>JASAOG010000015.1:4427500-4802500 GCA_030265305.1 Biomphalaria pfeifferi | reverse complement strand
AGCACAAACCTGAAAAATAGGACGAAACTATAGAAGCAATAGATTACTTTATAATCTTCCATTTTCATAAGCTCTTCAATAGCAGAGTTGTTACTGTGAAGGCTTGAGTCATGAGTTCAAATTTACGTCAGTTCCCCCTTTTCTTATTTTTATAAATGCTTTTTTAAGTTTAGACTGAATCTATTACAAAAGTAATTACAATTGATTCAAGTACGTTTAATATAAGCTTTTTTTTTTTTTTAAAGAATTTGTAGAAATATTTTCTTGTTAAATATTTGAATCCATCTGTCCTGTTATTGATAATGTCCCATCTCGAGTCTCGGCATTTACATTGATCTACTGGCGCTGTTTTTCTTTACCTTTTTTTTCTTCACAGCAATAAATTCCGGCTCTAGTCCACCAGTTGGCGCTATTGTTGGTGCTGCAATTGCTGCATTGGTCATCATCGTTTTGATTGTAGTTGCTGTAGTACTCTGGAGGTAGCGTTCACTGTTAAGACTTTACAATCTAAAAAGATAGATTACTTCAATGTATATTGTCTAAGGGTTTGTAATGACTTTATCTAAGATCTAAGTCTTATTTTGTTATTAGAAGAAAGCATCCGAAAAAAGAGAGCACGTCGTTGAAAGAAAGAAACATAACTCGTTTGATCTTGCCTGAGAACAATGTTGAAGAGAAAGTGTCGGAAGGTATTCATTTTTCTTAAAACTATTTTTTTAAGTGAATATCTAATATATAAAGCAGAAAGTAAGGCGTATTTGTATTGATCAATGTAGTTCTAAATGAAAGTTAAAACCGTTTGACCAATCTTGATAAAACATGGCTTAAATGTTTCTTAGATGATGGCGGAGGCCGTGATATATTTTTAATATCCCTCCCACAATCAGAGGGCCCTAAAAATAGGAAAGCAGTACCTAAGTATATATTTATTAAAGAAAAAGTTTTTATTTTTTAACTAATAGGGTAAACCCGTTTTCACAGTATTTTATATTTGATATGACAAGTTGACTAAGAGGGTAAATCCATTTTCACAATCTACTTTTCTTTTCGTGGCAAATGTGAAGGGAACATTTTCCGTGCTTGACACAGATCATTTGTTCCCAAACTTAGGCCCGCAGGTCGCGGGTCAAATCCAGCTAGTTTTATATAAAAATTAGTATTATAGTTGCATGTTTTGTTCTGTAGATTTGTTTTAGATTTTTGCCCCTTCGTATTACCCATCGTTTCCTAACCATGGCCACCGCTTCACAGATATTTCTTTCAATCTAGTTAAAATTCCTGCATCAGGTAAGTGTTTATATCTATGAGTAGCATATTTCTGGAAAAATGTCATCGACGAAACTGTTGCTTTCGAACTTCGCAAGATGGTTGTAATCTTTGTTTGCAAACATTTGAATAACCATGACGACGCCTAGTCCATTTTTCTTACTCACCGAAGTACAGCCATACACTCTGCACAACAATACGCTGCCTACATAAATACTTCCGGCAAATAGCAGGTCGTCTAGTATGATCTTATTTCATAGCTTCTCTGCTTGTACGAGACCATTAGAAGGCCTCACCACTGACCTGCGACGTCTCAACCTGTGGGCTGTGGAAACCAATAGCTCGTTGACACGTCGTACAGGCCTGTGACGTGGCAACACGCTATTGGTATAATCTGCCCTCTGTAAATATATATATATACATTCAGAGATGTCACCTTCACTCAGTAACACAATTCAATCTTCAGTTTTTCGTCGATGTCTAATAATGTATTTTTATTTAAAGCTAATGTACCAGTTTCAAAACATATATCTATCTATCTATCTATCTATATATATATATATATATATATATATATATATATATTCACAATCGGGATATCAAACGTGCATTGCTCGCGTAATAAAAAAAACTTTACTTTTTGTCATATTTGCTAAAGAGATTGAGACCCCAAAGGAAGACGATGACCCTGGATTTATACCGGATGCGACATACTACAATACATCGTCAGAGCCTTTAGTCAATATGTCGATGCCGGTACATGAACTGAACATTTACATGAAATCCCATGATAAAGAATTTTTCACTGAACAATTTAAGGTATGGAGAAGATTATTGAGTTAATTAACAACGAGGGCATAACATTTGTTTTTTTACTGAGAAACTTTATATACATACTTTAAACAAATAATTAAGAAAGATGTATTTTAAAATTGTAAATAGTGATTCTGGTTTTAAAAACCTGTTTTAAACTTTTTAGGTAAACCACGTCTGACTGGCATGGTACAGTCATTAGAAATATATATCGGGCGTTTGGAATGAACAAGATGTTACAGACATAACTAACAATAATCTCTTTTCCTCGTTTTAATCATTTTACTGAAACAGTCCCGTGTAGAATAGATTTATTGTCTATTATAGAATAAGTTAAACTGTATAGTGTATGAAATGATAAACTTGTAGAGCATATGTTGACCTGTGAACCATAGTATAGGTTAAACTGTCCTACTGGATAGTGTTTTTTTTTGTTGGTTTATTTTGGGTGAAAGCCTCTTTTTTGAGGTACATGTACACTTTTCGTTATTTCGGCGTTATTCTGTTTTGTTTATTAGGACACCTACCAACGATATTAATCATCTGTAATTAGATGTCAATCATTACCATCATTATTCCATCCATATATATATGTGAATATATTATATATATAGTTTGTGTTCAGGTTACAGCTTTTTTTATTTGGTAAACCTTTCAATGTGTTCATGTAAAGATTATAAAACTTTCATTTCTACCTTTCTTGAAAGAAAATACCTCAAGCGCAAGGTGTAACGACTGAAGTAGCAGAGAATGAAAAGAATAAAGAGAAAAATAGATATAAAAATATATGCCCATGTAAGTATACCACTCAGCCCTCCAAATGTTAAGTATTTAACAGTTTATTTTCCTTTTGCACTGCATAGGGTGCACTATATCAAATATCGATTACAGCTTGTTAAAAGAGCGCTATGCAATTGATGTATTTAAAACGGCAAATAACTGATAAAGTTAGCTCCCATGGGTCGCAGGCTCTTCTATGTTGTAACACATCATGCTTGTTATAAAGTGTGTGTTTATGTGTGTGTACGTGTGCGTATGTGTTTCTATGGTGACTGTGTGAAGATGTTAGCGATTGGTTGTGAATGATGCAAGGTAAGCGGGATTATGCTCAGTGGTCTTTGGTAGAACATACGACTCAAGAACGTCAGACTGAAAAGATGCGACCTTTGTATTGAGTTCCTTTTTATTCAAAATACCATTTTATATTATACTAAAGCCTACTACTTTAATGTTATTTAATATCAAGCTGATTTTGTCTATATTGTAATAACATTTATTTATAATATCACTCACAAAGAATTTATTTAAATTATTTCAAGTTTTGCAAGCTAAGATTTATAACGCCTACAGCGGTTTATTTGTCTACCAGCAATTTGGTGCTACAAGTCAAGGACCGTTTCTAAAATGCTGCAATGTGATTAAGATGCACCGGTTACCGATTTTTCCTACAGGTTAACTCACATAGACTTTCCAAAGTTTTGCTATAGCCTTAAGCAGCACAGTTTTGGATTCAAAGATATTTGTCCTCCGATGGTTAAACCGACAAGGCCAGAGAGTCAATACTGTGTCAATACATATTAATCATGTTGTTATTTTGTTGTTTTTTTATGCGTCTTATAAAAAAAAAAGGAATTTATTTTGTATTTAGATGACCATTCCAGAGTACATTTGCTGATAAACACTGGAAAGAAAGAAGGAGATTATATTAACGCCTCTTACATCAGGGTACGTTTTTTTTTCAATCACAACATCCACAATTGAAAAGAGTTTTAATTATAATGGCCCCCTTCAGTCATGAAGCGACTATGGAAATGAGATGAAAGCCTGGGCATTAGCTGTGCTCGGAACAATGGTGTCCACACATCATCCCCCCCCCCTTCTTCACGCAGCCGATGTATCCGAGTGCCAAAAACAGTTTGTGGCCAAAGGCTTCGCAGGCTATGCCAAAACTAAATGCTGCATTTTCTTATTATTGTTTTTCGCATGTTCTTTTGTTTGCACATATTTGTGAAAAGAAAATATAAATGATTTAAGGAAAATGATAAAACAAAAGAAAGACTTGGTCAGAAAGAAGAAAAAAAAGATTGAAAGAAAAATAGGAAAGACAGAAAGAGAAAGAAAAAAAAAAGAGCGAAAGGTTTTGAAATAAAAATGGATAGTAAGAAAGAAAGAGAGGGAAAGAAACGGTAAAACGAAAGAATGACAAAATCAAAAAAAAGAGAGAAGAAAAAATAGATGAAAAAAAAGAAAAGTTATGGAGAAAAGAAAGACAGACAGAAAGAGAGAGAGAGAGACAGAGAGAGAGAGAGAGAAATAGACAGAGAGACAGAGAGAGACAGAGAGAGAGAGATAGACAGAGAGACAGAGAGAGACAGAGAGAGACAGAGACAGAGAGAGACAGAGAGAGGGAGAGAGAGAGAGAGAGAGACAGAGAGACAGAGAGAGACAGAGAGACAGAGAGAGACAGAGAGACAGAGAGAGACAGAGAGACACACAGAGAGAGAGAGACAGAGAAAGACAACGAGACACAGAGAGAGACAGAGAGAGAGAGAGACAGAGAGACAGAGAGAGACAGAGAGAGAGACAGAGAGAGACAGAGAGACAGAGAGAGACAGAGAGAGAGAGATAGACAGAGAGACAGAGAGACAGAGAGACAAAGAGAGAGACAGAGAGAGAGAGAGAAGGAGAGAGAGATAATCTATAACAGAAAGAAAGAGGAAGTACAAATAGAGACAAAGAGGAAGGACCGTGTTTTGTTTCTGTGTGAGAAGTCAACGCTTTGCTTCTTTTTCTTTAACTGTTTGACTGTTTCTCCTCAATGTGTCTAGGTGTAAAACATGTTCTATGTGCCTAATTGTATAAATGTGTGTATGAAAATACCAAAATTCACAGGTTAACATCAGGGCCGGTCCTACAGATTGCGGGGTTCTATGCGAGTCGGATTGAGAGGGGGCCCATTCTGGCTAGTGATAAGGATTATTAGTGACAATTAAGATATGTCTTGGCATTTTATTCATACTTTACTAAGAAAAGAATCATTGTAAAATTAACTTTACGAACCATCTGCTGTAGATAGTACTTATCTAACAAAACGATCTGCATTTCAGGTTTACTATCGGCTAGCAAAATATCGCTTTTTTTAAGAGCTCGAGATAGATTTAGATCTATTTGTGTGCCAGTGACTATAAAAGTAAATTAAGTGTTTGAACTTCTTGTTTTGGTTAAAATTCGCCATATTATTACATTTTTATTAAATGAAAGCTGACAATCCGTTTTTTTTTATCGTGAGTAGGATTGACGATGTCCATATTGAATGACACCCTGAAATAAAATTGTGTCTGTTTCTAAGGAAATTTGCATCAGTTTTCAGACAATTTTAATAATTTCAGGAGATTTTCGTATATTCCAAGAACCCTTTAATAATAAGTTAAGATGGTTTAATTTAATAATTTACACCTAGAATTCGCTCGGTGGAGGGGTACGAAGGTGCGGGGCCCACTGCGGCCGCATAGGTTGCAGAGGCCTAAGACTGGCCCTGGTTAACATGATGTTTCGCAATCGTGACCTACCATGAAGTTAACTTTACTGTCTCTAAGATTTAGTGACAGTAGTAAATTTAAAACGCAGCTTCCAGGCATTATATAAAGTAGCTTTAACAAAGTACAAATAATTCCCCTTAGAGAAATTTAGTTTATTTCGTCATCTTTTTTAGTCTATTTTCTCTTTTCTTCCGTTCTATCATGAAATGTGTATTCATAAATTGTGACTTCACTTTCTTAAAGGACAACAACGACAAAGTCAAATTTATTGCATCTCAAGGTAAGTCCTTAGAACTTTGTTGGTGTTTTAAACAACGCCATTTTGATGCCTAAATGTACACGATTTTCTATTATAATATATTTAACAATGTGTCTGTTATTTTTTGTCATAAGTATTATAAGTCCTTAAATAACTAAATAAGCAAAACATATATATTTAACAAAGGCTAAGGGATCTTTTGTTGAATATATATATTATAGCTTTTATATAGCGCCACTTTCATGCTTATAGCATGCTCAGAGCGCTATGGTTCAATCTCATTTGTGGACCAGTGGGTGGGAGGGGGTATCTAGGAGTTGGTTTTCCGTGCTGCCTTTAGGCTCTCAGTAAACACAGCTCTGTCCGAGTCGGGTAGCCAAGCAAGCCAAGTTAAAGCGCACTTGGCCTCTCGACCACGCTTCCCACGATACAAATACATACAAATATGTACATAATTATGAATTCATTTGGACTTAAAGGTTAGTGTTTTGCTTTTGCATGTTGAGCCGATGCACTGTGTCTTGATACAAGAACCCAGCCATTACATTAAATGTCGTCAATAGTGTACAACTTATCTATAATTTGAATTACGCCTATACTGATGTATTGTATATTGTACTTTCGAAGGTCCAAATAAGGCGGTCCTCAATGACTTTATACGCATGCTGTGGGAGCAACATGTTGACATTGTGGTTATGTTGACGAATTTAGTTGAAGAGGCAAAGGTCAGTTTTACTGTTTTAAATTTTAATAGTATCACTTTACTCTCTGTTGTCTATAGAAGACAGCCTAAGCTTAAATGAATGTCTATGGCCTATATAATGAAGCCTACGCATAACTGAGTACCCATGGTCTATAGAATTGATCTACTTATAGCTGAATACCTATGGTCTATAGAATGATGCATACGCATAACTGAATACCTATGGTTAACAGCAGTGATGCCCAAAATACGGCCCGCGGTCCAGTCAAAAAGTCGGCACAAAGCGTAGAAAATTCCCCATCCAAAAAAAAATGTTTTACCTACGTTAGGACTTTCACATTTTCTCTGATGGATCGGTACTATCACCTTTAACGTGCGTTTATGAAATGGGACTCATAATGTAGATTCTAACGGATTTCCCTTTTTGTGGATAATAAGCCAATTTATTTGATTAGTAAAGAAAGCATGGATGTTTTTAAAAAAAGCATCATATAAACGGCATACAAAAAGGATTCATTCTTGGTTTGTGCCGCGAATAAGAGATTAAAGACTCCTACAGATTGGAGGACAGATGGGAATATTTACCCCAAAAAAAGAGACAAGAAAATGAGTCAGTGGTAAAGCTAGCTACAATGTTACTCATATTTTAAGCAGAGAAATGAAGCCATTTTCTGACGCATGAGAAAAAAAAACGGATTTGTAAAAAAATAATTTCATGTCATTTTCATTTTTTTTTTAACTTTTTCATTCATATCGCCCGCGACCCGAGTGTAGGAAATTAAAAAGCCCAACATGATGGGGATTACTGGTCTATAGAATGAAGCCTAGGGGTAACTGAATACATATGAAATAATCTTTACCTTTATAGTCACAAGAACAGAGTCGCAGCAAACATGGCGCAAAAGTGTACATTTCAACAAGGTACATAACCATAAGAGCCCACACGAAAACTGAAATGAAAAAAAAATGTATCAAATTAATAGTATGCAATGACATTGTTGCTTCTCGCATAGGAAATCATTTTACATTACCTCTATTACTCTTTTTCAATTATACATTTGAAACGGGTGGATGGACACACACCCTTCACAACGTGTGGGCAGTTTTGACCAATATCTTGTTGTCACGTCGTACAGACTTGTAAGCTTAGCAACGAGGTATTTGTCTAAACTGCCCACAAGTTGTGACGCTGCAGTTCAGTGTTCAGGCCTTCTGTAACTATTGGTCTCGATCGAAACACATACCATGCTACTTCTTCTTCTTGAAACTGTCAGGTAGAGTTGAACCTTCAGCTCTTGGAACTCTAAGCCAGCAAAAGTGAACAGCGCTCCTTATCACTGGCCTGACGTGTAGGTCAGACTCTCGGCAGGAGGCCGCGTACACTAAGACCCCCGCCATTTTCCTTTTCTATACCAAGCTAACCGTGCGGGACACGCCATTTATGTAACAGCCTCTTGAGGAACAGCGCCTGGAGTGTGACAACCATGCTAGTAGACAGCCATGCTTGTCTTTAAACAGCTTACATATCAGTTACTTTAACTAGATGTGCATTCGCTAAATTTAAAGTAAGTTTTAACATTGAGATTTTATTGAAAGCACATACTTGTGCAGGTGAAGTGTGAACAGTATTGGCCAGAAAGCGGGAAAGTCAGCTACGGCGACACCAAAGTTCAAGTAATCCAAGCCAAAACGTTTGCTGATTACACAATACGAACAATTGAACTTAATCAGGTAAGACTAGTAAAAATACAAAGAAAAATACTTTAAAAAAAACAAAGCATTTATAAGTTCCCCTTTTCAGACCTTGTGGTCTATAGGGCTGAGGATGTAAGGATAATCTGTTTCTTTGGCCTACGGTTAACGAGGGTTTCATGTGACCAGCACAATGACAAACCGCCTTGACTTTTCCCCAACTATTATCAGGTACCCGGTACTCAAAAGAGACACAGAGGCGCCAGAAGATACCGAAATTCAAACCTTGGACCCTAGTTTCGGAGCCAAGTGCTTTTTCCTCTCAGCCACCACGCCTCCAAAGCTTACATTAGTGTGTATCAAATAGTTTGGATCAGTCATGAAATTAAATTTGTAATAAGCCTCAGTTGACATTCTATAAAAAGGACTGATTCAGCTTATAAAACCACTACAGTCAAGTAATATTTCTTTCCCTTGGAAAGGGGACTAATTCCGCATATACAGCCACCTCATTCAAATACTATTACTTTCCATTGTTTGAAATACCATACAAAGTAATTTCACTACTAACAGTTAATTAACTAATTGGTTAATTTTTAAAATTAATTAATGTGTTGTCAGGTAAAAGCAATAATTGTGCAAAATTTCAGCTTGATCCGATATGTCGGAGAACAACGTGCACAAACGTTTGGCCAGACAGACAGACAGACAGACAGAGTGAGCTAATTTAAGCTTTGTAAAAATAGCAGTAGTAATTACTGTATGCCTATGTAATGTGGCGTCTTACACACGTATGTTGCGCAATAGAAATAATTATTGAAACGACTCTTTACTCAAACAAAACGGTGTAATACACAAGTATTTGACTTCAAAGTGCCTATTAACCCGAACAGATTTTTAGGGCGTGAACACGCGGTACATACTAGTCAACACCGGTCGAATGCGCGTGCTAATATAAGGGCGTAACCAGGGCCGATCTTACGGATTGCTGGGCCCAATTCAATGGACGCTTGCAAGACATCTCTTCTATTTTTTTTTCATAACTTTTACTGTTTATTAGATCATTATATCAACATTTGCGATGGGCAGGACACGTATGCAGAATGGAAGACCACCGCATACCTAAACGACACTTGTACGGCCAACTAAGTGAAGGAAAGCGCTCGCAGGGTGGTCAAAGAAAGCTCTTCAGCGACACCCCCAAGCTTCTCTAAAGGCGTTCAGCATAGACCCAGCCACCTGGGAGACAGAGGCACATGACAGAGCATCATGGCGTCGCGCTGTGAAAACTGGTGCACAGGTTGAACAAGAGAACAACGCTGGCCGAAGAAAAACGCCAGAGAAGAAAAACAAGGCCAATGACACTAGCTGCAGCTGGAATAACCTGCCCAGTGTGCAGCCGAACATTCCATGCTCACATAGGTCTCACCAGCCACATGAGGAGGCACAAAACCCCAGAGCAAAGCCCTCGGCCCCCTGGATGACAAAGTGGTCATCATCGAACCACGATGGACGAACTATATATATCAACATTGATTATAAAACACTCTTTGGAAGAAACTCAATCGCATTTGGTTCTGAAAGTTAATTTACGTAAATCGTACGATACACGATATATGTTAACCTTTAACTATTTCTCTCCGTAATTATTTACCACATTCTGGTGGAATCAACGCTGGTATCGTCAGTTAGGAGAGAAAGAGTTAAGCCCTACATCTTTAAAAGTCTATGACATGAGACATGACTGATTGTGCTATGATTAATGTACAATGCGTGGCCACTGCCAGGTGCGGGGCCTGTATGAAGCAACTGGTCCAATCGGCCTAAGGTCAGCCCTGGGTGTAAGTTTGAGCATTCAGCGTTTCTTTAATTTATTTTGCATTGATATTTCAATTTAATTTGTTAATCACGAGTCCAAAGAATGTCATTGGTGAAAGAACAGAAAATGGAATCCAGCATTTTTTTTGTGGAACTATCAGAGGAAATTGTTATTTAACATGAGGACGAGGTAATTCTTCATCTCTTACCAAGCGTAAGCTCTATGGTGATATTACAACGTCTTCGGGGACTCGCAAAGACCTTTCTTCAGGGAACAGTACCAGGAAAAAGAAGAAGAAGCAGACAGATAAAGCTATGGGAGGACAACATTAAAGAATGGACGGACTTGCCAATGAAAGAGGTTCTAACTAAGGCACAAAACAGTGAAGCATGAAGAAAAACGGTCGACGAATCTTGCGTGGTGCCCCAACGTTCCGACAGACTAAGGAATAGGTAAAGGTACAGGTGAAATTACCTATCTGGTACTTTTAAGATATACACATTTCCACTGCACCTGGTCCGTAAGAATTCCCAATTTCGGAACTAAATTCTATAGCGTGAAATAGGAATCAGCTCACTAAAGTTAAAGCATTTTTAACTAAACAAAAAGATCTTAGACAATTTTTACGGCGCGACTATGTACAATCTGATAACGTACGGAATAACTTGTTGGCAAGGCAACGCTTCATCCAAAGTGTTGCGCCGCCTAGAAAACATTATAAAAAGGGCATAGAAAATCACACACACAATATTACCACATTTAAAGGAACTTTTTGAACAGAAATGTCCAAGAAAAATCAAAAACATTTTGGAGGACAACTTCTGTCAATCAAGACAAGAACAGAGCGGTACAAAAACTCGTTCGTTCCTTACTCTGTCAGACTATATCACGCCACTCGTTAATCAGGAAACATGAAAAGGATCAAGATGCCTGTATGTAGTCGCTGAATAAACTCTTTTTGTGTCTGTTGTATTTATGTGTATGTTTCTTCTGTATTGTTTTTATATGAGAAAGAGTCCTTGTAATCACAACAAATTTCCAAAGGTATTTGGTATTTAAAACAATAAAGCAGTCTTAGTCTTTGTCTTGGTAATGAACACTACAATATATAGTCATTAAATTTATAATTTTTAATTGTGTATAATTTGATTATTGTGAAAAATAATATTAAAAATATAAATAAATATATAATTATATACAGTACAATGGAGGGACTCGAATTCTCACTCAGTATCATTTCACGTCATGGCCAGACCAAAGCGTTCCTAATTCTCCATGGGCTCTGGTCGATCTTGCGATGAGGGTCTTTGCTCAGCCCACTACTCAACCAATAGTCGTGCATTGTAGGTGAGTGCAATTTGAACATGTATATTTTTCTTGACTACAAAGCCCTAGCTAACATGCTTATGTTTGTATAGATCTCTTGACTAGAATATTTCTGCCATATTTTATTAATGAAGTGTATCATTGTTTACCCAATCTTTTTAAGCATAATACTTAAAAGGAATATATCTATTCTATAAGGCAGAAAGTAAGGCGTATGTATGTATGTATGAATGTGTGCATGTATGTATCGAATATGTGAATAGACCCTGATTTTAATTTAGCTCTGGTTATATGAAGGGAGAGTAATCCCAGAAGGATTACGGGCACGACATGGCCTAAATTGTGCCGATGTACCAAAAATTCAAACTCAAACCCATGTACCGAATACAAATAAAAAACATTTAACTAATCTCGGTAAACCTGGCATAAAAATTTCTTAGATAATGGCAAAGACCATATTGTATGTTTAATGTCCCTTCCACAACCGGAGGGCCCTAAAAATAGAGAAAATAACCTAATTGTATCTTTATTAAAGGACGAAACTTTTTAACAAATCGGGTAAACCCATTTTCACAGAATTTTATATTGAATATAACTATGTCGGCTAAACGGGTAAACCTATTTTTACTCTCTAACTTTATTTTCGTGGCAAAATAATAAAAAAAAATGTGAAGGGAACCTTCTCCAAGTTTGACATAAATCTAAATACAATCCCAAACTAAGACCCGCTGGCCATGAGTCATCATTGGTTAGTTTACTATATGAAAACATATTTTTGTCTTTACAGCGCTGGTGTGGGAAGAACTGGTACATTCATAGCCCTGCACAATGTTCTAAAAGACGCCGAGGAAACAAACAGGATAGACTTTTATAACACTCTAATCAGGTTAAGACAAGACAGAATATTCATGATACAAACACCGGTAAGATCAATGTATTGTTTTATCCATAAATTTCATCCAATGAAGGCTATTCGCGTCGCAGGATTGTGTAGTTCTATTAAAAATGTTATTTCAACTCACTCTGTTTTTCTGTCCGATAAAAAAAGTATGTATATGTTACTAATCCCACACCCACTCTCGGAGAATCTCGGATCAAGTTGAAACTATACACAGTTATTCATTGGCATAGACAATACATGAAAAAATAAAACAAGGTTAGAAAGAAAGTTTGTGTGAAAACACAAACTCAAATCGTCCCCAAGTGGTCCGCTCAGTTAGATAAAAAGACATGTGTCAATATTTTACAAAAATATCAGAAACTATGAACTAAAAACTATTTCCAACTTCAACCATGACGTGTTCGTTCGACAAATGACTTGATACACAGGATTATTAGTGTTATTATTATTATTACATTGTTAATATTCATATGTATTTGATGAGCTGATATTTATGTAGGTACAGTCAAACCCTCGGTGTCACTTACAAAGACCGCATCACGAATAAAGGGATAAGAAGCAGAATTAATATAGCAATCGGACCCCACGATGACCTGCTAACTCCTGTCTAAAAACGTAAACTCAAACTCTATAACCACATCACAAGGTATTTGAGGCTTGCAAAGACCTTCCTTCAGGGAACAGTACCAGGGAAAATAAGAATAGGAGGACAGAGAAAGCAATGGGAAGACAACATTAAAGAATGGAGTGTCAGTGAATGAAATTCTACCCAAGTCAAAAGACAGAAAGGATTGCAGAAAGACGGTTGATGGATCTTGTGTGGTGCCCAAACTGACTAACAGACTAAATGATAGGTGAATGTGACACAGTGTGGGTTTGAGGAGAAGGCCAGTACCCAGATGTCTCGGTCCAAAATATTTGTGTCGCCGGATTGTAATAAAGTGACCAAATGACTTCATAATGATACATTTTTAAAACTGAATTACTTTAGGGTAATTATAGTATGTATTTGTATCAGTTGTACATTTACACCTTTAGTTTGTAAAAATAAGCAATACTTTCTTTCTCTAGTATCATAATTACAGCTATATACATCGATTTTTTTACAGGACCAATACGAGTTTCTGCATCGGGCTGTCCAAGCTGCCTTGATATGTACCCCAACACTAGTCTCTGTCAGCGACTGCAGTGAAAGCGTTAAAGAACTTTTAAAGAAAGAAGTCTCAGGATTGAGCAAAATTGAAAAAGAATATCGGGTCTGATAAATTTATTTATGTTAATTTTTAAAACCATATTTAAAATAAAATTAATTTTAGGGTGTTACATACAGCAGGCCGAACATGTTGACATACAATGGGATGGTGGGGAAGTTTGGAAGCCTTGGCAAGAACATTGCTAACTAAATTGAAACATTATAGAAATTCTGTAAAGACTAAATTTGGGACTTTACAATTTATTAAATACATATATACTTCCTATTACTTTGTTTTTACATTTATCAACATTATATTACAAAATGATAGCAGCATTACGCTGGCTCTGACATGTCATTTAACTCCTTAGAGACATCCTCTGCGTAAGGGAGTTTAACCCTATTGGAAGCCCATACTAACATATACAAATGTGTGCAAGTGAGACACGAGAACCACAAGCATGAACAAAACTGTGTAGGTGGAGATAGCCCAAGACCGGACTGCGTTGTGCTGGTACGAACCTCGCCGAGTGCAAAAGAAACGAAGCTGCATCAGTCACGAGAACGACAAAGAAAGCTGCACTGTCAGCTAGCCCTAGGACAGATGCATATACATGCACAAACTGTAGCAAACTCTGCCGCTCAATAAATTGACCTGACCAGTCACTCCAGGTTCTGCACCGTCCCAAGACCAAATAAAAACCAAAACCAATCTGGGTGCATCCATTGTCTTCCGAGACAGAAGGAGCCATGTATAAAGCTAGATCAGTAGAAGAAAAAAATATATTTAGAGATAGATATAGGCGCTGACTAGGACTCGAACCATCGACATCGGAACTGGTCATATCGCCAAGCAATGACAAAATACCAGGGAAACATTTCACTTGACCATCCAAGAGCCCCCCCCCCCCCCCAAAATGAAGTCAGTAGAGTTTGGTGGACCAATATCAGCTCCCATGGTCACGCGGCTACGCGACCTATCTAGTGCCCGCTCTTTTATTTTTACACAGCTTATATCAACCCAATACCTCTGTCTGTCTGTCTGTCTTGTAAAAATTGTGTACACGTTATTTCTCCCATCTCCCAATCTTGAATCAAGTTGAATCTTTGAACATGAATTTTAATGTCCTTAGCAAAACACGATTGAATAAAAAAAATTAAACCACTTACATAATTAATTAGTGGCTATTAATTAATTTTGCTTGATTAAAAAAGCAGAAATAAATGTTAAAATACCGAGATAAAAAGGATGTAAATGAGCATTTTTTCCTTTACACAAGCTATATATATATATTATACATGTTGCTTGTGTCCAGTTTGTTTTCACAGACGAATTTCTATTCGTGAAAAAAAATGGAACAAAGACATGGATTGTCAAAGATGTTAGCTAAGTTCTTGGCTGCTCCTGGGAAATATAATCGGTTTTAATTCTTCTTCTGAGATAATCTTTGTTACACTATATTTTAATCTACCTTCTCTTAATAAACTTTGTACGCCATTGTTTTAATTATGCTACATACCATTGTATATCACTAAGACTTCAAACATTTTATACTTATCAACGAAATAATTATTTATTTATTTGTTGGTCTTGTTTTTCCAGTCTATAAATTTAGTAAGTAAAGACATCAGACCCTCACAGCTAGACGACAACGAGGTGGAAAAGTCGACTAAAGAAAAAATGTATCAAAACACACACGAGTTAAAAAAAGATGGTCAGAACAGATTTCCTAACATAATGCCAAGTAAGTTCTGAAAAAAAAAAATGTTAATCTAGTTATATTAGGATTTACAGATTTTTTTAAACATGTATTAATTAATTATTCTCTAAGAACGACATCACTTAAAAGAAAAAAATATTGTCGATGAAAAATATAATGCATTATTTAAAATTTATTGAATATTTATATTTATGCAAACTTTCACATACTCGAAAAAAGTTTGAAAGAAAAATATTGTATACGAGTAATTGTTATCGAAATAACCATATCCTACCGGACTGATGTAAGAACCGCAAAAATGTTCTTTGAAATTTCCCAGGAAAGTTTGACAGACCTTATTTAGTATGTGAACAAAAGAATATGAGTGACTACATCAACGCTGTTTTTACTCCGGTAACTATGTTTAATTAAAACTAGCAATAAAATGTACTTTAATATTATTGTTGTTTTCTTAAAAAATAATAATTTTAATAACCTTTTTTTTTTACACTACCTCTGCTCAAGTCAGAACTTAATGGAACCTGGATCCAGAACCTAAACAAATGATCCCAAAAAACGGCTCTAACGATTTTCCTTGAAATGTAACAGTTTATGTATTTTGCTGTGAATGAATTACTAGCTCGTTGGCCACATAGGGGAAACGTCTAGTTTTAAATTTTATAATTTTTCAGTAACAAAATAAATAAAGGTAAATTTAGCCAGAGACAAAATCTAGGTCAAGTTCAGTTTTTAAAAGGCTATTACTTTCTTGAAAGGACTATCGCGTTCGGGAATTTCCGAATGTAAGGCATTATTGATTCAAGAGTTTAATAAATTAGTGTTCAGGAAAATTTTGCGCATCGTCATTCTAGTTCTTACCTTCTTATCTTATAAAATACAGACGTTACTTCAAAAGACAAGATGATTTAGTTCTGTTTTAAAGGCATACAATTGGCATTATTCAATATGTTTACTAAATCTAATATAGATAACCTCTTATTTCTTAAGAGTTGTAAATCAAAACTTTAGGATCAGCGTTAGATCTAGATGTCCATATAATGAGCATACGAATACATTATAGCACAAGTCTACCTTGGCCGATGACCGAATTATAAAAAAAAATCGCAAGTTAAAGCAAATGACAGTATCAAGGGTTCAATATCCGAATTAAATCAAATATTTTTAAAATTATTTTTTTTAATTATTTTATTATCTATATAAATAATTCTATTCGGGACACCATGATGAAAAAGTCATGGAAAGATAACTCTTTTATTTCTGCAAGTCGGACTAGAGTTACCCCTCGTAACTTTCGCGCTGACAGAGAGCGAGGCTCAGAATATAAAAGGGGGAGGGAGCGTATGCTACGCCGCGGGTCGGCTCATATTTTATAAAGGAGGTATTGTCTTTAAAAAAAAAGTTTTACTTGTTTGACTCTTCTGTATGAGTTATATTCTTTTTCTAAGTAATAACAATATAATTTTTAATTATAATATAATATAATTTTAAAAAGATAATTTAATTAATAGGACAATATTGTTATCTCTTTTTATCCTAGGCATTGTTTAAAAAAGATGAACATATCATAACGCAACTGCCGATGCCTCAAACAGTTTCAGATTTGTGGAGACTGGTCAAGCAGTACAAAATTTCTTTGATGGTTGCTTTTGAACTAGAAAAACTTGGAAAAGATAAGGTATATTTACATATTTCTTGAATTTCTTGTAATAAACGCTAGCTCCATGTTCCATGCTAGCTGGGGGGGGGGGGGAGGGGGAACCTGCTGTATTCATTAGTATCTCTGGTGATTGTTTTGTTATGTGGATGGCACTTGATACAATCGTGGGTATAAAGGGTAACGGTTTTAACGTTTGTTGTTATTTCATAGGTTTATTGGTTGGGGCAGAGTGACGTCCCTTGAGAGATTGTAATATTCAGAGGCCTGAGCTTTGAGACCAACAGTAGAAGTACAGTATAAGTCAGTTGCATAGTTTGTTTTGTATTTAATAGTTCAATATTTGATACCGTTATTACAGTTACAGTCTATTCTGATTGCTTTATTAAATATATATTTTGTTCTTAATATATGAATGGCATTTCTTTGAGATGCTGAAATACATATGTTAAGTCAGTTGAGTGTCTATGTCAAAACAAAGCCACAGGTTCATAGCGCGTACACCTTTCAGACCTTATGCTTTAAAGGGAAGATGGTTAAAGGTCATGTTTTTGTGGCCCACCGTTAACGAGAGTGTCATGTGGCCAGCACAACAGCTATATTTACTTTTCCCCAACAAATGTCAGGTACCCATTGAGCTGTAGGGCATATCGGTTCGCCAAGCGCTTTACCGCTCAGGCAATCACCTTCGCTGTATACACATAGTTTTAATTTTGTACGATATTCTATTTCTAAACTATTCTAAACATTCATTTAGTAAAATTGGATTCCGAATAAGTTGAAACTATAGACCTTCATATCTTATCTTATTGCATATAGATGTAACTTCAAAAAGGAAGATGATTACGTCCTGCGCGTTCTGCATCTAGTATTTGCATGTTAACCAATGACTTAAATTCTACCAAGTCATGTTTTTTTTTTCTGGCTAGCTCAGGCAACCCATTTCATGCTCTAATAGCGCTAGGGAAGAAGGAGTATTTGTACAAATTTGTCCTAGCCGAGATATTTTTTTTTTCGCAATGCCTTTTACCCTCATAGTCAGCATATAACATACAATCTCAAAGTTAAAGTTTTGCTTATTTCATGTTGTAAGTTCACTTTTTGTTTCTACAGACAATGAGTGTTTATTTACCAATCGTCATCGACTCTTCGCTTACTTTGGGCAACATAGAGATCTACTGCAGTGCAATCAATGATAAAGACTTATGGGAGGAACAAATCTTAAAAGTGCGAACTGAAAAATCTGTACGTAAAAACAATCTTTTCTTTAACACTATTTCTTTTCTGCTGTCTTGTAATGTTTTTCACAATAATTACTTTTTTTTTTGTTTACCTCTACCTATCCCTTAGTCTATTGGACCGTTGGGGCACTATGCAAGACTCGTCAAAACGTCTTTCTCCATTCCTCTTTGTCTTTTTTAGTTATAGCCTCTTTCGATGTAAGGCCAGTTTATTCTTTCATGTTGTCCTCCCATCGCTTTTTCTGTCTGCCTCTTTTTCTTTTTCCTGGTACTGTTCCCTGAAGGAAGGTCTTTGCCAACCCCGAAAATTTTGTAATATGGTCATAGATTTTAAGCTTGCGTTTTTTTACGATAGTTAGCAGGTCATCATAGAGGTCCAATCGCTGCATTAATAATAATGTACATTAAATCTTTGTTTAGAAATCTGATAGCCAGGATGTGCTTCATTTAAAATGTAAAGATACTGAAATGGATGTAAAGAAACTCTTATCTTTGCTCCTGAAAATAAGAGCGTACAATGCTTACACTAGCGGAAGGATTTTGTTTTTGTGCAGGTAAACATTTGTATGCGCATAACTAATATATAAAGCAGAACGTAAGGAGTGTGTATGTATGCTCCACATAGAAATCAAAACAGTTCGACTAATCTTGATAAAACGTGCCACACATGTTCGTTGGACCATGACGGAGGCCGTAGCATGCGTAGAGTCTGTTCACATTTGGCTAGTAGATTGTTTTTCGTGTTTTTTCGTGTTTTTTTTATTTTTATCCTCGAGCAACGTAAATCGGCTTTGTCTACCATGGCGGTTCTCAACCTTTTTAGTGCCGCGACCCCCTAATACAGTTTCCCACTGGGCAGCGACCTCCAACCGTAATGTTTTTTTTTTCGTCCATAGGCCTAGGTAAATGTAAAATTGCTAATGCTATTAAATCGTTATAGTAATGTCTATACGTAATCTAGGACGTATGTATTTTGATCGCGGTACAATGCATTTGATCCTTGCATTGAAAAATTTAATTATTCAAGGTGACAAAGATGTCTACCAGGTCGGCCTTTTTTCTGATTAAAAAACAACAACAACAAACTTCTGAAAAAAAACTTTTTAGAACTTTGCCTCTCGACAACCGTGTCACATTGTGAAATAGAAGAACACGCTAAACGCAACAAACTCGTTACGAAAAAGTAACTAGCAATGAAAAGAGCTTGTCTACCTTCAAACAATGATGCTACACTCACTAACTCAAAATGCCATCCTGTATCCACAAACCAATTATCCGTCTTTATTATATGTCACCCTCATTTTTTATTTTATTAAATTTATATTTGACGGACGTTTTATAGATTATACATAGCTAAGGAACTTCAGTAATGTCCCTTTGTTTTGTTTATCAGAAATAAATATGTATACCATCTATGGTACAATTATGCTTGTTAAAAGCGGCCCCAAAAGAATTCCGATGTTAGATAGACCAAAATCCAAATTTATGATGGTCTTTGATATCTGGCAGTATATCCACCAGGTCCGCCCCTGTTTTACCGGAACTGTAAATATGTTGAATTTTATTTTGATTTAAAACAGGTGTTAATTTTTATGAATGAACAGCCAACAAAGAGCTAGAATAACTAGATCCTTGTGGATGCATTACAATCTCCATGAAATATTCTTGAGCATACTTTTTCTTAGGACAAACTGCATACAAATTTTTATTTCGTCCCTATACGACCTGGAAGCCATCCTGGTAACCTTAGCTTAGATTAATTGCCCCTTTACATTTCCTGTCGTCGTTATGCCCCTTTGTTTCGTTAAACATTTGGGGCGTTAACTATTCTTTCATTTTTAACTTAATAATTAAAATAATACAATTAAAAAAATATTCTGTACTCATAATATATTGTCTGGTCGTGTTGTATGCGCTCTCAGACTGTTGACCCAAAGGTCTAGGGTTCGAACACTGCCCTGCACAACCAACCTCCGTCCTTATTAAAGGGTTAACCTAGGATGTAATAATTATTAAGTATAAAATAATATCGGAAACCTAGAAAACACACAAAGAAACTAATATATATTTATAGTAGGAGGCGTGGTCGAGAGGCTTAGTACAATGGTACTTGCCTTGGTTTGGCTACCTATGAAGGGGGCTCGAGGTTCTAATGTAAACACAGGGCAGAGTTGTGTTTACCTGGCGCCTTAAGGCAGCACTGCAATTCATCTCCTAGATTCCCCCTCCCCCCACTGGTTACCAAAAGATATTGCCCCAAAGCATTTTGAGCATGCTTTAAGCATATCAGTAGTAGCGCTATACAAAAAGTAATATTTTGTTATTTTTATTTATTTAAAGATATTTATATATTCTTATAGTGGTACCCTTATTTACAATAACGCCCTTAAACCATGCTCAGCGTGTGAGTAGATAACTTTTATGATGGTTATATAACATTATGTAAACTAAATACTTTTCAGGAATGGTGCTACCTTCAGTGGACTGTGCAGTGTACTTTGTACTGTACTAGACAGACTGGATGAGGACGCTAAAGTCTCAGTTCCTCTTGTTGTGGGTGCAATGAAAACTGTCAGGCCAGAAGTCATTCCAAATTTGGTGAGATTTATTCCAGTGTCTACTATGTTTGTTGCTATTTTAAAGTCTAGATCTAAATTTGATGATTGCAATAATTAAAAGGCATTTCTAAAAGATATAGTATTTGCAAAGATTACATAATAAAACAGTATAGTTGCAAAATGAATGGCCAAGACGTGTTCATTTAGTCCAAGACGTGTTTATTTATTCTAAGACGTGTTCATTTAGTCCAAGACGTGTTCATTTATTCCAAGACGTGTTCATTTAGTCTAAGACGTGCTCATTTAGTTGAAGATGTGTTCATTTAGTTGAAGATGTGTTCATTTAATCCAAGACGTGTCCTTTTAGTCCAAGACGTGTTCATTTAATCCAACACGTGTTCATTTAGTCCAAGACGTGTTCATTTACTCTAAGACGTGTTCATTTAGTCCAAGACGTGTTTATTTATTCTAAGACGTGTTCATTTAGTCCAAGACGTGTTCATTTATTCCAAGACGTGTTCATTTAGTCTAAGACGTGCTCATTTAGTTGAAGATGTGTTCATTTAGTTGAAGATGTGTTCATTTAATCCAAGACGTGTCCTTTTAGTCCAAGACGTGTTCATTTAATCTAACACGTGTTCATTTAGTCCAAGACGTGTTCATTTAGTCCAAGACGTGTTCATTTAGTCCAAGACGTGTTCATTTATTCCAAGACGTGTTCATTTAGTCCAAGGCGTGTTCATTTAGTCCAAGACGTGTTCATTTAGTCAAATATGCATAAAAATGCAGTGTATAACTGTTTATATGTCTTAACTTAATAGTAATTGTAACAATGTATCGCCCGCACCTTAGATAACGGGGGCTTATTGTTTAAGCACTTGTTTTTTTAACCTTGGGTCCTGGGTTCGAATGTCAGTGGAGAGTGTGATGTTGAACTTTAAGATTTTTAGGGCGCTCCTGCGTCCACTCAACTCTAATGACTTTAGTTGGGGAAGAGTAAAGGCGGTTGATCGTTGTGCTGGCCACATGACACCGTCTACGTTAACCGTTGGCCCAGAAAGAAAGATAAAATTAACGTCATCTGCCCAATATATCACAAGGTCTGAAAGGGGAACTACCTTAGATAACATAAATTAATAAATAAATTATAGCTTTTGTAATAGCGCTACTTTCATATTAACCATCTCTAGACTTTGCGGTGGGCGATACAGCCACAATCCCCAAACAGTCTCTCATCTGGCTCTTTATTCGACCCAAGCTGTTTCCCTAAAACAATAACAAGCAATTAAAAAAAAAAGAAAACTTAAAAAAAAATATGTTATCTAAGGGAAGCTACCACTCATTAATGCTATTTATATGAAAATGACAAAGTCTAGCCCCCATTCTGTTCTATATTAGAAAATTCAATTATTAGCAAAAAAAAAATGATTAACTAGTTGAGTACTTTTTCAATTGATTCGTTAATTGTCATTTACTATGAATAATTATGCAAAATTTTAAACTTGATTGGGAAGTGGGTAAAAAAAAAATACATGTTAAAAAGTAATAAGGGGATTAAATCCATATATACATCTACATTTCTCATTAAGTAGCATTTATTCTCCTTTTTTCGATATGAAATAAAATAATTAATCACCAACACTAATTTAGCTAATTGGTTAATTTTTTTATTGATTAATTTTGTGCAAAGATTTAAGTTGATCGGAGAATGTTAAATGAGAGAAACAGGAGAAAAAATATGTTCAAACATTTTCACAGACAGACAGACAGACAGAGTGAGCTGATATACGTTTTATAAAAATACCCTGTATTCACGCACATATCATTATGAATATTGAAAGTACTGCGGAAAACACAAGGGGCTATGATACTTTAAGCCAAATTATAATGGTCTAATTAGCGTTCTTGATTCTTGATTATTATTTATTGTATTAAAAAGACAAACTACGTAAATACCGTCTGATTATTTTATTAATATTGATTTAAAAGATTAAGAAAACTTTGTTACTCTACTGTTACTGCTTCAATCTTTTACTTTACCAGGAACAATACAGAATTGTTTATGAAGTTCTGGAGAGATATTGCACAACTGCTAGTCCTTACACCATCGTTGGTGGAGAGAAACTACCATTGACTACATCATTGACTATACCATCTCATATAATAAACAATCCCACATTTGATGAGAATTCAACAGACCCTTCCAGTGTATATAACAATGTTTGATTTTGTGAAATAAATCCTTATTTTTAAGAGTACTTCAGTATGGACCTAATTTAGTTAATGATCAGTGTGGTCTTAAAGAAAAAAAAAGTTTTTTATATAGGTAGATCAATTTGTAAATCGCATAGCACTATCCTGATTGTAAAAAAAAAGACAGCTATTACTTTAGACGCTTACCTCACTGTAACAAGCTGGCCAGAAACAAAACAGGCATACATTGTATCATATTTAAAAACAAAGCTACGTGTTGCATTTAGCAATATTTCTATTTTGTTTTTTCTGTTACTTTTATTGTTATTATTATTGTTTTTGTTATTATTGCCATGGTGTTGAGGTAACTAGACTTTTGTACCTAGAAGTAATATTTTGTCAAGTAGTCAATTCAGATTTTTGTATGTTTTGCATTCTTTTCTGTCTTTTTCTTTTCTATCAGTTGGTCTGTCTCTCTGTCTGCCTTTTTTTTGTCTGTCTGTTGGTTCGAATGTTGGTATTTCTTTTTCAAAAGACGTAATGAAGAGTCGACTTTGTGCATTCACATACATTTTCAGAGTTGATGAGAATATGATAATGTAATAACCAAAGGGAGGCAACTCAATGAGACAACGATGTTTATTTTTTTATTGTAGACATTACAAATACATTGAACATCATCTGGCCTTGAGTCGTATTAATCTCTAGACTTGTTCTCTCTCCTCTAATGTCAACAGTTTTCTCAGTTTAGTCGATGACATTGCGAACAATCAGCACTAGCTTTGCATGTCGGTGTGCATAGCAGGGTTAACTCTTTCTCTCCTAGTTGACGCTATCAACGTTGATTCTACCCCATAAAATTAACTTTTGGCTTATGAAATTTAATTTGTATTGTGTAAAAGGACCATGCATTACCTTATAATTCTATACCAAATATAACATTTTCTGATTAAAAAAAAACAACTAAAAAGTTTGTTGACGTTTAATGGTATAGTGAAATGCAAATAAGAAAAATGATTGATTCCATTTTGAACATGGACATTATTGACGGAGAGAAAGAGTTAAAACAAAATTTTGCAGCAAAACTGTTGATTTTACATCGTTTCAATATTTAATATTGCAAACTCATTCAACCATCCATATTTTTAAATGCCCACTCATCGTTTAATTGCACGTTAGATTCATTAGATTGCTGGGACAAGTCTCCAAAATCCTACAATGTCTGTGAGTAGGCCTACATGACGTTCCGAGATTAAAGAATTCCCAGACCTGATCATAGTTAATAGCAAGACTGGCCATTATCACTTTGAATTACGATTTATAAAACTAAGTCAAACTTAGACTCTAGATTCCCTCCACTACGAAGGAATATATATATATATTTATATTTGTATAAGTCTGGAAAGTGTCTTTCTCTTGCCCTGTGTGGTGACATGCTTGCATTGCAGAATAGACGCAGCACTTTATTCAATGGCTTTTGCAATAAAAGCTTTAACCCTTTCAGGGCCTGGCTCACATAATTATTATAAATAATATCCACGTTTATCTTATCTTATCTTATAAAATACAGACGTGGCTTCAAAAAACAGAAGATGATTACGTCCTAGGCGTCATGCATTTAGTCATGCATGTTAACCAATGACTTAAATTCTGCCAAGTCACTGGTTTTTCTGGCTGGTTCAGGCAATCCATTTCATGCTCTAATAGCTCTAGGGAAGAAGGAGCATTTGTACAAATTTGCCCTAGCAAATGGAACAAGAAATGTGCCTTTATCTTTGTGTCTTTCTGAAAATTTTTCTTTAATTTGATTTTGTACTTTTTTTAATATGACACCACACTGCTATGAAACAAAAATCTGGCCAGTTTACGCTCTATTAAATTTGTTCACTTTCTATAGCAGGCTTCTTGTATATAAGCTACTTATAATTTATTTGCTTTTAACTAATTACCACTTTATCTTTATTTTAAAAAGTAGACACACATTTCTGAGTTTATTATTTTAATTTTTATTTTCTAAATTATAATTATGGCCTAATAAGATTTGTTTTATTTTATTGGGCAAATTATCAAAATTTAGATGCAGCTATTGTCAGATCGTATTTTTTTTTCAGTTTCTTCAGTTGAATTTTTGTAAGAATATAGTATTTTTAAATATTGAAATTAATTTGATTAAAAAAAACTATATGAATAAACACGATTGGTAAAGCTTTAGCTTTAGCCAACCATTCCAATCAGTGGGCCATCTCGCATGGCTCAGATATTACTTCCAGAAGAACTGTCATCACGGACAGAAGGGGCGAAGAGGAGTATAAGTGCTGGTTATAAACGTAAGGAATGACTGAATATAAAGGTGACTTGATGTTAGATGTTCCTTTAGCTGTTAATGGATTCGTTATGTGCTGTGTATAAACAAAGAATAAAAATAAACGAAAAAACGGCTTGTAATCAATCTATGAAGTTCATGCTCATAATTATTTTCAAATTGCGTTAGTGCAGGAACAAAAGTCAGCTTATTTTCAGACGGTTGCATAATATATAGAACATTATAAACAACACAAGGTACAGAAATTTTACATAGAGAATTTCATTGATTAAAGAAATGGGAATCAAATTGGAGCATGTCTTTCTACCGAGGAAAAATGAGTATAATGAAAAGTAAAACAAATTAATTCCACTTATCTTTTTCATGGTAAACTACTAACATAGACTAAAAAGGCAAAATACTTAGGTGTTATAATAAATGAGAATCTGTCATGGAATCCACATATTGATAAAAAGAAATAGAAATTTCTATAAATCAAATAAGAGCATAAAACTAAAATATTTTTAAATCTTTATTAGGCCAATACTAGAATATGCATCCTCCGTTTGGGACCCATCAACTCAAGAAAACAGGAAACTAAACAGAAACAAAATAGAGCAGTGAGATTCATAACAAACGAATATTTACATTTGACTAGAGTAACACCTTTAGTAGATTTTAGGACAGAAGACTCAAAAGTAAAGTAACAATTATACATAAAACACTGAACCATAATCTTCAAATACCCAAACAAAATTTAAAAAAATACTCAGAAAGACACAAAGATAAAGGCACATTCCTCTTCCCATATGCTAGGACAAATTTGTACAAATACTCCTTCTTCCATAGTGTTATTAGAGCATGGAATGAGTTGTCTGAGCTAGCCAGGAAAAACAGTGACTTGGCAGAATTTAAGTCATTGGTTAATATGCATGACTGAATGCATGACGCGTAGGTCGTTATCATCACTTTTTTGAAGTAACGTCTGTAATAGATAAGATGATGATTGTGCTGTCTATGCTGTCACAAAGAGAAGTAGTGGTGATCACTGTAGTTCCCAGGGCCGTTTGTCACATCATTGTTTGATGGTCCGTTACATGGATTAGTTGGGAAGCACGGAAACACTTTATAGTGATGTTTTGTATGTTTCACGTGGGAAATCTGGATCTACAGTTAAAGTGTAGGTAAGAAGTTTCTTTTTGAGAGTTGCAAACATATATGAATATTAACCTTCACCGTTGTTCTAAGACGCCAAGCTAGCATTTTTTTCATTGGACCTCCCGTAAAAGAATTATAGGACAAATATAAGCCATCCTAGCAGCTTGCTGGTATCTCCTCTGTCATACATTGGGCTAGTATCTCCTCTGCCATACATTGGGCTGGTATCTCCTCTGTCATCCATTGGGCTGGTATCTCCTCAGTCATACATTGGGCTGGTATATCTTCTGTCATACATTGGGCTGGTATCTCCTCTGTCATACATTGGACTGGTATCTCCTCTGTCATACATTTGGCTGGTATCTTCTCTGTCATACATTGGACTGGTATCTCCTCTCTCATACATTGGGCTGGTATCTCCTCTGTCATACATTGGACTGGTATCTCCTCTGTCATACATTGGACTGGTATCTTCTCTGTCATACATTTGGCTGTTATCTCCTCTCTCAAACATTGGGCTGGTATCTCCTCTGTCATACATTGGACTGGTATCTTCTCTGTCATACATTTGGCTGTTATCTCCTCTCTCCAACATTGGACTGGTATCTCCTCTGTAATACATTTGGCTGGTATCTCCTCTGTCATACATTGGACTGGTATCTCCTCTGTCATACATTTGGCTGGTATCTTCTCTGTCATACATTGGACTGGTATCTCCTCTCTCATACATTGGGCTGGTATCTCCTCTGTCATACATTGGACTGGTATCTTCTCTGTCATACATTGGGCTGGTATCTCCTCTCTCAAACATTGGGCTGGTATCTCCTCTGTCATACATTGGGCTGGTATCTCCTCTGTCATACATTGGACTGGTATCTCCTCAGTCATACATTGGGCTGGTATCTCCTCTGTCATACATTGGACTGGTATCTCCTCTCTCATACATTGGGCTGGTATCTCCTCTGTCATACATTGGACTGGTATCGCCTCTGTCATACATTTGGCTGGTATCTCCTCTGTCATACATTGGGCTGGTATCTCCTCTGTCATACATTGGGCTGGTATCTCCTCTATCATACATTGGGCTGGTATATCTTCTGTCATACATTGGACTAGTATCTCCTCTGTCATACATTGGGCTGGTATCTTCTATGTCATACATTGGGCTGGTATCTCCTATGTCATACATTGGGCTGGTATCTCCACTGTCATACATTGGACTGGTATCTCCTCTGTCATACATTGGACTGGTATCTCCTCTGTCATACATTGGGCTGGTATCTCCTCTGTCATACATTGGACTGGTATCTTCTCTGTCATACATTGGGCTGGTATCTCCTCTGTCATACATTGGGCTGGTATCTCCTATGTCAAACATTGGGCCTGGTATCTCCTCTGTCATACATTGGACTGGTATCTCCTCTGTCATACATTGGGCTGGTATCTCCTCTGTCATACATTGGGCTGGTATCTCCTCTGTCATACATTGGGCCTGGTATCTCCTCTGTCATACATTGGGCTAGTATCTCCTCTGTCATATATTGGACTGGTATCTCCTCTGTCAAACATTGGGCTGGTATCTCCTCTGTCATACATTGGGCTGGTATCTCCTCTGTCATACATTCGGCTGGTATCTCCTCTGTCATACATTGGACTGGTATTTCCTCTGTCATACATTGGGCTGGTATCTCCTCTGTCATACATTGGACTGGTAACTAAAAGGAAAGCCGTCATTTAGTGACCAGAAATGAGAGACTGGCCATTTACCAACCCATTTGTTCAAAGGGAATCCTTCCTATTCCTGCAATATATTATTTAGGTGTTGTGGAATATGTCCGCCGATCGGACAGTTTGTACTTTCCAATGGAGATGATGGGCCTGTAACTCCTAGGGTAAAAGTCTTCCGGCTAAAATGCAAAAAATAAATGTTGATATTGCATAGGCACGTGGACAGGCATAAGCAAGAACCAAAGCTTTATGATTTTGTGAAAGAAACAATATTTAATAGGATATACAATCAATGAGTTTTGGGGGATGTACAAATAGATTAAGGATAGTTTGTAAGACAATTTTATCACTGGGATGTTGCTCAAGTGCTCGTATATGGTTTGCTTATCTCGTCTGTCCTCCACTTGTATCTTTGTCCAAGGTTCTCCTTCAGAGGTGAAATGAGTTGGGTTCCTCTCAGCTGGTAGTTAGTCGCTTGACATCATGAAGGTAAGCAGGTTCTATTGTGATGAGGATGAGGATGCCACGCGGTGGGCTTACTCCTTTGGCAGGTACAGACCGGTCCTGGGACTTTAGTCTGGAATGCCTTCAGTTCTGGTCAAGAGTGATGAGTAACTCACCCTCAACGGGAATGTGTGGAGAACTGCTGTGAGTTCCCTTCGGGCAACAAAACACACCAGCCCTGGTGTAGGAGGCTATTAGATGAGATGTGAAAGGAGCCTGAATTATTAAATCATACTGGCTGGTTGGCGAGGGGCGCATCCTTAATAGGAGCGTTTCCCTCAGACTAACTAAGACACATGCTAACATTTTACTAAATCTAATAATAACTGTTCTATGGGAGCACAATACAAATACATATATAAATCTACAAGGCAGGGGCGTAAATAAGGAAGGAAACAGTGAGGACAACATTACAGGGATGTGGCCCCTTTGACCTTATCGACCGACAGGTAAACGAGCCCACAGTCGCTCATGAAGAGTGGACCGTGATGAGAAGGGTTAGAATAGGGCACATAGTCAATGCAGGGTAAACCACATTTTCAGGGTAAACCACATAAATAAATTAATGTTATATAGCATTTAAATTGTTCATCTTGTTTGTTCACACTAAAATGGCTGTATTGAAATATTATATTTATTATTCTTTTTTTTTCTTAGGGAGTTTTTTTAACAGCACCTACCTACCACACTTCCTGTATGCTGGCTGACATGCACAATACTGAACCTTGTATGCATATAGCATCCCCCCCCCCACACACACATTTTAAAAGTACACTAAGCCTTAACCCCAAACATTCAGATAGTGCTTATTAAGAACTGTATATGTAATTGACCTACCACTATTAGTGAAGTAATATTATTTTTATTTTTTTTAGAACTACACATCTAACCCACACTGAAACTTGCACATCTTGCAAGGTAATTTATTTATATATATATATATTATATATATATATATTTATATTATTATTTTTTTTTTTTTTTGAGATCCATAAAATACACTATTTAAAATACACCCTAACCATAACTCACACACAAGCCATCTTTAATGATGATTTGATCAAGAATTTTTCTTTTTAAAAATTGGTTGTGAAAAACTGCTGGATTCAGAATTCGTACTTGAGCCCCTTAGGAAGACATTTGATTGAGAGACAAACGATTTAACCAGTAAGCCACACATCCATGTGAGATATGACAGAAAAATAAAAGAAGAGGTTGAATTTGAATAACTTTGTAATAAACAGGGTATTGATAAGAAGCTCTTACATTTATTTAAGATGTTAAATTAATGTTTTATAAAGTCAGAGTTTATTAAAAGAAATTTCTACAAATGAATTAAGATCATAAAATTAAAATATTATTTAATCTTGGTTAGGCCAATAATGGAATTTGCATCCTCTGATTGGGATCCTCAACTCAAGAAAACATTAATAAATATCACTTAATTTAGAAAGCTTTCAGGATAGAAGACTTAAAAGTAAAGTAGCAATTTTACATAAAACCCTGAACCATAATCTTCAAATAAAAAAAAAAAAGCTAATAAAATACCCATAAAGACACCAAGATAAAGGTATACTTCTTGTTCCATATACTAGGACAACCAATGACTTGGCAGAATTTAAGTCATTGGCTAACATGCATGGCTAGATTGACCTAGGAACACACCTAGGACATAATCATCTTTTTTGAAGTATTTTATAAGTTAAGATAAGAAAAGTGATCACAGTCACTAACATAGAAACAGATACCCTCTCCCCCTTCCCCCCGTGGGCGGACTAGCTATGTTGGCGACCGGGCTAATTGGCCCATTGGGTCGCCAAATGATCCTTTTTAAATGAAAATAAATACTGTTAATGTGATTGGCATCCTTTTTCCTTTCATAAAACAGAGTTAACAGTGCAATACTCTAAGCACATATTCTCATAATAATGGAATCTCCTAGATCTATATCCATATACCATGCTACTGGGTGCCATGATTTATAGATAACAATAGATGTACATTATATGGTCATCAAACTGTGGACCAGTTAGTATAGTAATGCCAGGACTCATTTAGACGCTATAAGTCCACCCCTGCCTGCTCCCTTTCTAAACTGGTCCAGATACGTTACAGCGGGTTGAGAAAGCTAAAATCAAATATTTGAGCTGAACAAAAACGAATGGTAATTGCACATATTTATTATTGTTAATCAAGATCACATTTAATTACATGACTGATTCAAACTGATTGATACAATTACACTTAATAAAAGCTTTTTTTATAAAGTACTTTTTATTGTTTAATTTCTTCAAAACTATATCATACTTACTAATCAAATAAATCACTGCTACATATTTTTTTTTTGCATAGCCCACAGTGTTCAAAGAAGCGCACCATTGCATGAACCACTGTGCTACTAATCTGGGACCTAAAAAAAATTAACATCTCCGCTTCTACAAAAATTAGTTATTAGGCATAAATTTGGTGCATTTTGGAAATTTTATTTTAAATAGCTTTTTTCAGCGAAACATTCATACCTATATAGCAATACTCTGATTAACAGTGGGGGGAGTACCTGAGAGAAGGTTCTCTAGCTGCCTTTAAGAAGTAAAATAATAAGCAAAATTAAAAAAATACTTAAAAAAAAAAACCAACAAAGTTTATATTAAGTTTATCTATTAGTTTGGATGAGTCATGTAATTAAATTTGTAATAGATCTAGAGAAACAATAATAAATCTGTGTGATTAGCATTCTCACTACTAGTATGCCATTATCTTATCGTCTGAACCAGTTAGAAAAGGGAAGGGGAAGAAAGAACGGGCTAGTACGGTATTCGCTTTTTAAATGCAATTTGAAAAAAAAAAAAAGGGAATGACTTGAATTTGATCCTGTGGGCTAAATCCGATGCTGAAACCACTATGCTAGCGAAGAGTCTATGATCATGTATGATTGTATAGTTATCTATTGTTTCTATTTCATGTTTGGGTTCTTCTATTTTTCATGTTTGGGTTCACAAAGCCTCAGACAAAAATCTATAAAGGGGACTAATTCAGCTTATACAACCAGTTATGTCAAATACAATTTTTTACCTTGTTTGAGATGCATAGTCACATAGAAACCCGGTGAAAGTCTGATAGTTTTGGATGCACAGGAAAATTATGTCAAAAAAAACAATTAACTATGTTTTTATTGCAAATAATAAAAGCAAAAATAATATATTCTTTATCTGTAAATCAAAACACATATTATATCAAACATTGTCAAAAACCATCAGAGTTTCCATTTAATGATGAATTCACATTAAAAAGATATGCAAATTCTGTTTTTTAAGTATGAAATACCGTTATATAACAGATTTTGCTACCTGGACATATAGAAGATGAATGCATCAGTAATCAGTCAGGATCCTTGGATAATTTTCCCACTTCACCAATCCTGCCTCCTGACATTTTGTGTATATCATTCTGTTCATGAACTGACCCACAGGGTGGAGTCTGCACAAATCTTTCTGAAATAGAAACAAACATTAACTTCATTAACTATTATAATATTTCAAACTCAAATTAGATGATATCAAATATCTGGCAAAGAAGTATTAAGATGTTGTTATGCAACAATATAACTCAATCTATAAAGTTTATATAACCAACATAGTTGAAAATTGAAATATATATATATATATAGGCCTATTCAAACACATTACAGAAGCAAACACTAACACACCTAGTGCTCCAGTGCCCATCAAGTGCTCAGCATGGTTCAATCATGGATTGTTTTCTTTGACATTTGCTACTGACTGCAACATAAAAAGTTATGGTATTCTTTAAACATTGTGGTAAACATTGCAAAGGTCAAATAGAAACAATATACAAGGAATGAAAACAAAGCATGTGGTAAATTTTACAACTTTATACAAGGAAAATTAATTTCCTCCTTACATTGTCATGAGGGGAATGGTTTCCTAGTGATGAAGTGCAGGGGTGGAATGGATGTCATATTCAGCCCTAGCATTATCATATGATCTGGGAACCAGTCCACAAGTAACTAGTGATAGGATGTGCATCTATTGGTACCTGACCTCACAATATATAAAGTTATATAATGCAATAAAAACCTGAGTATAAAAACAAAAGTGGAATTCCATATTGATGTGTATTTCAATATGTTGGTTAGCTAACAGGCTATATAAAATCTTAATGTGTACCACAAAAATGTACAGTACACTCACAGCCTTTATTATTTTGAGATGAATACTTCATTACAGGCTTAGTAAAGCATACACTTTAAAATGGAGCAACTAAAAGTTCCTTCTACTGTATACAATAACTTATCCATATTCAAAATATATGAGCATGAGCAATCTACTTGCTGATAGATTATTTATGATTGTGATTAAATTAATTTCTAGTAAAACATTTTAATCAACAGTCTTCGATATGAAAACTTGAAAGCATTCTTGTTTCAAGATGCTTTTTAGTTCAAGACCAGACAATTAGCTTCTTTAGAGGGGAATAAAATCTAGAGATTTTTTTCACCCTTTTAAGTCTTAGATATAAATCTAATCTATATGACAAATGGTTTTAATTTAACAGGGCAGGTCCTAGAGATTGTGGGGCTCTATGAGAAATGGATAGCGCAGGGCCTATTCTGGGCTGTGATAAGGATAATAAGTGAAAATTAAGATTTTGTATTAGAAAATAAATTTGTCTTTGCATTGTATTCATACTTTACTAAGTACAAAACCACTGTGAAATTAGCTTTAAGAGCCATCTACAGTAGATGATAGTTTTTCAACAAAAAGCAGATAAACATTTAGATATGTCTTTTAGATTAACTATTGACTAGCAAAATATCGCTTTTTTTTAAAAGATAGATTTAAAACTATATTCAAGTAAATTAAGAATTTGAACTTCTTGTTTTTGGTTAAAATTCGCCTTATCATTACATTTTTATTAAATGAAAGCTGACAATGGCATTTTTTTTATTGCTTGTAGGATTGGTGTTTTCCATATTGAATGACAGTTTTTAGAAGATTTTAATAATTTCAGAAGATTTTCATGCCTTTTTTGTATATTTCACAATTTCATGAGAATTACAGAAACCCTTTAATAATAAGTTTATTTTAATAATTGACACCTAGAATTCGTGCGGGGCCTATGAAAGTACGGGGCCCAGTGCAGCCGCATAGGTGGCAGTGGCCTAAGACCGACCCTGTAATTTTAATAGACTACATTATAGTACATAACCGATGTACATTTAAGATGGTATTTCACAAAAGAAAAGGATCAGGGTCGGACTGGGTATCAAAACCGGCCCGGGCATTACCATATAAACCGGCCCACAAATGGCATGTTATATATTTTTGGTGGGGGGGGGGGGGATTTTTACCCCACTCCGCAATTTATATAAATATATATATATTAGTGTGTGTGTATATGTAATTAATCTTCATTACATTCTGATCTTTCATTTTTTCAAAGTTTTTTCTTCCCTAGAATACTCTTTTTCTTTAATTAGTGGGAAGACAATGCATACCGCTAAAGGGAGTCCTGTGAGCTCCCCCCCCCCCCCCCCCCCAGTGGGGTCCAGGGCAAAGCCCCGGAACCAAGCATTATTTCGTTATTTTAAGCTTTAAAAATGCATATTCTGAAGTATCTACTGTGCAATTAGCCTGCTACTCTTCCGCAACAAAAAATTCAAAAACCAAATCTGCTATTCAATGGAGTCCAGCTACTGGCAGAAAATGGTAAAATGCTTTAGTATTTGTATTAGAGGGGGAGGGTGACCGCAAAACATTTGTTGGCGACGCTCATGAAATTTGGTGACTGTAGTTTATTTAAGTTGGCTGCACTGGGGCAGTAAGTAAAGTTTCCCTTTCAGACAATGAGGTCTGAGGCAAGTGATGGTTTGAAGACCCTCCCCTCCCGGCTACACCCATGTGTTATATTATAGGTGTAAGCCTAATTCTCTACAAAATATATAAAGTTTGATAACGCATTGAAAACTGGATGAAAGCATTCGTAGGATTACATAATGTTTTCTATTTATACATGTATGTAGTCTGAAAACTATAAACAATACAATACAATAGCAGCCTAATGAGTTTGAAGCTTTTTGGTATTACTTATAGATTACAGACGTTTCTTCAAAAATAAGATTGTTACGTCTTACGCATTTCATGTGTCAATCTAGTCATGCATGTTGATCTGTCACTTAAAATATGCTAAATCATTGGTTTTCCCGGCTGACTCAGGCAACCCATTCCATTAAAAGATAAGAGAAAGCAGAACGGTTAGAGAGGCACTTACTTAATGTGAAAAGCTCTTGCTTACTCCTAGTACATTCTCAAAAACGCAATTTGTATATGAATATACCATGACCCATTATTTAAAATATAAATCTCCTTTCTCCTTTTTCTATTCAAATCGCAGAAAGTAGAGCTTTATACCCATTTTGAGCTGTGAATAAGTTGGGTGGTTTGCAAGTTCGCAGCCGTGTGTATGTGTTAAAGTTAATTTCTATTTAGTATTGTTAAAGAGCTAATTGTCTCTTTTTTGGTCAAATTTCATAGGAACCATTACAAGACGGGGGAGGGAAGGAGCAAAAAAAAAAAAAGGGAGTGCCATCAAACGCCCATGCCGATTTGGCCAAACATTGCCTCGAAACTCGAAGACATCAAAGCAGTCCATGCCGCTCGTGCATAGCAGAAAGTATGGTCTAACGTTTTATAAATGATAATACGTACAGTGTATAGTGTATTTTTCTTGATATTCTTGTTGAATTTCAAACAAAATTAATTGTAATAATAATAAAAAAAACAAGAAAACGTGTTCAGGCCTTTGTGTCTGCTGTCACTTTTTTAAAAAGTTGTCTGCATTGAATTTTTTTTTCTTTGGTCGCGACCAGACCGGCCCATTTGGTACCAGCCCACCGGGCATTTGCCTGTTTGCCCATATAGCCAGTCCGCCCCTGAAAAGGATTGATAATGATAATAGACTTAATAGTTAAATAGTATCGGAGACGGAGGCAAACAGCATAATATTAGTATTATAAGTAGGCCTATAGTCTACTATTACTTTACTTTACTAAACTTAAATTGAAACTAGCCTAGACTAAACTAAATAACACTATTAACACTCAGATAACTATTCTATAACTTATAGTAAAGTAGATCTATAACTTGTATAAGTAATATAAGTTAAATAATTAGTATAAATTTACTATAAAATACAAGTTAAGTGAAAGTCTAAGTATAAGTTAGTAATTATATTTTAGATCTAGACTACTATTTATCTTATCTTATATAATACAGACGTTACTTCAAAAAAGAAGATGATTACGTCCTACGCGTCATGCATTTAGTCATGCATATTATTAACCAATGACTTAAATTCTGCCAAGTCACTGGTTTTTCTGGCTAGCTCAGGCAACCCATTCCATGCTCTAATAGCACTAGTTTAGTCTAATTTAGTCTATAAAAAAGTTATGACTATTATTTTACTATTGAATTATTATTTTTAACTATTCTAAATACTAAGAAGTATTACCAATTGCCATAGTCATATATTTAGATAAGATTAAAGATAGGTATACTATAGGCATAAGCCGTATTATAGATCTAGATCTAGACAATTTCCTAAAAAGTAAATTGATTGGTTTTTTATTCTCTCCCATCTTTATTATAATTAACAAAAAGCAAGTAGATCTAGGACTTCGTTGGCACTTAAACAACGGTTTTAAAAGTGTCTAGAATGATTTTTTATTATTATCAATAAGAGACATGGGCAGGCGTATTCTTTTAAAAGCTAAATAAATATCTAGCTAAATCTAAATGTATTTACAGGTAATATTGCGAAATTGAAATAATGTATAGTATTGTATAGACTGAAATAAACACAAGAGGTAAGCTCTTCCATGTCAAAAGTTTAATTAAAAATCGCGTGAAAATCCTGAGTTCTGTTCATCGAGGGCTAAAAAAAGGCTCTAAGCAAGCACCATTTTATCAAAAAATCTAGATCAATATTTCAAGTCTCGTCCTTGTTAATCTATTTATTTACTTTAAGATGACAAATCTGCACTGTTCTAAATGTACCGTTGTTCAATTCAATTAAGTACCCATTCATAACTTCATTGTCAATGATTGTCATTCTGATTCATTCATTGGATGACAGTGATTTAATTATCATTATGATATCATACTTGAAGATTTGACCTAACGAATTCTAGACTAAGGTATACCTTGTATAGATATCTAGACTACACTGCATAGTATAATACTAGATCTATATAACTATATCTATCTACCTTCAATTCTTGTAAACTATACTCAAGATAACTAAAGTAGTAAATTCTAAGATCCTTGCAGTTTGTTACATTTTGTAGAAGAAAAAGGTATTCATAAAATAACCTAACGATAATACATAGCATATATTATTAACACTGATTAACTAGATCTAGAGTCTAAGGTGGATTTTGGTAGAGGGGTCTTCATAATATAAGGAAGGCCAAATATTATCTAAGGCCTATTTCTTGTGTGAATGTTTAAGAGGGGTTGCACCAATAGTATTGCTATACATGTTTTGGGTTTTAACTCTTTCAGTGCTGCGTTACTCTCAACGAGTAACTTCGCTAGTGCTGGTCAGTGCGGAGTTACTCTCAGCGAGTAACTTGGTTTATAATATTTATTTCACTATCTTTTTAAGTTAAACTTTTTTATGTCTCTCTTTTTTTTTCTTTCCCGGATGTGGGAGTGATTGTTCTTTGTTTTGGTAGTAAATTTGATGCAGTACCAACTTTCTTTTTTTAAAAAAGAAAATTGTGTTAATGGTTCCTCTTTTTAGTTTATTTCCCGGGACCCGAAAGATGTAAATAATAAAATTTCTTAGTGTATTTGTTCATCTTTTATGACATTTGAAGTGATTAAATGTGTTTAGTATTTTTTTTTTCAATATTTATGGATTAAATGTTTAATTATAAGGTTAAATCTTTCAGTAGATCGATTTTAAGCAATATTTGTAATATATATATTTTTTCCCATGCTCAGTTTAAAATTAATGAAAAAATATTTTTCTTGAATAATTAATTTTATTTATTATAACTTTGTAGCCCATTCATTTTTATTTAAAATAAAATCAAATATGTTAGATTATTTAATAAAATAAAAAAGTTATGTTAGTTTTAGTAACTTTACCCCTATTGAAAATGTGTGTTCATCCTGGAAAACTCCATTTTTTTTAATCTAAATAATTCGCACTGAAAGAGTTAAGATAGGGGGTATATTAAGATGGCTTCAGTGGCATAGCTAGGGTGGGGGAAGGAGGGGGGAGAATTTGAAAATCCCCCTGGGCCCCCAAAAAGGTCAAGCCCCCAGGCCCCAAAACGATGTAAAATTCCTAGCTACTCCCCTGGATGGCTTTAGACCTTGAAGGTGTCAGAACTATTTGCTGAGTAATCATAATCATCCTTCCTCTTTGAACAGTTGTGAACACATTGTCCAAGATGGAAATAAAAGCTCCATGCTGTCCAACAATATAGATAATTATGAGGCACATCCATTCAAAGTAGCATATTTTATTTCATACATTCAAGTTACCATCAATGTAGTCGAGAAGCAGCACTAAGTGGTAACAGCTAATTCATGTTGGCATTAACTCATTGGATTGGTCTATATGTAGTGCTCAAAATTTGGATGGATGAGGAATAGTGAGATAAATGCCAAGATGTGCACTTTTTAAAAAACCCACCAAGAACCATGTCCTTCAAGGCAGCCTAGTTTTTGTCATACAGCCAAGTAGTCTATCAAGGCAGCCAAGTTTTTGTCCTACAGCCAATTTTTTGTCATACAGCTAGTAGTCTATCAAGGCAGCCAAGTTTTTGTCATACAACCAAGTTTTTGTCATACAGCTACTAGTCAGTCAAAGCAACCAAGATTGTTGGCACACAGCTGATTGACCATTCAAGCCAATAGCAACTAGAGACTTACCTAAGGGTTGCCATAAAGTAATAGACCTAACCAGTGAGTCCAATATAAAGTTTATGTCTAAACAGTCAGACCAAAAGAAAGTTGAGATCATTGTCTTAATGTCTCTGTGTTTGGAAGTGGGAGAATAAAAACAACAATGTTAACTTCTGGTCTGTTTATTGTATACACTTAACACACACAACAATTTTCATAGCTGGGGCAAGTTTTGCTTGCAAAGTTTTATTGATGTTTTAAATTTTTTTAGAATATCAATTTCCTCAATATTACATTTGATGAACTTGATTATTGTTTTTTTTTCCCTCAGGTCATATACAAACTTCTGAACCCAGAATGATCAAAAGCTCATAAAAACCTTCAACTCAGTGCAAAATTTTTTTTTTGAGGCATTAAGACAGAGAAAAGCAAACTGCAACACAGATTTCAATATGGCAGAAGAGTTTCCATCAAACATTTGGATTAAACTAGTGTTGACATTGTCCACACCTATGGACATTGTCCATGTTAACAGGATAACAAATGATCTTCTTTGCATAAATGAAAACTAGATTTTCCCATTTCATTTTATATTATTTGGTATCAAGAGATCAAGGTTGCAGGCAAGGTAAAGACAAATATTTCATTCTATTTTCTTTATATGAATATAGTTGCAAGCTTTCTCCTATATCTAAATAGGATTTGTTTTCATAGTATGCTACACATATGCCTGTGTTAGATGTGGCAAAATATGTAGGTTGGAGCTGGTGCTGTGTAGCCACGGAAAATACTGCATTCCTCATTAATCTTTGGACATATTATTATTATTATGCTACACAATAAAAAATGACAATCTCTGTGTCCCTTGGTGCATACACAACTTCTAGGATGGTGCTTTACAAAATTTCTTTATATTCTCCTGGCGGCCATTTCTTCTTTGAACATTCAGTCATCTTTCTGATGTTACTTGCAGAACTTTAGTCTGTCTTTGTTTCTCAGTCTTAGTATTTATATTGGCTGTTTCATATCTCATGAGCAAACAACTCAACAAGTCCTCCTTTTACTATATCATATTCTTTTGTAAAATATAAATTTGCCAGCTGTCAGGGCCGTAACTCTGGATTTGGGGGCCCCTTGAATTTTTACTTTCGACATATGACATGAGATAATGTCGCAAAAATATATAAGCCCAAAATTAAATTGGTTCAGTATATCAGTGAACTTAACAAAAAATAATCATTAAGAATCTTCTAATGAATAATACCGTTGTTTATTAGTTAAATAGTGCACAAGTGACAAATCTCAATTGATATTGCTTCATGTTGTGCATTATGTGCAGCAAAGAAATCTATAACATTATCTACATCGATACTTTGTAGTATCTGTGATTTCACTGACATTAAAGCCTTTCTTGCCTCATTGTGCTCCTGAGCCTTGAGAATGATCTCTCACATGACGTAATGGAAGTGGCCTGAGTTAGCGGTATTCGGAGGAGGTTGCAAGGTTTGAGAACACGTAATTACCATATGAAGCCTGTTTCCTCAATATGTCTATTGGTGATTGTATTACTGGTTTGTTGATGAAAAGTGCTCGTGCATTAATGACATTGAAAAAGCGATTTGCCATTTATTTCATCTAACAAACAGGAAAAGTAGCACAGTTTGTCATAAGCGTGTGTTCATCTAACAGGTGTCTTGGTTCAAGAAGAAACCAAAGGTATCCATTTTCTTTCCAGCCTTTGGAATCTGCCCTTCATCTCCATATGAAATCTGTCCAGCACTTCTGTCACAACATGTTTGAATCGCAGTTCTATTGACAGTCCTACATTAGAACTCAACTTCTCATCGAGTCTTTTCTTTCTTCTGGTTGTTTTGATTACATGTAATCCATAGTATTCAGTACCTTCTTTTGCTTTTTCGATGGATTGGATTTTTTGTCAGTTTCTCATCATTTTGCAGAAAGCATGAAAGGGTACTAATTTCTTCAGCAGCTTCCCGTATATGCAGTCCAGACTTTTGTAGTTTCTTTTGAAATATATTAATTGGGTGCAGGAGCTTTGAGCAGAATTCCAGATAGGCAAAAAAAAATAAATTCTCCACTGCATGAAGAAGATTATGTGCTAATATTATATTATATTACATCATTGTTGGTTGTTTATGTTTTGTGCGAAAGCAAAAGTATTCAAAGCATACAAAAGTGGGAAAGATCCATATCTCGTTATGCTCGAGTATAGAAATACTCTAAGTGGACTGCCGTATTCACCATCACAACTGTTGACAAGTAGAAGACTCAGGGAATCATACCAACTGATCCCAAACTATTGAAACCATCGCTAGCTGAAAATGCAAAGACATTACTCAATGAATGACAGATGAAAAGCAAAGTGAAATACGATGCAAAAGCAAGACTACCTAAAGATTGTTCTGTTGGAGAGTTGTCTAGGTCAAACATGGCAGAAAGCAGTTGTCATAAAAAAAACATTTAGCACCCAGATCTTACATCATAAAGACAAACGATGGAAAAACATACAGAAGAAATCAATGCTTTTTGAATAAGAATTTCGATGAAAAAATCTCTGGGTACAATGATACCAATGAAGACAATGAACTGCAAACTGTTGGAACAAACAAAACATCTAGAGAACTTTTTGTGCCAGTCAAGACAACCAGAAGTGAACGAATTGTTAAAGTTCCTAGTAGATATCAGTTTTAAGAACTTTAAAAGGAAGGATGTGCTATGATATTACGTCATTGTTTTTTGTTTGTTCTGTTCAAAAGCAAAAGAATTAGATGGAAATAAAAAGAGAGTTTCCATTGGATTGAGGAAAGATGAATAGAGGGGTAATAACTCGAGTGTGAAGTTTACTTCTGAAATTATAGATGCCTAACCCAAATAATGGACTATTCTAGCATTATTAAGAATAACTTTTGGATCTGTTATACTCGATTCGATTCTGTAAATTTTGCTTCAAGCTTAATTAGTGTAGCCATAAAATACTCGCCATTTTGATCTATTCTTAGTAAAGGTAACAAGATACCTGGAATTTGCCAATAACATGCTGTTTTATTTGTGGCAACAAAGTTTAAAATATAAAACCAACCTTAAAAAAACTTTGATCTCTGTGGGAAAAAATATTTTTAAAATGTCAACAAAGTCAACGTACTGATAGACCTAGATCTAGGTTTAGTCTTTGTTATAAATTTAATCCATAAATGTTGAAAAAAAAGACACCAGTCGACAGTATTAATTTAAGTATTTACAAATAAATTTCTGACACCCTTTTGAGGGCCCCCGCAGGTGGGGTCCTGGGGGGGTTCTTAAAATTCTTCCCCCCTCCCCCCCTTAGGTACACCACTGACAGCTTTAGGCAAACTCATGTGGCAATGCAAGGTGTATTATGCTGTCCACCAATTTTCCCCTTATGTTGATGTAAAATTGGTAGTTTCCAAGTGTTTTACTCTAATGTAATGTTACTGTGAGTTATTTTTTGCACAAGTTTTATTCTTTCTGTTCTAACTCATGTTTTGGAGCTTGGTCTAAACTGCATTGCTGCTAAACCTAATGTACTTGACTTGATGGTGATTATGGTTATATACATACAGTCTTTGATATAAACCTTAAATTAACAAAAGTCTTAGATATAATCTTAACATTTTATTATTTTATTCTATTTTACTTAAAAGGTATCTTTCAATTCTGGTGATTATTTACCCAAAGCTTATCTCCCTTTATCTAAGAAATCTGATCTTAAGCGTAGTGTTTCTTTTTTCTCTCTATTCTATATAAAAACAAAATTAATTAATTACAACTAATTGATTATAAATGTAAATTTTTCAATCCATTCATGTTTTGTTAGAGACAATAAATAATTTTACAGTTTCAACTTGATTCGAGAAGGAAAAGTGAGAGACCACAAGCCTATACTCCTCAATATAAGAACACCAGGTAGATATCAACCATGCAAAACAACTAGATGGAATTATAAAAACGCTAACTGGACAGCTTTTGCACAAGACTATCAAGCATAATGGAGACAAATGTCAACACAACTTATGCAACTATAGTCTCTAACATCTTAGAAGCAGCAAAAAAAACACATCCCTCAAGGTCAAGTTAGGAAATACAAACCCTTTCGTACACCAGAATTAATAATAAAAATCTTTATTGTCCATATGGAAATTTGTCTTACAATTTGTGTATTACACCAAACAAAAAAATTATAACTATAAGAAACCAAAGTGTACATTCACACCAGACTCACTCTTAATTTACATGTGACAAAGTTTATACCAGATTGTTCCTATTTAATGATATGATTGCCAGGGGAACAAAAGAGTGTTTGTGTCTGTTTGTCTTTGCTATCGGTGTCTTGTATCTCTTTTGTGATGGTAAAATCACAAAATCCTGACACAAAGGATGACTCTTTATTTTGAGGATCTTGTTAGCTTTTTTATAGATGTTTGTCTCAAACAACAGCCCAAACGGGGTTTGTTTTTTGCCAATGATTTTACCAGCAGCATTTAGGATTCTATAAAGTTTATTTTTATTTTTAATGCTCAGATTGCCATACCAGGCAGTGATGTTGAAGCTTAAAATATTGCAGATATAAGCCTGATAAAACATAGCCAAGGCCTTTTCGCTAACATTAAACGATGAATTAGTAAAAGAAAGAAACATGGCCAGGAAGACTGTAGAAAAAAAAACTACTAGAGAGAACAAGACGATGTACAATGTGAAAACAAGCACACTGCAGCAGTATTTATAGAGATGTACTACAAGCCTATAATAGAGTGTGAAGAAAAGGTCTATTTTTGAAGAAGAAAAGATTGACATCAATCTAAGAATGTACAGCTGGATCAGGGCACTCCTAAAAAACAGAACCATCCAAATCCGATTCGAAGGTCAAAAAGTTTGGAAGGCCTATCACAAGCTTCAACCCTAACTTGCACTCACTTATCTTTATGAATGACCTCCTAGACCTCATTTCAGAAAATGTTAATTTGTAAAATTAGACCAAAGACTGTCTCTAAAACACTTTATGGCATATTTAAAAGAAAAAATCCTTAAGACAGTCATACCCTGGATACGTCAGATTTGTAATGGATAACTGTCTATCTATACAAGTAGCCGCTAACAAAACCTATCAATCATCACTAGACACAATTCTTAACCAAGCCTTGCATCTAATCAGTGGAGGTACGAGAACTACTCCCGCAGCGTCCTGTGAAATAGACTCCAATATTGAACCTCTTAAGTTAAGGCGCAACAGAGCAGCATTTGAAGCTATTGAGAGATACAGAAGATTGGAGTCAGTATAAGTAAAAGCTATTTAATGTATGCTCATGATATATGTATGTAGACCGCCTCTCACTACCATAAAGAAGAGTGCTCACAACACAGGTATTGTAGATTAAGATTTTGATTGCAGTGGTCGATAAATGAAAAGTAGGATTTCAATGTGCCTTCTATAGAAAAGTTAGCTTATCCTTGTTCTTTGGGGATAAAACCTGCATGTTAATGCTATGCATAAAATTTAGACAGGAATTAAAGTAATGGTGTTTAAACACTTCTTGTTTTCTTTTTCTCACACCCCTTGCAGAGAGCATCAGCAACTAGTGGTGCCTGCCTAGTCAAGACACCTCAGACTGTTGTTTCATTGAATCCTGCCCAAGGCCATCCCCTGCCATCCTGCAGGAGGTTTGTGCTAGGGTATAATATTTATTTCTAAAGGAACGTCCCAAGCTGTAAAACAAAACAAAAAAAGTTATATTTGAATAAATGGTAAGTATTTATTTCCCCACTTTATTTTGAATATATTTATTATCTAGTAAAAAAAAAGTAAAGTTCCCCCATCTTTAACTTATATTAAAAACAGTTAATTTTTTTCTTAGTTTTAACTTTAAATCTCATAAAGAGTAAATTACTTTTGAGTGAAATATTTCATATTGAAAAAAAGCTTATTAACTGTCTGTCAAATTAATGTACTAACTTAAGAGCACATTATTTGTAGGTAAAGAAATTTTTAAAAAATTTCAATTTCTATGTTTCAGAACTCTTAAGTTGACCCAGTTTAATTTTTTTTTGTCATTGATTGGGTCATGAGAATGTCTCCGACAATAGAAATGGCATACAATGGACCAGGTGACCTTAATGGACCTATTGGCATCTGGCTCCTTTTTTGTACACAACAAAATGCTTATACAATGGACCTGATGGCATCTGCCTCCTCTCCCATACACTACAAAGTGCTCATACAATGGACCTGATGGCACTTGCCTCCTCTCCCATACACAACAAAGTGCTCATACAATGGACCTGATGGCATCTGCCTCCTCTCCCATACACAACAAAGTGCTCATACAATGGACCTGATGGCATCTACCTCCTCTCCCATACTAACAAAGTGCTCAGGCCAACTGATCAGAGTGACAAAGAAGCAAAGAAGACTGGACAATTGATCAACAAAAGAAAACTGAAGTTATGAGAATTATTAACAAACAAGAGAGCCCAGTCATACTATAGGTGGAGAAATCTAAGACCATTTTGTTTGCCTATCTGTGAAGTGGGGGTAATCAAAACATTGAACTTAAAGACAATATAAGACATTGCATTGATAAAGCTAGGTTTGCTTGCATTCCAAAGCACTGTCTTTAAAGAACAAGAACCAAATCCTAACACAAATGTTGAGAGTCAAAAGACAAATATAAAAAACTCTACTGTTAAATTGTGAGAGAGAACTGAGCAGAAATAAAGTGTTAGGCGCAAACAAATCTGGGAGTGGTCAGTCATCAGTGAAGCTAAGGATTATGGTATAAACTGGGAGCAGATAAAGAAAGCTGCTCAGAATATAGTTTAGTGGAGAGTTCTGGTTGCAGCTCTATGCTCACGTGGGATACACAGGAACAAGTCAAGTAAGTCAATTTTTAGTGTTGATCTGCTTTCTATGTGCACTAGCTTGATTTTCTATTCCATCTTTTGTCTTGACAACTATCATATTCTTGCATCATTTCTGTGACTAGTAGCATTCTTATCATAAAACTGAAATATTCTTTCATTGCAGTGTCTATGTTCAAAGAATCTAGTTTTAATTTATTTTTTATTCACTTAATTTAAGCTTGAGATTTCTAGTTAAGGGGAATAACTTAAAAAAAATAAATAATTTGCTCCTGTGGGTCTCACATGAATTGAGACAAATCTCACATTCATATTTAAGAATTATAAGAAGACAGAGTGTGAGTGTGTTAGGGATTAAATATATTTCAATGCCAAGATAAGGAAATGGACAAAGAGGATTTAAAAATGTTTCTTATATTAAATCTAAAATAAGATCTCTACATTTCAAAGAAGAGATGATCATGATCACATGGGCCAATCTTCTGTCATTATTGTAAATTGTAAAATGTTTTGGCTGGAGGAAATTTACCATATGAAGTTTGACTGCATCTCCATGACTAATCTTGTTTTTTTTTTCCTTATCACCAAAATAATGTGAACAATATGCAGATAAAATCTACTGTTAAAATCAAAGGATATTGAATAGTGTCTATAACACTTTACATGATAACAGTAATCCGTGTCAGTTCTGTACAATAGTCCCATCTTTGTTCTTATTTTAACTCAGGCAAAGTCTTGGTTGAAGACTATGTTTGATTTGATAAATTCTTCAATAGTGCTTTCTATTTGAAAAGTAATTCTGACACAAAATAAAATAATGTAATATTTTGCTGGAAAAAATATAAAAATTGAATATCATTTTTTTTTATCGTGATTTATTAATAAAGAACAGACCTACATAAGTTAATGTTAATACTTTTCTTTTTATGCCATTGTATTCAATTCAGAAAGGTCATAGATTCATTTTCATAAATGCATTACAACTACATAGAAATATAATATTAAATTTAATTAATTAGTCTTTTCAATCTTTTAATTTTCAGGCTAAGAATTACATATGAATTGGATAATAGTATAATATTAATGACATTTGCTAACTTGAACATTTGATGTGGTGATGGTAACTACAATAGATCTACATCAGGTCAGATTTTTTGCTTTTGTTATTACTAAAATTATAGTTTCAGAATTAACAGTGTTGGTGGTTATTAAATATTAAATATTTCATTCATTTGCTAATAATAATACTCTTGATTGTCCATAAGGAAATTTGTTTTACAATTTGTGCATTACACCAAACAAAATATTATAACTATAAAAAAACAAAATGAACACTCACACCATACTCACTCATAACTTACATATACAATGTTTTATATCAGAGTCTTTCTATTTCATGATTTGATTGCCAAATGTATTTTGTTTTGTTGCTTGTTTATAATATTCATGATCAAGATGTCTGACTTCTATAAACTGAGTGGTTGATATGGAAACAGTAATTGTCATCAATCTAAATCAGGTAATATTTTTACTTACACATTTTTGTTAGCTCTTATTGTGATAAGTTAACTTCTATTTTTGTTTTAATGTATTTTATTTATTTTAAGAGTTGTCTCTCTTCTTTACACTGTTAGACATGACATTTTAAAATTAGAAATACACTTATTGGCCAATAAAATAATAAATATTAAGTGCCTTAGTATTTTTCACACTTGTTAAAGGCAAACAAATGATGTCTAGTAACACAAAAATATCAATTTCATTTTAGGTAACAGTGGCTCTCAACTTCAATTGCAAAAAAAAAATAAATACTGGTGTAGACATTTTATTAAAAAAAATATTTTGTTTACAAACTACAAAACTATGCACAAATGAAAGGGATACTAAAAAGTCACACATGGTTGTGCCTTAGAAAGCAGATAGTTGCATTGGGGTTGGCAAAAGAAAAAAAGGGGTTTAATAGCCAGCCAAGAGTTTATTCCTGATACATTTTAATATAGGTAAAATGTTATAGCTCAAAACTTCATCAGGGAAGAAGAGAGATGTTGAAGAGTGATTCGATAAAAGTTATTTTTGTAACCATTGAAATTACATGTTAATTACTAAAAGAAAAGGCACTTATACTGTAGATAGGATATGATTTTTTTAGTGTTATGTTTTACACATGAATATAAAGATAAACAATTATTTGAGACAAATATTAGTAAAAATTGCAATTTGCTTTATAATAAAACTAAGATGATAAAATAATACCACAGATCAATGACTTTGTTTTATTTTTTATTTTGCATGACACGCAAGAATGGTGTGAACAAGAGTTCTGATGTCTGCTTACTGTACAGACAGTAGTTCAAGAGGACTAGATCAGGTCATGTATTCACATTTATTATCTTCCCTAGTTTTTAGTTTGTTTAATATGTTTCAGATGATCCTTCACATTTGAAGAGTATTACATTCCAGTCCAAACTTCTCACAGGATGACTGGGGATTAACCCAATCCAGAGCACATACCACACGACCAGGCAGTCATCCTATACAATAAAGTGTTGCATGAGTCTCATACATTACACTTAATTTCTTATATTTATTATTTATATTGTCAGTTGATTCTGACCCATTTAAACATACAATATAATGCTTGGTAAATTGTATTTCTTAGAAATGTTCAACCATTAGTGTTATCATATGCTGCGTTGTTTATAAATTATGATAATATGATGCATTTAGTAGAAAACCTAAGTAAAAATTTGTCATAAACTAAATTCTCAATGAAAGCTTAAGAATTACTCAGTAACAAATAAAATATCATAAAATCATTTTTAATGAATTAATTTGATACTAATTAAAAAACAAATAAAGTGATTATTATATGACATTACAAATTAAACTTAATAACAATTAAATATAATATCAGACAAGTACTATCAAGAACAATATTTAACCCTACCAGATCTTAAACCCTAAACCTAACTGTCCCCAATGCTGGAGTTCCAGAGCCCCACTTCTTTATTTCTTACTAATAAAGTTAAAGGGACTGCTGTGTCCATGCCTTTTGTAAGGAACAGAAGCCTTCTTTATTTGATACGTATACCAGACAAAGTGCTTTTAAAATTGATGTAAGACAATACATCTTTATTTTTCTGAAATACAATCTCTGCATTTTTCTCTTAGTCCATTTTTAATCCAGATGTTTTCTTAACAAATCCATACAATAACAATAGTATTTCTATTTCAACTACATCAGTTTACAAGCTTAACTTTTTATCTAGTCATTCTGACAGCTACATAAAATTCACCTTTTGATGTCCCACCACCAAACTTAAATACTCTTTACATGTCTTTCTATGTAATTTGTCTTTTTCAACCAACAAACCCAACAATGTCTCCAACCAATCCTTTATATAAATGATACTGTCTGCTACAGCACAATTAAAAGCCTTAAAACCAAGGCATAAAATATTTTCATTGTTTTCAGTGAGCAGATGAGTTTCCTATTCTTGTTCTACAACATTGACCTTTGACATTTTCCCACAAGATAGTAAAGTAAAGGTAACACTTTACCTTGTGATCTATGGGGCTGATGATGTTAATTTAATGGTTAATTCTATGGTCAATGAGTTATGGCCAGCACAATGACCAACCACCTTTTTTCCCCAAAATCTGTCAGGTACCCATTGATTTGGATGGACTTAAGAGTGTCCTAAAAATCTCCAATAAAATCGCTGTCACCATTTAAACTCGAGTCACCTCAGTCACTATGCCCCACAAGATATGCGTGTTAAAAATGTCCATCTAGACCAGCTGGATTTTTTTTTTCATACTTCATTCAACTAAGATCTGTTCAAGTTTGTACGCATCAAGCAATTTTACTTAACTTTCTTCTCTTATGAACATTTTGAGAGATGACTTTGCTTCCTTATACAGTGATTCCCAAATGAACTTAGTTTATACCTGTCAAAACAAGCATTTTCTCAATTGCTGTGATCCTTGCTTTCCCAGCACCAGAATTTTAGGCAGCCTTATTTGCTTTCTATTATCCCAAACTTAGTGTTCAATTTAACAATAAAATCTTGTATTGGCTGGTGTAACTTCACCCTGACTAAAATCTTAAAATTTCTCAAATTTTTAAGATATCTGTAAGGTTGTCTTGTATGGAGGAGTCTAGAAACTTCATGAGAAAATTAAAACCTTCCAGGCATTTATGATCTGACAATTGTAACTGTTCGAATACTTACATGCATTATTTATTTGATGGTAAGGAAAACACTTTGGGTATCTCTTCTTTCTCTGATTTCAGGTCAGTGATACTAGTAGCTCTTGCATTTACAATTAATAATTCATAATTGAATTTTATTTATACAGTAATATGCAACACACAATATTACAATATTAATTCCCTTGCTAAGGGGAATAATTCTAAAATATGACAAAATACACATTTACACAATATCATCTCCCTTATTTACAGCTTTCTTTGATTCCTTTCAAAATTATTGAATGAATCCTTTTTTTTTTTTTACTTTAAAATGTGACTGCAATACACACATATACACTTTATAGCACAAACAAACACATATATACATTATACACACTTAAAACACATACAAACACCATTTTTTCTATTTAGCAATGCATAAATACAGACTGTTTCAACCGACTCAACAAATCATACCCCTTATTTTGGAAATAATCTCCTCAAATTTAAAACAGTAACAGCTAGATGAAACTTGAATGTGTGGAAAGATAGTACTAACCAATGAGCTCTTTATAGAAACTCATCATCATAAACATTTTGAAATAGTTCATTTTAGTCATATAGTTATATTATCTTATCTTATTCATTTAGTTAGAATCATCATTTTGATATTGAAATTTTCATTTGCTTTATGCATTTAGTTAGAATCATCATCATTATCAATTGAAACTACATTTATTTAAATTGGCATCATAATTTTATATTTTCATTCATTATTCAGTTTAATTATCATCATCATCATCATAATTATCATCTAGAAATTATTATTCATTTAGTTTTGTATAGCCAGAATGACATTATCATTATCCTGTGTTCTTCTTAAAAATTTATTTTGTTAGATATAGTAGATGTTACCCATATCATTCTACTGATATGTAAGCTTCATTTTACATAAGTAATGTCAAGTTTAAAATGCTAGTAATCTTATGAATAAAACCATTGCAGAAATGTAATTTTCTCTTTCATGTTTAATTTGTTACTAAAAACCAAGAAAAAAAAACGTGAAGAAAAAAAACAAACAAAAGGAAAGAAATAAAGTAAAAAAAAAGAGACTCAAAATATTAAATGAAAAGTAATATTCATTAGTTTTACATAATCATCATCATTCATTTTTCTCATTTAGTTAGTTATCTTTATTGCTATCATTTTGTTTGCTATCATTTTGTTCATTAGGTTAGAAATCATTGTTATCATTATTTATGATAATTCATTCATTTAATCATTTATTTAGATTTTATCTTTACCATCATCTATCATTATTCATTTCATTCATCTAGTTCTTTTATATCATCATTTTAAATATTCATTAAGCTTATTTAGTTAGACAACATCATTATTATTTTTTCGTACATTAATCATTCATTTTGTTCATTTAGTTAGATATTGTTATAATTTTGCAAATTTAGTTACATTTTATCCTCATTATCATCTTGAAATATCTAGTTCAATATCATTTTCTATAATTAATCATTCATTTCATTCATTTAGTTGGATTTCATTATCATCATTTTGTTTCATTATTTCATTTAAGTTACGTATCATCATCATTATCCCCATTTTCATTTAGTTTTCATTTGTCTAAGGTAGTTAGACAAATAGCTAGTTCAATATCATTTTGTATCATTCATCATTCATAATCATTCATTTCATTCCTTAGGTTGGATTTCATTATTATCATTTTGATTCATTTTTTTATTTAAGCTACATGTCATCATTATTATCCCCATTTTCATTTAGTTTTCATTTGGCTAATTTAGTTACATTTTATCCTCATTATCATCTCCATTTAGCTATTTCAATATCATTTGTATCATTAATCATTCATTTCATGCATTTAGTTGTATTTCATTATCATTTTGGATCATCAGTTCATTTATCATTATCCCCATTTCATTTAGTTTTCATTTTGCTAATTTAGTTACAATTCATCCTCATTATCGTCTAGTTCAATATCATTTTGTATCATTCATCATTCATTTCATTTTTTTTAATCAATTAATTCATTTTATTTATTTAAGTTTATTTATTTTTTATTTAAGTTACATATCATCATCATTTGAAATAATTTTTATTTAGTTAGATGCCATCTTTATCATCATTTATATCATTATTCATTCATTTTTTTTTAACTAGACATAATCATCAATTTGAAGAATTATTCATTTTGTTCATTTAATTAGACATAATTATCATTTTGAAATATTATTAATTTAGTATCATTATTCATTGAATTTTTCATTTGGTTAGTTTCCATTATTTACTGTTTGTATCTTTATTCATTTGATTAATTTAGTTAGATTTTATCATCATCATCATCAGTTTCAAATATTATTTATTCATTTTTATTATTCAATTATATTTCATTGTCATTATCATCTTAATATTATTTATTTATTTTATTGATTTAGTTAGATTTGATTATCATCATTTTGTATCATTATTCATCATTCATTTTATTTAGTAACATTTATTTTATTCATTTAGTTCAATAGCATCTTTATTATCTTACAATATTTATATATTCTATTTATACATTTAGTTAGATAACATCATTATAATTTTTGGTCATTTAATTTAATGCCATCATCATCGTCATCAAAGAAAAAGTCTGATATTTCATTGAATAAACAATGAGAACTGAAAATACTTCAGCAATGTTCAATTTTCAGTGTTCATTTAATTAGATATCATTTTTTTTTTCATTTTTGTACTTTTGTTAAATATCATTTTATCTAGTTAGTTTACATCATTTTGAAAGATTCATTCATTATATACTTCTCAATAAACATCATTTTCATCTTCAAATAGTATTCATTTAAATAAATTTCATCATTATCATCATCATTTAAAAGTATTATGATTTCCTAAATATATGATCATCATTTCTCACTCTATAAAATTTAACATAAGATTTATATTTATTATATCATCTCTTTTAATGAGATTAAAATGTTAATTTATTGAAATCATTTTGAATATATAAATCCCAAAAGTCTCCTTATAAAATATTTTATCTAAATGTATTCTCATTGTTCAACATCATACAATTTTGAAATTGTTTTCATTCTTATTGTTAGCACTCATTCATGTCATCATTTACTACAAGTTTTATGTCCACTTCTAATTTATTGAGATGTCATTCAGTTTCAATTTGCAATTTTCATCTTTATTTGACATTGGTTAGGTTTCTTTCCATCTTATGAATAATAATACTGGGAGGTAATTATTTGACAAATTAGGGATATGATAGTTGTTCAAACTCAACACTCACTCACTTACTTATTCCTCTGAACTTCCTGGGGGGCCACAACCACACCTCTCCACCAAACTTGGTACTGAGCAGCTTTCTTTATCTACTTCCATGTAATTCCAGTATCTTTAGCTTAACTGATGACTGACCTCTTTCAGATTTGCTTTCTTCTTTCCATGTGGATTCCAATCAAGTTCCTTGCAACATTGGTAATTTTCGCAGGGTGTGTCCTATCCTGCTCCACTTTCATTTTTTGATATCTTGAGCTGTGTGTTTCTGCCTGGTTCTCTCCAACAGTAGTTATCTTTTCCGGCCACCTAATTCCCAATATACGGCAGAGCCAAAGGTCAGAGCTGTTTCATATTTGTTTTTGTGACTCTACATGTCTCTGAAACATATATATTTATATAGCTCCTCTTTGGTGATTTAAGATGAGCACATTTCTCAAATCCTATTGACTCAATGACTGCAAAATCCAATCATCGCTTTAAAAAGCTGGCCACATATGTGGCATGGGTAAGATTGGTCAGAAGCGATTGAAAGCTAGTACTTCCCAGTCATGATCGTCAATATCACACTCTTTGAATGAGCTCTTGAGAGTGTCTTTGTAGCACTTGTATTGACCTCCCTGAGAGCGCTTTCCTGCACACAACTCCCCTTATATCTGAAACATAGAAACTTAACATTTCTGTTATAGATTCAGTTCTTGTTTTGTAAAGACAGTGTCTTGGAGCACTAGATTGCTTAAAGAGTGGGAAAGACAAACCTAGCTTTATTAAACCAATTTTGTATATCGTCGTCAGTTCCAGGTACTGGGCTTCGTCCGGGAGGTGGGGTTGTCTACTAAGATTTGATTTGTGAAATTATGAACATATAATATTTACAAAAGATTTTTACTAAATTATTAAATTTTCACTACCTTTACTATTTTAACTGTGAATAGACCTTGTTTTTAATAACTTAACTAAATAAAATTTAGCTCTTGTGGTATGAAGGGGGAGTAACCTTTTAGGGATTATGGGCACGACATGGCCAAAAGTGTGCAGATGTGCCAAAAAACTCAAAACTCAAACTAAAAAAACTTAAACGAAAACTTCTTCTTAGTTTAGTAAAGTGTTCTGCATTGAGGATCTTCTCCCCCTGTAGTATTACACTAGGCCTACAGAATCTGCCTGACAATAGAACTTCAGAAAAATAAAAATAACTTGACATATAACAAAAATACTGCATCAAACAGAAAAATCAGACAGGTCTTTAGGCTTCTTTTTTTGGTCACTGTGCTAATGCGTCAAAAAAACAGGAACAATAAAACATTATGAGAAACGGTGCATGTATTTAAATGTCTTTGAATGTAGTTGTTAATCTTGAATACTTGTCTATATCTTCTGTTTTCTTGTCTTTTTTTTTTATAAACTGCAGACATTACTTCAAAAAAAGATAATTTTTGTCCTACACATTTCATGTGTAAATCTGGTCATGTGTTGATCAATGACTTAAGACTCTGCTAAGTCATTGGTTTTCCCTTGCTGATTCAGGCAGCCCATTCCATTTTCTAATGACATTAGGGAAGAAGGAGCACTTTGTTGTAGTGTATAGAATAAGACATGTGCCTCTTGTATGCTTTATTATCCCTAATTCTTGTCACACTGAAAATTAAAAGTTTTAAATAGAAATCTCTATTTGTAAACCAATGTCTTAATCCCACCAGCCCAGAGTCCTTGAACTTAATTGTTTATATTAATAAGCTCCTGAGCATTTAAAGCAAAATAAAGCTAACATCAGCTAGTTAACTCATTGGCTATGATTGATCCAGGAATGGACCTTTTCTATCCTATCGAAAGTTATAGATGTGAGACAATTTTTTTAATTTCACTTTCTTGTTGAAGTTCTTGGTTTATTAATCCTACTTTCATTGTGAATTTTTTTTATATTTTCCACATAAAGTCACATTCAATTTTACAACATGGATGTAGCCATTTGCAATATCTTATTAAAATAGTTTAGGCACAAGTTGTTAGTTTTTTTTAGATTCTGACAAAAATTCTTGAGGGGAAAAATCCCCTCTTTACAGAATTTACAGATATAGGTATCTAAAAAAATTCCTTAAGGTGGTCTCATGGTCTGGTAGAGTTAAATATTGTTTTAAAATGTCCTTAATTTGCCTGTAAATATTTTTAACTACAATACTTAAATATTATCTTAGATATATTGAAAGATAAAAAGAAATTAAATTCTTTTGAACTTTTTAAAATCTTTAATTTAAATAAATTCTTGTAATATTGAACTAAACTTAAAACATTGCAGTAACATTTGCTTAAACAAAATATTAAACAGTAATAAAGTAACAATATGACTAATTGCATAACACGTAGGATGTAATCATCTTATTTTTTGAAGTAATGTTTGTATTATATAAGATATCACTCACCAGCTTGACATGTAAAATATTAGAACACATTAATATGTAGCAACACCAAAAACAACTTGGATAAACATTATGTCTATATTTCATACCAACATGGCTTTAGAAAATATTAATCAATCAATGGGAAGCGTGGTTGAGAAGCTAAGTGCGCTTGAACTTGGCTTGTCTCGGCTACCTAGAAGGTGGCTCGAGGTTTGACACCCGACTCGGGCAGAGTTGCATTTACTGAGCGCCTAAAGGCAGCACGGAAAACCAACTCCTAGATACCCCCTCGCCCCCACCGGTCCACAAATGAGATTGAACCATAGCGCTCTGAGCATGCTATAAGCATGAAAGTAGCGCTATATAAAAGCTATAATAATATAAAAGCTATAATAATTAAAAAATATCAAAACATAAAGTAGGAACATGAATGAATATTCACATTTGACTATAGTAGTACCATTCTTTACATCATTAAACTTTGAGAGAGTCTTCAGGACAGAAAATAAAAAGTAAAGTAGTAAAAATGAATGAAACACTGAATCATAACTTACCAATACAAAAACAACCAAATAAATTATTCAAAGACAATGTATAAATCAGCCAGGAAAACTAACCACTAAGCAGAGTTTGGTCTTATAATTAACATGCACCAGTAGAATGACACTTGGACATATGTAGGACATATTAAAGAGCTTCTTTTTTTATGGCAGCATATGTAATTTAGAAGGAGAAAATCTTAAACTTAGTGTTTAGTATTCAAACAAAAAACAAAATCATAAACATATTTTTAAAATTTCAAACATAGCAATAAGATAAAATCTATTTAGTGCTTACATGCAATAAACTGTGAACAATAAAGTGCTAAAACCCATTAAAAATAATATTAAGCATTGTGATAAACCTGTGAATGAATCTAATGATTGGTCTCAAATACTGGGCCTCGTCCCTCCTCATGCAAATCTTTTCTTTTCACTTTAGTATCCATGCACCTTGCCAATAGTGAACTTAGATTTAACAACTGTAAAAATCAATATTTGTGAATCTCTCTAATATAAAATGCTTTAAATACATTAGTTTATATCTTTAAATTAAACAAAAATGGTTCTGAATTGTGGTTTAGGTCATTTTTTATACTTTTATGTCAATGATAGTATGCAATGACGATTTCTGATGTCTGGAGTGCTTTCAATTGAAACGGTATTGGCAAGAGGATATTTCAGGTTGTTACTTTTATTTTTACACTTTAAAATTGTTCTTAGATTTTTTTACATTCCTTTTTTTCTAATATTCCTTGAAATTATTTATCATACAATTATTTTAAATAATACACATTCACATTATGTAGTACTATGGATATAATGAATAGTATCAGAATAATTTCTTAGATTTCGTAGATCGACTATGGTTCATCTCAAACACTTTTTCTTGTGACTGTGAGCCCTATTTTGGAGAGACACATCCATATATAACACAGGTTAAGGTGGTTTTCACTTTGGTGATAGAGGAGATGGACATTTTTTGTATTGCACGCTTTTCTTCTGAGGCCCATGTTTTTTCAATGTCCAAAGCTTTCTTGGTCACTGTCTGTCAAACTAGTGCCGTCTGGGTCTATGTCTTCCCAATGGTCTATATCAATGTTCACTGTTTTTAGGTCTTGTTTTATTACATCCTCGTAACAGAGGTGTGGGCGGCTAGTTTTTCTTAAGCCAGACTCGAGTTGCCCATAGAGAAAGATTTTCAGGATGCGATTGTTCTCCATTCAGCGAATGGACAGCATTGTCTGAGGATTGTAAAGATGCTTGGAAGGCCCTGTTTGTGTCAGGATCTCAGTATTGCACACACTCTCGTGCCATGTGATTTTTAAGAACCTTCGAAGGCAGTTCAACTGACAGCTGTACAATAGCATACTAAGGAAGCATGCCTTGTAGAACTCCATATTGGTTGCTGTAGTAAGCTTTTGGTTTTCCTAAACTCTTGTTCATAGTCTAGCAAACATCAATGCAGCCTTCTCTATGCGATTTTAATCTCCTCTTCTAGAAACAGGTTATCTTGAATTGATAGCATATATACAAGTATAAAAGATAATTTTAATACAGTTCTTCTTAAAGTATTAAATGTTGGTATCAACAAAAGGATAAAATACTAAAAACTAAATAAAGTAATAAAGTATTACACTTTCTATAGAATTTATGAAAGCAAAATAAATATTATAAAATATAAAATTAAGTATATTTTATGCTAGCTTTAACAACTTAACATAAAACACTGAACCATTATCTTCAAATACAAAAACAAAATCTTATAAAATACTCAGAAAAATACAAAGATTAAGGCACATTCCTCATTTCATATGCTAAGAAAAATTTGTACAAATACTCCTTCTTCCCTAGTGCTATTAAAGCATGAAATGGGTTGCATGAGCCATCCAGGAAAACCAGTGACTTGGCAGAATTTAAGTAATTGGTTAACATTCATGACTAGATGCATGACGCTTAGGATGTAAACATCTCTTTTTGAAGTAACGTCTGTAAGATAAGATTTTCTTAAGCAGAGTGTGTATTCAAGTTGACACATAGATTATGAGATTATGGCTAAAAGGTCTTCTTATTTTATTGAGCATAATGGGTACTTGACACTCATTAGTGAAAATGGTGATTTGTGCTGACCACATTACATCCTCATTAGTCATTGATCATGGAAATAAGTAAATAAAATCACCATGGTGGTGAAAAACTTCAGACAGTTTGGTCTTTTAGAAAGAAGGATTGTTAATCTGATGTACAAATATCAGATTAAGTTAGCAACTTAGTAAACCGATTTGTGTTTATCAGTTTAATTCTGCTCAATTCACCACATTTTTATACACATTACATAATTAATATTAGGCGAAAATGTTTTGTGATTAATATTATTAACTGATGATTAAGTACCAAATTTAGTATTGGGGTGAAATTCCTCCATTCTTATACACACTGAAGAACTAATAATAGGAGCACATGATGGTAAACCAGTTGTAAATTAATTTAGTAGTTTAATTTTACATTTATTTATTGATCACTTGGAATTGTACTGATGTTTATAAGATGTCAGGTATGTTATTTAGTTAGCATTTTAGTGGGCCAATTAATTAGCAATACCATTATACATAATGCTTCAAAACCTAAAAAGCTTAATGATAATAATAATAAGGCTTGTCTTCGAGCCCGAAGATTAATGAAGAATACAGTATTTCCCATGGCTGCGCAGCCCCAGCTGTGACCTGCATATTTTGCCACTTCCAGGGCAAGCATAACCATTGTCCACAGGTGGTCGATTTAGATTTTCTTTTCATCGTCTGTGTTTGTCCTCAACAGCAGATTTTCTTTTGGTCTCAAATGTGTATCCCGCAGCCTTCGTGAGTGACTTCCAGCTGTCTCGTTCTGATGCCGCATTCAGCCAGGTGCTCTCTTCTATGTCAGCCAAGGAAAAGTGACGCTGGTCTTTGAAGCATTTCCGTGGGGCATCTCTGTTACATTGACCACCTTTTAGCTCACCAAAAAAATACTGCCTTTGGCATACCTTCATCTCCCATATGGAATACGTGCCCTGCCCAGCGTAGTTGTCGGACCATAAGAAGTCCCTCTATACTGTCCATACCAGAGTTCGCAAGGACATTGCTGTTTGTAGTGCTGTCCTGCCACAGTATGTCCATGATGGAGCGCAAGCATCTTTGGTGAAAGTGCTCAAGAAGTCTTAGTTGTTTTTTATATAGCGTCCATGTCTCAGAGCCATATAGAAGAGTTGAGAGAACCACCACCTGGTAAACATTGATTTTTGTAGGCAGGCGGAGCAATTTGTTCTTCCAGACTCTCGCTTGAAGGCGTCCAAAAGCGCTACTAGCCCTGGCCAGAGGTTATCAACTTCCCTTGAAAGTGAGGCGTCATTTGACACTATACTACCTAGATATGTGAAGTGGTCTACCACATTAAGGGGCTGTCTGTTTACTGTGATCCTTGGGGCTGAGTATGTTTCATTGGGTGACTTCTGGAACATGACTTCTGTTTTCCCGAGGTTTATAGATAGACCAAAAGAGGGGGCAGCATATGCAAATTTATCGTATTCTGGAGGTCATGTTCATTGTGAGCTAGCAGGGTGCAATCATCGGCATAGAGAAGCTCCGTTATGACCATCTCCTTTGTTATTGTATGGGATAGTAGACGCCGGAGATTGAACACATTGCCGTCAGAATGAAACCAGATGTAGATGCCTTCATGGAATTGCTGCCTCATTTGACCCAGCATTACACCAAAGAAGATAGCAAATAGAGTAGGGGCAAGTATACAGCCCTGCTTCACGCCATTTTCTATTGGGAAGTGATCATAAAGGGCACATTGTGTCTAATCTGGCCTCTTTGTCCCATTTGGGATTGTAATGATGTTTATCACTCATCAGTATCAGATGTGAAAGTATTAAATTTAGTTAGGACCTTAGTGTACCGTTTGTTTTGAGTTATCCATTCTGACGATCTCTCCCATTACATTAGTTAGCAAATATTTGAGATAAATTCTTAAGGTAAATCAATAGTGTACATTAACTTGGGATTGTAGTGATGTTTATCAGATGTACAGTTACCTAATTTAGTTAGCATTTAAGTGGACTGTTAGTTTTATATATTAATTAGTAAAACCAACTATCTCTTCCGTTAAAGTTAGGTAGTAAATAATTAAGATTAGAAGCTTATGGTAAATAAATAGTGTACATTAACTTGTTAATCATTTGGGATTGTACTGATGTTTATCAGATGTACAGGTACCAAATTTAGTTGGCATTTAAGTGGACTATTTGTTTTATTTATTAATTAGCAAGTTAGGAAGTGAATAATTGAGATTTGAAGCTTAAGGTAAATAACTAGTGTACATTAATTTCTCTGTCATCATTTGGCATTTAAGTATACAATATTCATATAAATAAATTAGCAATACCACAAATATCTTCCATTTATTTAGGCAGTAAATAGCTTACATTGGAAACTACATTAATAACTAGGTTTACATTAACTTGTTAATTGTTTGGAATGTGCTGATGTTTATCAGATGTACAAGTACCAAATTTAGTTGGCATTTTAATGGACAGTTTGTATTTTACATATTATTTAGTAGTACCACAGATCTCTTCTGTTAATACAGCAGTGAATTGGACAGAAATGTGTTATTCCATTTAGAATTTATTACTGAAAAACTCCAACATAAGTTTAAAAAGCAAATATTATATAGGCATGTTAAGTATACAGTTATACATTAGGAAATTATATTATTTAGGCTTGAATTAAAGCTTATCTGATGTACAAATACCAGATTTAGATCTCTCATGGAGTAACTAACTAATAATAAAATTGCCTTTAAGCTAAATAGTTGTACATTTAACTTGTTAAATAATTTGGGAATGAACTTTTGTTTGTCTGTTGTAGAAGTACCTGATGAAATTTAATCTAATTATTAGGTACATAATAGGTACATATCTGAAACATATCTTATATGTTCATTTCTTAAAATGGTTTTTATCAAACTTAGGTAAAACATAGTAGTTTAATGACAATCACTTTGAACATTTTAATTAACATAATTTAATTATTGTTAAGAAAAATGTTGCTTTTTTAAACTTAATTTGTACTAAATGTTAAATGTTATCTTAAAAAAAATTACTTTTGTATTAAACAAACATTAATAAACATGAAATTTTGCACATTCTTGAGCAGTATCTGAAATATAAGCTTAAATTTATAGTCAAGAATTAACTAGTCCCTAGCAACTAGATTGGTAAAAAAAAATCTTTCTTAGGACTACATAATCAGCATCTCGGTTGGTAAAAAAATCTTACTTACGCTTACACACATAATCTGATCCAAACAAAAACCAGTAAGTTTAAACACTTTAAAAATAAGCTTTAACATATTGTCCTGAACCAGTGGGCCAATTGTGCTGATGTGCCAAAACCCCATAAAATCAAAATATATGTCCTGAAATAGTAGTAGATTTAAATTCTTTTTTTTAATGATTAACTTTGTCAAAAAAAATGTTAATAAAAATTTAATATAGTATTAAACCAAGCTGTACACAAATTCCTATCAATCACTGATCTATATATATTCAAATAACTGCTGTCTTGTTTGAAACTTTCTCATCAATCTTCCTTCTTATCTGCTTACCTTCATCCTCTTATTAGTTTTTTTTTAACTCTATTATTGGTATGTTATGAACCAAAAGATAATCTAAAATGTTTTCAAAAAGTTTAACATGAACAAGAATAAACAACTTGTATTCTGAGATATGACAAGTTTTGTCTGTGTGAAAAGCGCACTGATAAATCACATTTACTATCTATGACAGATGTTCAGTATCCTTTAGTGCTAAGTGAATTCCAAGAATGACCTAAAATCTTAATTAATTGCTAATCATAAAAATAGTACAAACTATTTAACTATTTAAACTTTAAAACTAAATGTTGTATTAACTTACACCTAAATGTAGTAAAAATAAAAAAAACCCACATCATTATACATTTTATTTAACATATAGCATGGAAATAATTTATAACATACAGCTACACATAAACATTTAGAAATTTTCTGACAGATGCACAGTCAGTCTCCTTGCGCTCTGGTCTTGGAATATTTTCTTCGACATACTTTCATTGATGCCTGTGGTTCTCATGTCTCACTTGTAGACATTTCTCTAGGTTAGTCTTGGGCAGCCCTTTGGTCTGACTGCCTCCACAATCTCAGCATATAAGAACTCGTTCAGGATTCTGCCATCTAGAGTGTGGGTGACATAGATGCTGTGCATATTGGCCAATTTCAAAACTTCCTGATTGAAGACATGATTATGTATCCTAGGCTGTGGAAGTGGAAACTATTCAATCTTTGCTTTGGTACAAGCATGTTGACCAGCTCTCACTGCTATAAAGAAGAGTGCTCATAACACAGGCGTGAAAACTTCTCAACTATCAGAAACAACCTGTGGCATCCATACATTATGCCAATCAAGTTGGACTTATAACCCATAACTGTTGTTTTAGCCACTTTGCAGCAGCACCAGAGTTTCCTCTCCGGGTCGCATTCCTGGACCTTAGTTAAAGGACTCATGGTCCCTCTCTAAAACTTGCTTATGTAATCCAAACTAACGCTTCTCATTAAATTTGGCACATGCTTAGTAGCAGAAGCTGCTGGAGGGAATGTCTTAGTTGATACTCTCATTGCCTAAGGGGCTTTACTCCTAATTTTTCCTCAACATTGTCTCCTGAAGCCTAAGTACATCAAAGCAGTGGGGGTTTGAACTCAGTGTACCACTCTCCTTGATGAATTGCCTTACTAGGCCAATGAGCTCCATCTGCCTGAAGCTCCTGGTTTTGTAGCACCAGGTATCCACCTTCACCCCTTCACCTAATAGTAAGAGTAGTTTTGCCAGGCTTAGTATCTAATATCTAATATATAATCATATATCAAATGTAAAAAAAAGTCACAGTATTATAAAAAAATTATTTTAAACAATTAAATATTGTATTATAAGCTAACTGTACTATTTTAGCTATCAAACACAAAGTTATGATATAAATAATGATGAAAATTAATAGCTTAATTACAGTTATATAAATTAATTATATTAAACTATGTGATAAATATTAAATTATGTAAATCTAAAAATGTCATTAATTATAATGTATTACATTATTATTTCTTTAGCTTGTTTATATCATTATAAAATATATTGCTTGCGTTATATGTTTTTATAAGTTTTATACTTAAAAAAAAATATATTATAAATGTTTGTGTTCTTTTTTTTTTAGCTCAAGGACTTGTGTTGTGATTGCTCAAGACGTCTGGTGGAGTGGAAAATTAAGTTGAATATTAATAATTCAATAATATTAATTAATTATTAATTGCGAACACTATTTTAAAAGATATTCTAATTAAAAATAAAATTAAAAATCATAACCACTGTAGTAGAATTAAGAAATAAGATTTGAACTAATATGTTAGCATAATAAAAACTAGTAAATATAAGTAGGTTTAAAGTAGACATTTAAAATTTAAACTTTAAAACTAAATGTAGTTTAACTTACACCTAAATATAGTAGAATTAAAATCTTTATAGCCTTTTAACCTATCTACATTGTCATTGTTTTGCTGTCAACAATGCCTTTGTTAGCTTAGGTTGTAAACAGTAGTTAGTTAATAAAATCTAATTTAAAAAATGTCTAAATGCTAGCACTAATTTAATAGATATTCTGATTAAAAATAGAATATAAAATCATAACCACTGTAGTAGAATTAAAAAAAAAACATTTAAACTAATATGTTAGCATAATAAAAACTTGTAAATAAATGCAGGTTTAAAGTAGAAAATAAATAAAATTAAAACAAAATATAGTATTAACTTACACAAAATGTAGTAGAAATAAAACACAGATTGAAACTAAAATGTTAGCATAATATAAAACTAGTAAATAAATGCAGGTTTAATATAGTGAACAGTAAAATAATTGTAATGTCCCGAGACATGACGTTAAACTGCGCTCCTCTTTTTTGTCACTTTTGGAGCTTAAAAGTGCCTTTCTTCTTTTCCATCAATATGTCTGCCTCCTCTCTAAATGTAATATTTGCTAATATGTTAGCATAATAAAAAGTAGTAAATATAAGTAGGTTTAAAGTAGAAATTAAATAAAATTTAAAACAAAATGTAGTATTAACTTACACATAATTGTAGTAGAAATAAAACACAGATTCAAACTAAAATGTTAGCATAATATAAAACTAGTAAATAAATGCAGGTTTAATATAGTGAACACTAAAATAATTGTAATGTCCCGAGACATGACGTTAAACTGCGCTCCTCTTTTTTGTCACTTTTGGAGCTTAAAAGTGCCTTTCTTCTTTTCCATCAATATGTCTGCCTCCTCTCTAAATGTAATATTAGCTAATATGTTAGCATAATAAAAACTAGTAAATATAAGTAGGTTTAAAGTAGAAATTAACTAAAATTTAAAACAAAATGTAGTATTAACTTACACATAATTGTAGTAGAAATAAAACACAGATTCAAACTAAAATGTTAGCATAATATAAACTTAGTAAATATAAGTAGGTTTAAAGTAGACATTAACAATTTAAACTTTAAAACTGAATGTAGTTTAACTTACACCTAAATGTAGTAGAATTAAAATCTTAAGAGCCTGTAACCTATCTACATTGTCATAGTTTTGCTGTCAAAAATGCCTTTGTTTGCTTAGGTTGTAAACAGTAGTTAGTTTATAAAATCTAATTTAAAAAAATGTCTAAATGCTAGCACTAATTTAGTAGATATTCTAATTAAAAATAGAATATAAAATCATACCCACTGTAGTAGAATTAAAAAAAAAACATTTAAACTAATATGTTAGCATAATAAAAACTTGTAAATAAATGCAGGTTTAAAGTAGAAAATAAATAAAATTAAAACAAAATATAGTATTAACTTACACAAAATGTAGTAGAAATAAAACACAGATTGAAACTAAAATGTTAGCATAATATAAAACTAGTAAATAAATGCAGGTTTAATATAGTGAACAGTAAAATAATTGTAATGTCCCGAGACATGACGTTAAACTGCGCTCCTCTTTTTTGTCACTTTTGGAGCTTAAAAGTGCCTTTCTTCTTTTCCATCAATATGTCTGCCTCCTCTCTAAATGTAATATTTGCTAATATGTTAGCATAATAAAAACTAGTAAATATAAGTAGGTTTAAAGTAGAAATTAACTAAAATTTAAAACAAAATGTAGTATTAACTTACACATAATTGTAGTAGAAATAAAACACAGATTCAAACTAAAATGTTAGCATAATATAAAACTAGTAAATAAATGCAGGTTTAATATAGTGAACACTAAAATAATTGTAATGTCCCGAGACATGACGTTAAACTGCGCTCCTCTTTTTTGTCACTTTTGGAGCTTAAAAGTGCCTTTCTTCTTTTCCATCAATATGTCTGCCTCCTCTCTAAATGTAATATTAGCTAATATGTTAGCATAATAAAAACTAGTAAATATAAGTAGGTTTAAAGTAGAAATTAACTAAAATTTAAAACAAAATGTAGTATTAACTTACACATAATTGTAGTAGAAATAAAACACAGATTCAAACTAAAATGTTAGCATAATATAAACTTAGTAAATATAAGTAGGTTTAAAGTAGACATTAACAATTTAAACTTTAAAACTGAATGTAGTTTAACTTACACCTAAATGTAGTAGAATTAAAATCTTTATAGCCTGTAACCTATCTACATTGTCATAGTTTTGCTGTCAAAAATGCCTTTGTTTGCTTAGGTTGTAAACAGTAGTTAGTTTATAAAATCTAATTTAAAAAAATGTCTAAATGCTAGCACTAATTTAGTAGATATTCTAATTAAAAATAGAATATAAAATCATACCCACTGTAGTAGAATTAAAAAAAAAACATTTAAACTAATATGTTAGCATAATAAAAACTTGTAAATAAATGCAGGTTTAAAGTAGAAAATAAATAAAATTAAAACAAAATATAGTATTAACTTACACAAAATGTAGTAGAAATAAAACACAGATTGAAACTAAAATGTTAGCATAATATAAAACTAGTAAATAAATGCAGGTTTAATATAGTGAACAGTAAAATAATTGTAATGTCCCGAGACATGACGTTAAACTGCGCTCCTCTTTTTTGTCACTTTTGGAGCTTAAAAGTGCCTTTCTTCTTTTCCATCAATATGTCTGCCTCCTCTCTAAATATAATATTAGCTAATATGTTAGCATAATAAAAACTAGTAAATATAAGTAGGTTTAAAGTAGAAATTAACTAAAATTTAAAACAAAATGTAGTATTAACTTACACATAATTGTCGTAGAAATAAAACACAGATTCAAACTAAAATGTTAGCATAATATAAACTTAGTAAATATAAGTAGGTTTAAAGTAGACATTAACAATTTAAACTTTAAAACTGAATGTAGTTTAACTTACACCTAAATGTAGTAGAATTAAAATCTTTATAGCCTGTAACCTATCTACATTGTCATAGTTTTGCTGTCAAAAATGCCTTTGTTTGCTTAGGTTGTAAACAGTAGTTAGTTTATAAAATCTAATTTAAAAAAATGTCTAAATGCTAGCACTAATTTAGTAGATATTCTAATTAAAAATAGAATATAAAATCATACCCACTGTAGTAGAATTAAAAAAAAAACATTTAAACTAATATGTTAGCATAATAAAAACTTGTAAATAAATGCAGGTTTAAAGTAGAAAATAAATAAAATTAAAACAAAATATAGTATTAACTTACACAAAATGTAGTAGAAATAAAACACAGATTGAAACTAAAATGTTAGCATAATATAAAACTAGTAAATAAATGCAGGTTTAATATAGTGAACAGTAAAATAATTGTAATGTCCCGAGACATGACGTTAAACTGCGCTCCTCTTTTTTGTCACTTTTGGAGCTTAAAAGTGCCTTTCTTCTTTTCCATCAATATGTCTGCCTCCTCTCTAAATGTAATATTTGCTAATATGTTAGCATAATAAAAAGTAGTAAATATAAGTAGGTTTAAAGTAGAAATTAAATAAAATTTAAAACAAAATGTAGTATTAACTTACACATAATTGTAGTAGAAATAAAACACAGATTCAAACTAAAATGTTAGCATAATATAAAACTAGTAAATAAATGCAGGTTTAATATAGTGAACACTAAAATAATTGTAATGTCCCGAGACATGACGTTAAACTGCGCTCCTCTTTTTTGTCACTTTTGGAGCTTAAAAGTGCCTTTCTTCTTTTCCATCAATATGTCTGCCTCCTCTCTAAATGTAATATTAGCTAATATGTTAGCATAATAAAAACTAGTAAATATAAGTAGGTTTAAAGTAGAAATTAACTAAAATTTAAAACAAAATGTAGTATTAACTTACACATAATTGTAGTAGAAATAAAACACAGATTCAAACTAAAATGTTAGCATAATATAAACTTAGTAAATATAAGTAGGTTTAAAGTAGACATTAACAATTTAAACTTTAAAACTGAATGTAGTTTAACTTACACCTAAATGTAGTAGAATTAAAATCTTAAGAGCCTGTAACCTATCTACATTGTCATAGTTTTGCTGTCAAAAATGCCTTTGTTTGCTTAGGTTGTAAACAGTAGTTAGTTTATAAAATCTAATTTAAAAAAATGTCTAAATGCTAGCACTAATTTAGTAGATATTCTAATTAAAAATAGAATATAAAATCATATCCACTGTAGTAGAATTAAAAAAAAAACATTTAAACTAATATGTTAGCATAATAAAAACTTGTAAATAAATGCAGGTTTAAAGTAGAAAATAAATAAAATTAAAACAAAATATAGTATTAACTTACACAAAATGTAGTAGAAATAAAACACAGATTGAAACTAAAATGTTAGCATAATATAAAACTAGTAAATAAATGCAGGTTTAATATAGTGAACAGTAAAATAATTGTAATGTCCCGAGACATGACGTTAAACTGCGCTCCTCTTTTTTGTCACTTTTGGAGCTTAAAAGTGCCTTTCTTCTTTTCCATCAATATGTCTGCCTCCTCTCTAAATGTAATATTTGCTAATATGTTAGCATAATAAAAACTAGTAAATATAAGTAGGTTTAAAGTAGAAATTAACTAAAATTTAAAACAAAATGTAGTATTAACTTACACATAATTGTAGTAGAAATAAAACACAGATTCAAACTAAAATGTTAGCATAATATAAAACTAGTAAATAAATGCAGGTTTAATATAGTGAACACTAAAATAATTGTAATGTCCCGAGACATGACGTTAAACTGCGCTCCTCTTTTTTGTCACTTTTGGAGCTTAAAAGTGCCTTTCTTCTTTTCCATCAATATGTCTGCCTCCTCTCTAAATGTAATATTAGCTAATATGTTAGCATAATAAAAACTAGTAAATATAAGTAGGTTTAAAGTAGAAATTAACTAAAATTTAAAACAAAATGTAGTATTAACTTACACATAATTGTAGTAGAAATAAAACACAGATTCAAACTAAAATGTTAGCATAATATAAACTTAGTAAATATAAGTAGGTTTAAAGTAGACATTAACAATTTAAACTTTAAAACTGAATGTAGTTTAACTTACACCTAAATGTAGTAGAATTAAAATCTTTATAGCCTGTAACCTATCTACATTGTCATAGTTTTGCTGTCAAAAATGCCTTTGTTTGCTTAGGTTGTAAACAGTAGTTAGTTTATAAAATCTAATTTAAAAAAATGTCTAAATGCTAGCACTAATTTAGTAGATATTCTAATTAAAAATAGAATATAAAATCATACCCACTGTAGTAGAATTAAAAAAAAAACATTTAAACTAATATGTTAGCATAATAAAAACTTGTAAATAAATGCAGGTTTAAAGTAGAAAATAAATAAAATTAAAACAAAATATAGTATTAACTTACACAAAATGTAGTAGAAATAAAACACAGATTGAAACTAAAATGTTAGCATAATATAAAACTAGTAAATAAATGCAGGTTTAATATAGTGAACAGTAAAATAATTGTAATGTCCCGAGACATGACGTTAAACTGCGCTCCTCTTTTTTGTCACTTTTGGAGCTTAAAAGTGCCTTTCTTCTTTTCCATCAATATGTCTGCCTCCTCTCTAAATATAATATTAGCTAATATGTTAGCATAATAAAAACTAGTAAATATAAGTAGGTTTAAAGTAGAAATTAACTAAAATTTAAAACAAAATGTAGTATTAACTTACACATAATTGTCGTAGAAATAAAACACAGATTCAAACTAAAATGTTAGCATAATATAAACTTAGTAAATATAAGTAGGTTTAAAGTAGACATTAACAATTTAAACTTTAAAACTGAATGTAGTTTAACTTACACCTAAATGTAGTAGAATTAAAATCTTTATAGCCTGTAACCTATCTACATTGTCATAGTTTTGCTGTCAAAAATGCCTTTGTTTGCTTAGGTTGTAAACAGTAGTTAGTTTATAAAATCTAATTTAAAAAAATGTCTAAATGCTAGCACTAATTTAGTAGATATTCTAATTAAAAATAGAATATAAAATCATACCCACTGTAGTAGAATTAAAAAAAAAACATTTAAACTAATATGTTAGCATAATAAAAACTTGTAAATAAATGCAGGTTTAAAGTAGAAAATAAATAAAATTAAAACAAAATATAGTATTAACTTACACAAAATGTAGTAGAAATAAAACACAGATTGAAACTAAAATGTTAGCATAATATAAAACTAGTAAATAAATGCAGGTTTAATATAGTGAACAGTAAAATAATTGTAATGTCCCGAGACATGACGTTAAACTGCGCTCCTCTTTTTTGTCACTTTTGGAGCTTAAAAGTGCCTTTCTTCTTTTCCATCAATATGTCTGCCTCCTCTCTAAATATAATATTAGCTAATATGTTAGCATAATAAAAACTAGTAAATATAAGTAGGTTTAAAGTAGAAATTAACTAAAATTTAAAACAAAATGTAGTATTAACTTACACATAATTGTCGTAGAAATAAAACACAGATTCAAACTAAAATGTTAGCATAATATAAACTTAGTAAATATAAGTAGGTTTAAAGTAGACATTAACAATTTAAACTTTAAAACTAAATGTAGTTTAACTTACACCTAAATATAGTAGAATTAAAATCTTTATAGCCTGTAACCTACCTACATTGTCATTGTTTTGCTGTCAACAATGCCTTTGTTTGCTTAGGTTTTAAACAGTAGTTAGTTTATAAAATTTAATTTAAAAAAATGTCTAAATGCTAGCACTAATTTAGTAGATATTCTAATTAAAAATAGAATCTAAAATCATACCCACTGTAGCAGAATTAACAAAAAAACATTTAAACTAATATGTTAGCATAATAAAAACTAGTAAATATAAGTAGGTTTAAAGTAGAAAATAATTAAAATTTAAAACAAAATATAGTATTAACTTACACAAAATGTAGTAGAAATAAAACACAGATTGAAACTAAAATGTTAGCATAATATAAAACTAGTTAATAAATGCAGGTTTAAAGTAGACATTAACAATTTAAACTTTAAAACTGAATGTAGTTTAACTTACAACTAAATGTAGTAGAATTAAAATCTTTATAGCCTGTAACCTATCTACATTGTCATTGTTTTGCTGTCAACAATGCCTTTGTTTGCTTAGGTTGTAAACAGTAGTTAGTTTATAAAATCTAATTTAAAAAAATGTCTAAATGCTAGCACTAATTTAATAGATATTCTAATTAAAAATAGAATATAAAATCATACCCACTGTAGTAAAATTAACAAAAAAACATTTAAACTAATATGTTAGCATAATAAAAACTAGTAAATATAAGTAAGTTTAAAGTAGAAAATAAATAAAATTTAAAACAAAATATAGTATTAACTTACACAAAAAGTAGTAGAAATAAAACACAGATTGAAACTAAAATGTTAGAATAATATAAAACTAGTAAATAAATGCAGGTTTAATATAGTGAACACTAAAATAATTGTAATGTCCCGAGACATGACGTTAAACTGCGCTCCTCTTTTTTGTCACTTTTGGAGCTTAAAAGTGCCTTTCTTCTTTTCCATCAATATGTCTGCCTCCTCTCTAAATGTAATATTAGCTAATATGTTAGCATAATAAAAACTAGTAAATATAAGTAGGTTTAAAGTAGAAATTAACTAAAATTTAAAACAAAATGTAGTATTAACTTACACATAATTGTCGTAGAAATAAAACACAGATTCAAACTAAAATGTTAGCATAATATAAAGTTTGTAAATATAAGTAGGTTTAAAGTAGACATTAACAATTTAAACTTTAAAACTGAATGTAGTTTAACTTACACCTAAATGTAGTAGAATTAAAATCTTTATAGCCTGTAACCTATCTACATTGTCATTGTTTTGATGTCAACAATGCCTTTGTTTGCTTAGGTTGTAAACAGTAGTTAGTTTATAAAATCTAATTTAAAAAAAGGTCTAAATGCTAGCACTAATTTAATAGATATTCTAATTAAAAATAGAATATAAAATCATACCCACTGTAGTAGAATTAACAAAAAAACATTTATTTAAACTAATATGTTAGCATAATAAAAACTTGTAAATAAATGCAGGTTTAAAGTAGAAAATAAATAAAATTATAACAAAATATAGTATTAACTTACACAAAATGTAGTAGAAATAAAACACAGATTGAAACTAAAATGTTAGCATAATATAAAACTAGTAAATAAATGCAGGTTTAATATAGTGAACAGTAAAATAATTGTAATGTCCCGAGACATGACGTTAAACTGCGCTCCTCTTTTTTGTCACTTTTGGAGCTTAAAAGTGCCTTTCTTCTTTTCCATCAATATGTCTGCCTCCTCTCTAAACATAATATTAGCTAATATGTTAGCATAATAAAAACTAGTAAATATAAGTAGGTTTAAAGTAGAAATTAACTAAAATTTAAAACAAAATGTAGTATTAACTTACACATAATTGTCGTAGAAATAAAACACAGATTCAAACTAAAATGTTAGCATAATATAAACTTAGTAAATATAAGTAGGTTTAAAGTAGACATTAACAATTTAAACTTTAAAACTGAATGTAGTTTAACTTACACCTAAATGTAGTAGAATTAAAATCTTTATAGCCTGTAACCTACCTACATTGTCATTGTTTTGCTGTCAACAATGCCTTTGTTTGCTTAGGTTGTAAACAGTAGTTAGTTTATAAAATTTAATTTAAAAAAATGTCTAAATGCTAGCACTAATTTAGTAGATATTCTAATTAAAAATAGAATCTAAAATCATACCCACTGTAGCAGAATTAACAAAAAAACATTTAAACTAATATGTTAGCATAATAAAAACTAGTAAATATATGTAGGTTTAAAGTAGAAAATAATTAAAATTTAAAACAAAATATAGTATTAACTTACACAAAATGTAGTAGAAATAAAACACAGATTGAAACTAAAATGTTAGCATAATATAAAACTAGTAAATAAATGCAGGTTTAATATAGTGAACACTAAAATAATTGTAATGTCCCGAGACATGACGTTAAACTGCGCTCCTCTTTTTTGTCACTTTTGGAGCTTAAAAGTGCCTTTCTTCTTTTCCATCAATATGTCTGCCTCCTCTCTAAATGTAATATTAGCTAATATGTTAGCATAATAAAAACTAGTAAATATAAGTAGGTTTAAAGTAGAAATTAACTAAAATTTAAAACAAAATGTAGTATTAACTTACACATAATTGTCGTAGAAATAAAACACAGATTCAAACTAAAATGTTAGCATAATATAAACTTAGTAAATATAAGTAGGCTTAAAGTAGACATTAACAATTTAAACTTTAAAACTGAATGTAGTTTAACTTACACCTAAATGTAGTAGAATTAAAATCTTTATAGCCTGTAACCTATCTACATTGTCATTGTTTTGCTGTCAACAATGCCTTTGTTTGCTTAGGTTGTAAACAGTAGTTAGTTTATAAAATCTAATTTAAAAAAATGTCTAAATGCTAGCACTAATTTAATAGATATTCTAATTAAAAATAGAATATAAAATCATACCTACTGTAGTAGAATTAACAAAAAAACATTTAAACTAATATGTTAGCATAATAAAAACTAGTAAATATAAGTAAGTTTAAAGTAGAAAATAAATAAAATTTAAAACAAAATATAGTATTAACTTACACAAAAAGTAGTAGAAATAAAACACAGATTGAAACTAAAATGTTAGCATAATATAAAACTAGTAAATAAATGCAGGTTTAATATAGTGAACACTAAAATAATTGTAATGTCCCGAGACATGACGTTAAACTGCGCTCCTCTTTTTTGTCACTTTTGGAGCTTAAAAGTGCCTTTCTTCTTTTCCATCAATATGTCTGCCTCCTCTCTAAATGTAATATTAGCTAATATGTTAGCATAATAAAAACTAGTAAATATAAGTAGGTTTAAAGTAGAAATTAACTAAAATTTAAAACAAAATGTAGTATTAACTTACACATAATTGTCGTAGAAATAAAACACAGATTCAAACTAAAATGTTAGCATAATATAAAGTTTGTAAATATAAGTAGGTTTAAAGTAGACATTAACAATTTAAACTTTAAAACTGAATGTAGTTTAACTTACACCTAAATGTAGTAGAATTAAAATCTTTATAGCCTGTAACCTATCTACATTGTCATTGTTTTGCTGTCAACAATGCCTTTGTTTGCTTAGGTTGTAAACAGTAGTTAGTTTATAAAATCTAATTTAAAAAAAGGTCTAAATGCTAGCACTAATTTAATAGATATTCTAATTAAAAATAGAATATAAAATCATACCCACTGTAGTAGAAGTAACAAAAAAACATTTAAACTAATATGTTAGCATAATAAAAACTAGTAAATATAAGTAGGTTTAAAGTAGAAATTAACTAAAATTTAAAACAAAATGTAGTACTAACTTACACATAATTGTCGTAGAAATAAAACACAGATTCAAACTAAAATGTTAGCATAATATGAAGTTTGTAAATATAAGTAGGTTTAAAGTAGACATTAACAATTTAAACTTTAAAACTGAATGTAGTTTAACTTACACCTAAATGTAGTAGAATTAAAATCTTTATAGCCTGTAACCTATCTACATTGTCATTGTTTTGCTGTCAACAATGCCTTTGTTTGCTTAGGTTGTAAACAGTAGTTAGTTTATAAAATCTAATTTAAAAAAATGTCTAAATGCTAGCACTAATTTAGTAGATATTCTAATTAAAAATAGAATCTAAAATCATACCCACTGTAGTAGAATTAACAAAAAAACATTTAAACTAATATGTTAGCATAATAAAAACTAGTAAATATAAGTAGGTTTAAAGTAGAAAATAATTAAAATTTAAAACAAAATATAGTATTAACTTACACAAAATGTAGTAGAAATAAAACACAGATTGAAACTAAAATGTTAGCATAATATAAAACTAGTAAATAAATGCAGGTTTAATATAGTGAACACTAAAATAATTGTAATGTCCTGAGACATGACGTTAAACTGCGCTCCTCTTTTTTGTCACTTTTGGAGCTTAAAAGTGCCTTTCTTCTTTTCCATCAATATGTCTGCCTCCTCTCTAAATGTAATATTAGCTAATATGTTAGCATAATAAAAACTAGTAAATATAAGTAGGTTTAAAGTAGAAATAAATTAAAATTTAAAACAAAATGTAGTATTAACTTACACATAATTGTCGTAGAAATAAAACACAGATTCAAACTAAAATGTTAGCATAATATAAAGTTTGTAAATATAAGTAGGTTTAAAGTAGACATTAACAATTTAAACTTTAAAACTGAATGTAGTTTAACTTACACCTAAATGTAGTAGAATTAAAATCTTTATAGCCTGTAACCTATCTACATTGTCATTGTTTTGCTGTCAACAATGCCTTTGTTTGCTTAGGTTGTAAACAGTAGTTAGTTTATAAAATCTAATTTAAAAAAATGTCTAAATGCTAGCACTAATTTAATAGATATTCTAATTAAAAATAGAATATAAAATCATACCCACTGTAGTAGAATTAACAAAAAAACATTTAAACTAATATGTTAGCATAATAAAAACTAGTAAATATAAGTAAGTTTAAAGTAGAAAATAAATAAAATTTAAAACAAAATATAGTATTAACTTACACAAAAAGTAGTAGAAATAAAACACAGATTGAAACTAAAATGTTAGCATAATATAAAACTAGTAAATAAATGCAGGTTTAATATAGTGAACACTAAAATAATTGTAATGTCCCGAGACATGACGTTAAACTGCGCTCCTCTTTTTTGTCACTTTTGGAGCTTAAAAGTGCCTTTCTTCTTTTCCATCAATATGTCTGCCTCCTCTCTAAATGTAATATTAGCTAATATGTTAGCATAATAAAAACTAGTAAATATAAGTAGGTTTAAAGTAGAAATTAACTAAAATTTAAAACAAAATGTAGTATTAACTTACACATAATTGTCGTAGAAATAAAACACAGATTCAAACAAAAATGTTAGCATAATATAAAGTTTGTAAATATAAGAAGGTTTAAAGTAGACATTAACAATTTAAACTTTAAAACTGAATGTAGTTTAACTTACACCTAAATGTAGTAGAATTAAAATCTTTATAGCCTGTAACCTATCTACATTGTCATTGTTTTGCTGTCAACAATGCCTTTGTTTGCTTAGGTTGTAAACAGTAGTTAGTTTATAAAATCTAATTTAAAAAAAGGTCTAAATGCTAGCACTAATTTAATAGATATTCTAATTAAAAATAGAATATAAAATCATACCCACTGTAGTAGAAGTAACAAAAAAACATTTAAACTAATATGTTAGCATAATAAAAACTAGTAAATATAAGTAGGTTTAAAGTAGAAATTAACTAAAATTTAAAACAAAATGTAGTATTAACTTACACATAATTGTAGTAGAAATAGAACACAGACTCAAACTAAAATGTTAGCACAATATAAAACTAGTAAATATAAGTAGGTTTAAAGTAGACATTAACAATTTAAACTTTAAAACTGAATGTAGTTTAACTTACACCTAAATGTAGTAGAATTAAAATCTTTATAGCCTGTAACCTATCTACATTGTCATTGTTTTGCTGTCAACAATGCCTTTGTTTGCTTAGGTTGTAAACAGTAGTTAGTTTATAAAATCTAATTTAAAAAAATGTCTAAATGCTAGCACTAATTTAATAGATATTCTACTTAAAAATAGAATGTAAAATCATAACCACTGTAGTAGAATTAAAAAAAAAAGATTTAAACTAATATGTTAGCATAATAAAAACTAGTAAATATAAATAGGTTTAAAGTAGAAAATAAATAAAATTTAAAACAAAATATAGTATTAACTTACACAATATGTAGTAGAAATAAAACACAGATTGAAACTAAAATGTTAGCATAATATAAAACTAGTAAATAAATGCAGGTTTAATATAGTGAACACTAAAATAATTGTAATGTCCCGAGACATGACGTTAAACTGCGCTCCTCTTTTTTGTCACTTTTGGAGCTTAAAAGTGCCTTTCTTCTTTTCCATCAATATGTCTGCCTCCTCTCTAAATGTAGTAATAGCTAATATGTTAGCATAATAAAAACTAGTAAATATAAGTAGGTTTAAAGTAGAAATTAACTAAAATTTAAAACAAAATGTAGTATTAACTTACACATAATTGTAGTAGAAATAAAACACAGATTCAAACTAAAATGTTAGCACAATATAAAACTAGTAAATATAAGTAGGTTTAAAGTAGACATTAACAATTTAAACTTTAAAATTGAATGTAGTTTAACTTACACCTAAATGTAGTAGAATTAAAATCTTTATAGCCTGTAACTTATCTACATTGTCATTGTTTTGCTGTCAACAATGCCTTTGTTTGCTTAGGTTGTAAACAGTAGTTAGTTTATAAAATCTAATTTAAAAAAATGTCTAAATGCTAGCACTAATTTAATAGATATTCTACTTAAAAATAGAATGTAAAATCATAACCACTGTAGTAGAATTAAAAAAAAAAGATTTAAACTAATATGTTAGCATAATAAAAACTAGTAAATATAAGTAAGTTTAAAGTAGAAAATAAATAAAATTTAAAACAAAATATAGTATTAACTTACACAAAAAGTAGTAGAAATAAAACACAGATTGAAACTAAAATGTTAGCATAATATAAAACTAGTAAATAAATGCAGGTTTAATATAGTGAACACTAAAATAATTGTAATGTCCCGAGACATGACGTTAAACTGCGCTCCTCTTTTTTGTCACTTTTGGAGCTTAAAAGTGCCTTTCTTCTTTTCCATCAATATGTCTGCCTCCTCTCTAAATGTAATATTAGCTAATATGTTAGCATAATAAAAACTAGTAAATATAAGTAGGTTTAAAGTAGAAATTAACTAAAATTTAAAACAAAATGTAGTATTAACTTACACATAATTGTCGTAGAAATAAAACACAGATTCAAACAAAAATGTTAGCATAATATAAAGTTTGTAAATATAAGAAGGTTTAAAGTAGACATTAACAATTTAAACTTTAAAACTGAATGTAGTTTAACTTACACCTAAATGTAGTAGAATTAAAATCTTTATAGCCTGTAACCTATCTACATTGTCATTGTTTTGCTGTCAACAATGCCTTTGTTTGCTTAGGTTGTAAACAGTAGTTAGTTTATAAAATCTAATTTAAAAAAAGGTCTAAATGCTAGCACTAATTTAATAGATATTCTAATTAAAAATAGAATATAAAATCATACCCACTGTAGTAGAAGTAACAAAAAAACATTTAAACTAATATGTTAGCATAATAAAAACTAGTAAATATAAGTAGGTTTAAAGTAGAAATTAACTAAAATTTAAAACAAAATGTAGTATTAACTTACACATAATTGTAGTAGAAATAGAACACAGACTCAAACTAAAATGTTAGCACAATATAAAACTAGTAAATATAAGTAGGTTTAAAGTAGACATTAACAATTTAAACTTTAAAACTGAATGTAGTTTAACTTACACCTAAATGTAGTAGAATTAAAATCTTTATAGCCTGTAACCTATCTACATTGTCATTGTTTTGCTGTCAACAATGCCTTTGTTTGCTTAGGTTGTAAACAGTAGTTAGTTTATAAAATCTAATTTAAAAAAATGTCTAAATGCTAGCACTAATTTAATAGATATTCTACTTAAAAATAGAATGTAAAATCATAACCACTGTAGTAGAATTAAAAAAAAAAGATTTAAACTAATATGTTAGCATAATAAAAACTAGTAAATATAAATAGGTTTAAAGTAGAAAATAAATAAAATTTAAAACAAAATATAGTATTAACTTACACAATATGTAGTAGAAATAAAACACAGATTGAAACTAAAATGTTAGCATAATATAAAACTAGTAAATAAATGCAGGTTTAATATAGTGAACACTAAAATAATTGTAATGTCCCGAGACATGACGTTAAACTGCGCTCCTCTTTTTTGTCACTTTTGGAGCTTAAAAGTGCCTTTCTTCTTTTCCATCAATATGTCTGCCTCCTCTCTAAATGTAGTAATAGCTAATATGTTAGCATAATAAAAACTAGTAAATATAAGTAGGTTTAAAGTAGAAATTAACTAAAATTTAAAACAAAATGTAGTATTAACTTACACATAATTGTAGTAGAAATAAAACACAGATTCAAACTAAAATGTTAGCACAATATAAAACTAGTAAATATAAGTAGGTTTAAAGTAGACATTAACAATTTAAACTTTAAAATTGAATGTAGTTTAACTTACACCTAAATGTAGTAGAATTAAAATCTTTATAGCCTGTAACTTATCTACATTGTCATTGTTTTGCTGTCAACAATGCCTTTGTTTGCTTAGGTTGTAAACAGTAGTTAGTTTATAAAATCTAATTTAAAAAAATGTCTAAATGCTAGCACTAATTTAATAGATATTCTACTTAAAAATAGAATGTAAAATCATAACCACTGTAGTAGAATTAAAAAAAAAAGATTTAAACTAATATGTTAGCATAATAAAAACTAGTAAATATAAGTAGGTTTAAAGTAGAAAATAAATAAAATTTAAAACAAAATATAGTATTAACTTACACAATATGAAGTAGAAATAAAACACAGATTGAAACTAAAATGTTAGCATAATATAAAACTAGTAAATAAATGCAGGTTTAATATAGTGAACACTAAAATAATTGTAATGTCCCGAGACATGACGTTAAACTGCGCTCCTCTTTTTTGTCACTTTTGGAGCTTAAAAGTGCCTTTCTTCTTTTCCATCAATATGTCTGCCTCCTCTCTAAATGTAGTAATAGCTAATATGTTAGCATAATAAAAACTAGTAAATATAAGTAGGTTTAAAGTAGAAATTAACTAAAATTTAAAACAAAATGTAGTATTAACTTTCACATAATTGTAGTAGAAATAAAACACAGATTCAAACTAAAATGTTAGCACAATATAAAACTAGTAAATATAAGTAGGTTTAAAGTAGACATTAACAATTTAAACTTTAAAACTGAATGTAGTTTAACTTACACCTAAATGTAGTAGAATTAAAATCTTTATAGCCTGTAACCTATCTACATTGTCATTGTTTTGCTGTCAACAATGCCTTTGTTTGCTTAGGTTGTAAACAGTAGTTAGTTTATAAAATCTAATTTAAAAAAAAGTCTAAATGCTAGCACTAATTTAATAGATATTCTGATTTAAAATAGAATATAAAATCATAACCACTGTAGTAAAATAAAAAAAAAAGATTTAAACTAATATGTTAGCATAATAAAAACTAGTAAATATAAGTAGGTTTAAAGTAGAAATTAACTAAAATTTAAAACAAAATGTAGTATTAACTTTCACATAATTGTAGTAGAAATAAAACACAGATTCAAACTAAAATGTTAGCACAATATAAAACTAGTAAATATAAGTAGGTTTAAAGTAGACATTAACAATTTAAACTTTAAAACTGAATGTAGTTTAACTTACACCTAAATGTAGTAGAATTAAAATCTTTATAGCCTGTAACCTATCTACATTGTCATTGTTTTGCTGTCAACAATGCCTTTGTTTGCTTAGGTTGTAAACAGTAGTTAGTTTATAAAATCTAATTTAAAAAAATGTCTAAATGCTAGCACTAATTTAGTAGATATTCTACTTAAAAATAGAATGTAAAATCATAACCACTGTAGTAGAATTAAAAAAAAAAGATTTAAACTAATATGATAGCATAATAAAAACTAGTAAATATAAGTAGGTTTAAAGTAGAAAATAAATAAAATTTAAAACAAAATATAGTATTAACTTACACAATATGTAGTAGAAATAAAACACAGATTGAAACTAAAATGTTAGCATAATATAAAACTAGTAAAAAAATGCAGGTTTAATATAGTGAACACTAAAATAATTGTAATGTCCCGAGACATGACGTTAAACTGCGCTCCTCTTTTTTGTCACTTTTGGAGCTTAAAAGTGCCTTTCTTCTTTTCCATCAATATGTCTGCCTCCTCTCTAAATGTAGTAATAGCTAATATGTTAGCATAATAAAAACTAGTAAATATAAGTAGGTTTAAAGTAGAAATTAACTAAAATTTAAAACAAAATGTAGTATTAACTTACACATAATTGTAGTAGAAATAAAACACAGATTCAAACTAAAATGTTAGCACAATATAAAACTAGTAAATATAAGTAGGTTTAAAGTAGACATTAACAATTTAAACTTTAAAATTGAATGTAGTTTAACTTACACCTAAATGTAGTAGAATTAAAATCTTTATAGCCTGTAACTTATCTACATTGTCATTGTTTTGCTGTCAACAATGCCTTTGTTTGCTTAGGTTGTAAACAGTAGTTAGTTTATAAAATCTAATTTAAAAAAATGTCTAAATGCTAGCACTAATTTAATAGATATTCTACTTAAAAATAGAATGTAAAATCATAACCACTGTAGTAGAATTAAAAAAAAAAGATTTAAACTAATATGTTAGCATAATAAAAACTAGTAAATATAAGTAGGTTTAAAGTAGAAAATAAATAAAATTTAAAACAAAATATAGTATTAACTTACACAATATGTAGTAGAAATAAAACACAGATTGAAACTAAAATGTTAGCATAATATAAAACTAGTAAATAAATGCAGGTTTAATATAGTGAACACTAAAATAATTGTAATGTCCCGAGACATGACGTTACACTGCGCTCCTCTTTTTTGTCACTTTTGGAGCTTAAAAGTGCCTTTCTTCTTTTCCATCAATATGTCTGCCTCCTCTCTAAATGTAGTAATAGCTAATATGTTAGCATAATAAAAACTAGTAAATATAAGTAGGTTTAAAGTAGAAATTAACTAAAATTTAAAACAAAATGTAGTATTAACTTTCACATAATTGTAGTAGAAATAAAACACAGATTCAAACTAAAATGTTAGCACAATATAAAACTAGTAAATATAAGTAGGTTTAAAGTAGACATTAACAATTTAAACTTTAAAACTGAATGTAGTTTAACTTACACCTAAATGTAGTAGAATTAAAATCTTTATAGCCTGTAACCTATCTACATTGTCATTGTTTTGCTGTCAACAATGCCTTTGTTTGCTTAGGTTGTAAACAGTAGTTAGTTTATAAAATCTAATTTAAAAAAATGTCTAAATGCTAGCACTAATTTAATAGATATTCTACTTAAAAATAGAATGTAAAATCATAACCACTGTAGTAGAATTAAAAAAAAAAAGATTTAAACTAATATGATAGCATAATAAAAACTAGTAAATAAAAGTAGGTTTAAAGTAGAAAATAAATAAAATTTAAAACAAAATATAGTATTAACTTACACAATATGTAGTAGAAATAAAACACAGATTGAAACTAAAATGTTAGCATAATATAAAACTAGTAAAAAAATGCAGGTTTAATATAGTGAACACTAAAATAATTGTAATGTCCTGAGACATGACGTTAAACTGCGCTCCTCTTTTTTGTCACTTTTGGAGCTTAAAAGTGCCTTTCTTCTTTTCCATCAATATGTCTGCCTCCTCTCTAAATGTAGTAATAGCTAATATGTTAGCATAATAAAAACTAGTAAATATAAGTAGGTTTAAAGTAGAAAGTAACTAAAATTTAAAACAAATGTAGTATTAACTTACACATAATTGTAGTAGAAATAAAACACAGATTCAAACTAAAATGTTAGCACAATATAAAACTAGTAAATATAAGTAGGTTTAAAGTAGACATTAACAATTTAAACTTTAAAACTGAATGTAGTTTAACTTACACCTAAATGTAGTAGAATTAAAATCTTTATAGCCTGTAACCTATCTACATTGTCATTGTTTTGCTGTCAACAATGCCTTTGTTTGCTTAGGTTGTAAACAGTAGTTAGTTTATAAAATCTAATTTTAAAAAATGTCTAAATGCTAGCACTAATTTAATAGATATTCTGATTTAAAATAGAATATAAAATCATAACCACTGTAGTAAAATAAAAAAAAAAGATTTAAACTAATATGTTAGCATAATAAAAACTAGTAAATATATGTAGGTTTAAAGTAGAAAATAAATAAAATTTAAAACAAAATATAGTATTAACTTACACAATATGTAGTAGAAATAAAACACAGATTGAAACTAAAATGTTAGCATAATATAAAACTAGTAAATAAATGCAGGTTTAATATAGTGAACACTAAAATAATTGTAATGTCCCGAGACATGACGTTAAACTGCGCTCCTCTTTTTTGTCACTTTTGGAGCTTAAAAGTGCCTTTCTTCTTTTCCATCAATATGTCTGCCTCCTCTCTAAATGTAGTAATAGCTAATATGTTAGCATAATAAAAACTAGTAAATATAAGTAGGTTTAAAGTAGAAATTAACTAAAATTTAAAACAAAATGTAGTATTAACTTTCACATAATTGTAGTAGAAATAAAACACAGATTCAAACTAAAATGTTAGCACAATATAAAACTAGTAAATATAAGTAGGTTTAAAGTAGACATTAACAATTTAAACTTTAAAACTGAATGTAGTTTAACTTACACCTAAATGTAGTAGAATTAAAATCTTTATAGCCTGTAACCTATCTACATTGTCATTGTTTTGCTGTCAACAATGCCTTTGTTTGCTTAGGTTGTAAACAGTAGTTAGTTTATAAATTCTAATTTAAAAAAATGTCTAAATGCTAGCACTAATTTAATAGATATTCTACTTAAAAATAGAATGTAAAATCATAACCACTGTAGTAGAATTAAAAAAAAAAGATTTAAACTAATATGATAGCATAATAAAAACTAGTAAATATAAGTAGGTTTAAAGTAGAAAATAAATAAAATTTAAAACAAAATATAGTATTAACTTACACAATATGTAGTAGAAATAAAACACAGATTGAAACTAAAATGTTAGCATAATATAAAACTAGTAAAAAAATGCAGGTTTAATATAGTGAACACTAAAATAATTGTAATGTCCCGAGACATGACGTTAAACTGCGCTCCTCTTTTTTGTCACTTTTGGAGCTTAAAAGTGCCTTTCTTCTTTTCCATCAATATGTCTGCCTCCTCTCTAAATGTAGTAATAGCTAATATGTTAGCATAATAAAAACTAGTAAATATAAGTAGGTTTAAAGTAGAAAGTAACTAAAATTTAAAACAAATGTAGTATTAACTTACACATAATTGTAGTAGAAATAAAACACAGATTCAAACTAAAATGTTAGCACAATATAAAACTAGTAAATATAAGTAGGTTTAAAGTAGACATTAACAATTTAAACTTTAAAACTGAATGTAGTTTAACTTACACCTAAATGTAGTAGAATTAAAATCTTTATAGCCTGTAACCTATCTACATTGTCATTGTTTTGCTGTCAACAATGCCTTTGTTTGCTTAGGTTGTAAACAGTAGTTAGTTTATAAAATCTAATTTTAAAAAATGTCTAAATGCTAGCACTAATTTAATAGATATTCTGATTTAAAATAGAATATAAAATCATAACCACTGTAGTAAAATAAAAAAAAAAGATTTAAACTAATATGTTAACATAATAAAAACTAGTAAATATAAGTAGGTTTAAAGTAGAAATTAACTAAAATTTAAAATAAAATATAGTATTAACTTACACAAAATGTAGTAGAAATAAAACACAGATTGAAACTAAAATGTTAGCATAATATAAAACTAGTAAATAAATGCAGGTTTAATATAGTGAACACTAAAATAATTGTAATGTCCCGAGACATGAAGTTAAACTGTGCTCTTCTTTTTTGTCACTTTTGGAGCTTAAAAGTGCCTTTCTTCTTTTCCATCAATATGTCTGCCTCCTCTCTAAATGTAGTAATAGCTAATATGTTAGCATAATAAAAACTAGTAAATATAAGTAGGTTTAAAGTAGAAATTAACTAAAATTTAAAACAAAATGTAGTATTAACTTTCACATAATTGTAGTAGAAATAAAACACAGATTCAAACTAAAATGTTAGCACAATATAAAACTAGTAAATATAAGTAGGTTTAAAGTAGACATTAACAATTTAAACTTTAAAACTGAATGTAGTTTAACTTACACCTAAATGTAGTAGAATTAAAATCTTTATAGCCTGTAACCTATCTACATTGTCATTGTTTTGCTGTCAACAATGCCTTTGTTTGCTTAGGTTGTAAACAGTAGTTAGTTTATAAAATCTAATTTAAAAAAATGTCTAAATGCTAGCACTAATTTAGTAGATATTCTACTTAAAAATAGAATGTAAAATCATAACCACTGTAGTAGAATTAAAAAAAAAAGATTTAAACTAATATGATAGCATAATAAAAACTAGTAAATATAAGTAGGTTTAAAGTAGAAAATAAATAAAATTTAAAACAAAATATAGTATTAACTTACACAATATGTAGTAGAAATAAAACACAGATTGAAACTAAAATGTTAGCATAATATAAAACTAGTAAAAAAATGCAGGTTTAATATAGTGAACACTAAAATAATTGTAATGTCCCGAGACATGACGTTAAACTGCGCTCCTCTTTTTTGTCACTTTTGGAGCTTAAAAGTGCCTTTCTTCTTTTCCATCAATATGTCTGCCTCCTCTCTAAATGTAGTAATAGCTAATATGTTAGCATAATAAAAACTAGTAAATATAAGTAGGTTTAAAGTAGAAATTAACTAAAATTTAAAACAAATGTAGTATTAACTTACACATAATTGTAGTAGAAATAAAACACAGATTCAAACTAAAATGTTAGCACAATATAAAACTAGTAAATATAAGTAGGTTTAAAGTAGACATTAACAATTTAAACTTTAAAACTGAATGTAGTTTAACTTACACCTAAATGTAGTAGAATTAAAATCTTTATAGCCTGTAACCTATCTACATTGTCATTGTTTTGCTGTCAACAATGCCTTTGTTTGCTTAGGTTGTAAACAGTAGTTAGTTTAAAAAATCTAATTTAAAAAAATGTCTAAATGCTAGCACTAATTTAATAGATATTCTACTTAAAAATAGAATGTAAAATCATAACCACTGTAGTAGAATTAAAAAAAAAAGATTTAAACTAATATGTTAGCATAATAAAAACTAGTAAATATAAGTAGGTTTAAAGTAGAAAATAAATAAAATTTAAAACAAAATATAGTATTAACTTACACAATATGTAGTAGAAATAAAACACAGATTGAAACTAAAATGTTAGCATAATATAAAACTAGTAAATAAATGCAGGTTTAATATAGTGAACACTAAAATAATTGTAATGTCCCGAGACATGACGTTAAACTGCGCTCCTCTTTTTTGTCACTTTTGGAGCTTAAAAGTGCCTTTCTTCTTTTCCATCAATATGTCTGCCTCCTCTCTAAATGTAGTAATAGCTAATATGTTAGCATAATAAAAACTAGTAAATATAAGTAGGTTTAAAGTAGAAATTAACTAAAATTTAAAACAAAATGTAGTATTAACTTACACATAATTGTAGTAGAAATAAAACACAGATTCAAACTAAAATGTTAGCACAATATAAAACTAGTAAATATAAGTAGGTTTAAAGTAGACATTAACAATTTAAACTTTAAAATTGAATGTAGTTTAACTTACACCTAAATGTAGTAGAATTAAAATCTTTATAGCCTGTAACTTATCTACATTGTCATTGTTTTGCTGTCAACAATGCCTTTGTTTGCTTAGGTTGTAAACAGTAGTTAGTTTATAAAATCTAATTTAAAAAAATGTCTAAATGCTAGCACTAATTTAATAGATATTCTACTTAAAAATAGAATGTAAAATCATAACCACTGTAGTAGAATTAAAAAAAAAAGATTTAAACTAATATGTTAGCATAATAAAAACTAGTAAATATAAGTAGGTTTAAAGTAGAAAATAAATAAAATTTAAAACAAAATATAGTATTAACTTACACAATATGTAGTAGAAATAAAACACAGATTGAAACTAAAATGTTAGCATAATATAAAACTAGTAAATAAATGCAGGTTTAATATAGTGAACACTAAAATAATTGTAATGTCCCGAGACATGACGTTAAACTGCGCTCCTCTTTTTTGTCACTTTTGGAGCTTAAAAGTGCCTTTCTTCTTTTCCATCAATATGTCTGCCTCCTCTCTAAATGTAGTAATAGCTAATATGTTAGCATAATAAAAACTAGTAAATATAAGTAGGTTTAAAGTAGAAATTAACTAAAATTTAAAACAAAATGTAGTATTAACTTTCACATAATTGTAGTAGAAATAAAACACAGATTCAAACTAAAATGTTAGCACAATATAAAACTAGTAAATATAAGTAGGTTTAAAGTAGACATTAACAATTTAAACTTTAAAACTGAATGTAGTTTAACTTACACCTAAATGTAGTAGAATTAAAATCTTTATAGCCTGTAACCTATCTACATTGTCATTGTTTTGCTGTCAACAATGCCTTTGTTTGCTTAGGTTGTAAACAGTAGTTAGTTTATAAAATCTAATTTAAAAAAATGTCTAAATGCTAGCACTAATTTAATAGATATTCTACTTAAAAATAGAATGTAAAATCATAACCACTGTAGTAGAATTAAAAAAAAAAAGATTTAAACTAATATGATAGCATAATAAAAACTAGTAAATATAAGTAGGTTTAAAGTAGAAAATAAATAAAATTTAAAACAAAATATAGTATTAACTTACACAATATGTAGTAGAAATAAAACACAGATTGAAACTAAAATGTTAGCATAATATAAAACTAGTAAAAAAATGCAGGTTTAATATAGTGAACACTAAAATAATTCTAATGTCCCGAGACATGACGTTAAACTGCGCTCCTCTTTTTTGTCACTTTTGGAGCTTAAAAGTGCCTTTCTTCTTTTCCATCAATATGTCTGCCTCCTCTCTAAATGTAGTAATAGCTAATATGTTAGCATAATAAAAACTAGTAAATATAAGTAGGTTTAAAGTAGAAAGTAACTAAAATTTAAAACAAATGTAGTATTAACTTACACATAATTGTAGTAGAAATAAAACACAGATTCAAACTAAAATGTTAGCACAATATAAAACTAGTAAATATAAGTAGGTTTAAAGTAGACATTAACAATTTAAACTTTAAAACTGAATGTAGTTTAACTTACACCTAAATGTAGTAGAATTAAAATCTTTATAGCCTGTAACCTATCTACATTGTCATTGTTTTGCTGTCAACAATGCCTTTGTTTGCTTAGGTTGTAAACAGTAGTTAGTTTATAAAATCTAATTTTAAAAAATGTCTAAATGCTAGCACTAATTTAATAGATATTCTACTTAAAAATAGAATGTAAAATCATAACCACTGTAGTAGAATTAAAAAAAAAAGATTTAAACTAATATGTTAGCATAATAAAAACTAGTAAATATAAGTAGGTTTAAAGTAGAAAATAAATAAAATTTAAAACAAAATATAGTATTAACTTACACAATATGTAGTAGAAATAAAACACAGATTGAAACTAAAATGTTAGCATAATATAAAACTAGTAAATAAATGCAGGTTTAATATAGTGAACACTAAAATAATTGTAATGTCCCGAGACATGACGTTAAACTGCGCTCCTCTTTTTTGTCACTTTTGGAGCTTAAAAGTGCCTTTCTTCTTTTCCATCAATATGTCTGCCTCCTCTCTAAATGTAGTAATAGCTAATATGTTAGCATAATAAAAACTAGTAAATATAAGTAGGTTTAAAGTAGAAATTAACTAAAATTTAAAACAAAATGTAGTATTAACTTACACATAATTGTAGTAGAAATAAAACACAGATTCAAACTAAAATGTTAGCACAATATAAAACTAGTAAATATAAGTAGGTTTAAAGTAGACATTAACAATTTAAACTTTAAAATTGAATGTAGTTTAACTTACACCTAAATGTAGTAGAATTAAAATCTTTATAGCCTGTAACTTATCTACATTGTCATTGTTTTGCTGTCAACAATGCCTTTGTTTGCTTAGGTTGTAAACAGTAGTTAGTTTATAAAATCTAATTTAAAAAAATGTCTAAATGCTAGCACTAATTTAATAGATATTCTACTTAAAAATAGAATGTAAAATCATAACCACTGTAGTAGAATTAAAAAAAAAAGATTTAAACTAATATGTTAGCATAATAAAAACTAGTAAATATAAGTAGGTTTAAAGTAGAAAATAAATAAAATTTAAAACAAAATATAGTATTAACTTACACAATATGTAGTAGAAATAAAACACAGATTGAAACTAAAATGTTAGCATAATATAAAACTAGTAAATAAATGCAGGTTTAATATAGTGAACACTAAAATAATTGTAATGTCCCGAGACATGACGTTAAACTGCGCTCCTCTTTTTTGTCACTTTTGGAGCTTAAAAGTGCCTTTCTTCTTTTCCATCAATATGTCTGCCTCCTCTCTAAATGTAGTAATAGCTAATATGTTAGCATAATAAAAACTAGTAAATATAAGTAGGTTTAAAGTAGAAATTAACTAAAATTTAAAACAAAATGTAGTATTAACTTTCACATAATTGTAGTAGAAATAAAACACAGATTCAAACTAAAATGTTAGCACAATATAAAACTAGTAAATATAAGTAGGTTTAAAGTAGACATTAACAATTTAAACTTTAAAACTGAATGTAGTTTAACTTACACCTAAATGTAGTAGAATTAAAATCTTTATAGCCTGTAACCTATCTACATTGTCATTGTTTTGCTGTCAACAATGCCTTTGTTTGCTTAGGTTGTAAACAGTAGTTAGTTTATAAAATCTAATTTAAAAAAATGTCTAAATGCTAGCACTAATTTAATAGATATTCTACTTAAAAATAGAATGTAAAATCATAACCACTGTAGTAGAATTAAAAAAAAAAAGATTTAAACTAATATGATAGCATAATAAAAACTAGTAAATATAAGTAGGTTTAAAGTAGAAAATAAATAAAATTTAAAACAAAATATAGTATTAACTTACACAATATGTAGTAGAAATAAAACACAGATTGAAACTAAAATGTTAGCATAATATAAAACTAGTAAAAAAATGCAGGTTTAATATAGTGAACACTAAAATAATTCTAATGTCCCGAGACATGACGTTAAACTGCGCTCCTCTTTTTTGTCACTTTTGGAGCTTAAAAGTGCCTTTCTTCTTTTCCATCAATATGTCTGCCTCCTCTCTAAATGTAGTAATAGCTAATATGTTAGCATAATAAAAACTAGTAAATATAAGTAGGTTTAAAGTAGAAAGTAACTAAAATTTAAAACAAATGTAGTATTAACTTACACATAATTGTAGTAGAAATAAAACACAGATTCAAACTAAAATGTTAGCACAATATAAAACTAGTAAATATAAGTAGGTTTAAAGTAGACATTAACAATTTAAACTTTAAAACTGAATGTAGTTTAACTTACACCTAAATGTAGTAGAATTAAAATCTTTATAGCCTGTAACCTATCTACATTGTCATTGTTTTGCTGTCAACAATGCCTTTGTTTGCTTAGGTTGTAAACAGTAGTTAGTTTATAAAATCTAATTTTAAAAAATGTCTAAATGCTAGCACTAATTTAATAGATATTCTGATTTAAAATAGAATATAAAATCATAACCACTGTAGTAAAATAAAAAAAAAAGATTTAAACTAATATGTTAGCATAATAAAAACTAGTAAATATAAGTAGGTTTAAAGTAGAAATTAACTAAAATTTAAAATAAAATATAGTATTAACTTACACAAAATGTAGTAGAAATAAAACACAGATTGAAACTAAAATGTTAGCATAATATAAAACTAGTAAATAAATGCAGGTTTAATATAGTGAACACTAAAATAATTGTAATGTCCCGAGACATGAAGTTAAACTGTGCTCTTCTTTTTTGTCACTTTTGGAGCTTAAAAGTGCCTTTCTTCTTTTCCATCAATATGTCTGCCTCCTCTCTAAATGTAGTAATAGCTAATATGTTAGCATAATAAAAACTAGTAAATATAAGTAGGTTTAAAGTAGAAATTAACTAAAATTTAAAACAAAATGTAGTATTAACTTTCACATAATTGTAGTAGAAATAAAACACAGATTCAAACTAAAATAATAGCACAATATAAAACTAGTAAATATAAGTAGGTTTAAAGTAGACATTAACAATTTAAACTTTAAAACTGAATGTAGTTTAACTTACACCTAAATGTAGTAGAATTAAAATCTTTATAGCCTGTAACCTATCTACATTGTCATTGTTTTGCTGTCAACAATGCCTTTGTTTGCTTAGGTTGTAAACAGTAGTTAGTTTATAAAATCTAATTTAAAAAAATGTCTAAATGCTAGCACTAATTTAATAGATATTCTACTTAAAAATAGAATGTAAAATCATAACCACTGTAGTAGAATTAAAAAAAAAAGATTTAAACTAATATGATAGCATAATAAAAACTAGTAAATATAAGTAGGTTTAAAGTAGAAAATAAATAAAATTTAAAACAAAATATAGTATTAACTTACACAATATGTAGTAGAAATAAAACACAGATTGAAACTAAAATGTTAGCATAATATAAAACTAGTAAAAAAATGCAGGTTTAATATAGTGAACACTAAAATAATTGTAATGTCCCGAGACATGACGTTAAACTGCGCTCCTCTTTTTTGTCACTTTTGGAGCTTAAAAGTGCCTTTCTTCTTTTCCATCAATATGTCTGCCTCCTCTCTAAATGTAGTAATAGCTAATATGTTAGCATAATAAAAACTAGTAAATATAAGTAGGTTTAAAGTAGAAATTAACTAAAATTTAAAACAAATGTAGTATTAACTTACACATAATTGTAGTAGAAATAAAACACAGATTCAAACTAAAATGTTAGCACAATATAAAACTAGTAAATATAAGTAGGTTTAAAGTAGACATTAACAATTTAAACTTTAAAACTGAATGTAGTTTAACTTACACCTAAATGTAGTAGAATTAAAATCTTTATAGCCTGTAACCTATCTACATTGTCATTGTTTTGCTGTCAACAATGCCTTTGTTTGCTTAGGTTGTAAACAGTAGTTAGTTTATAAAATCTAATTTTAAAAAATGTCTAAATGCTAGCACTAATTTAATAGATATTCTGATTTAAAATAGAATATAAAATCATAACCACTGTAGTAAAATAAAAAAAAAAGATTTAAACTAATATGTTAGCATAATAAAAACTAGTAAATATAAGTAGGTTTAAAGTAGAAATTAACTAAAATTTAAAATAAAATATAGTATTAACTTACACAAAATGTAGTAGAAATAAAACACAGATTGAAACTAAAATGTTAGCATAATATAAAACTAGTAAATAAATGCAGGTTTAATATAGTGAACACTAAAATAATTGTAATGTCCCGAGACATGAAGTTAAACTGTGCTCTTCTTTTTTGTCACTTTTGGAGCTTAAAAGTGCCTTTCTTCTTTTCCATCAATATGTCTGCCTCCTCTCTAAATGTAGTAATAGCTAATATGTTAGCATAATAAAAACTAGTAAATATAAGTAGGTTTAAAGTAGAAATTAACTAAAATTTAAAACAAAATGTAGTATTAACTTTCACATAATTGTAGTAGAAATAAAACACAGATTCAAACTAAAATGTTAGCACAATATAAAACTAGTAAATATAAGTAGGTTTAAAGTAGACATTAACAATTTAAACTTTAAAACTGAATGTAGTTTAACTTACACCTAAATGTAGTAGAATTAAAATCTTTATAGCCTGTAACCTATCTACATTGTCATTGTTTTGCTGTCAACAATGCCTTTGTTTGCTTAGGTTGTAAACAGTAGTTAGTTTATAAAATCTAATTTAAAAAAATGTCTAAATGCTAGCACTAATTTAATAGATATTCTACTTAAAAATAGAATGTAAAATCATAACCACTGTAGTAGAATTAAAAAAAAAAGATTTAAACTAATATGATAGCATAATAAAAACTAGTAAATATAAGTAGGTTTAAAGTAGAAAATAAATAAAATTTAAAACAAAATATAGTATTAACTTACACAATATGTAGTAGAAATAAAACACAGATTGAAACTAAAATGTTAGCATAATATAAAACTAGTAAAAAAATGCAGGTTTAATATAGTGAACACTAAAATAATTGTAATGTCCCGAGACATGACGTTAAACTGCGCTCCTCTTTTTTGTCACTTTTGGAGCTTAAAAGTGCCTTTCTTCTTTTCCATCAATATGTCTGCCTCCTCTCTAAATGTAGTAATAGCTAATATGTTAGCATAATAAAAACTAGTAAATATAAGTAGGTTTAAAGTAGAAATTAACTAAAATTTAAAACAAATGTAGTATTAACTTACACATAATTGTAGTAGAAATAAAACACAGATTCAAACTAAAATGTTAGCACAATATAAAACTAGTAAATATAAGTAGGTTTAAAGTAGACATTAACAATTTAAACTTTAAAACTGAATGTAGTTTAACTTACACCTAAATGTAGTAGAATTAAAATCTTTATAGCCTGTAACCTATCTACATTGTCATTGTTTTGCTGTCAACAATGCCTTTGTTTGCTTAGGTTGTAAACAGTAGTTAGTTTATAAAATCTAATTTTAAAAAATGTCTAAATGCTAGCACTAATTTAATAGATATTCTGATTTAAAATAGAATATAAAATCATAACCACTGTAGTAAAATAAAAAAAAAAGATTTAAACTAATATGTTAGCATAATAAAAACTAGTAAATATAAGTAGGTTTAAAGTAGAAATTAACTAAAATTTAAAATAAAATATAGTATTAACTTACACAAAATGTAGTAGAAATAAAACACAGATTGAAACTAAAATGTTAGCATAATATAAAACTAGTAAATAAATGCAGGTTTAATATAGTGAACACTAAAATAATTGTAATGTCCCGAGACATGAAGTTAAACTGTGCTCTTCTTTTTTGTCACTTTTGGAGCTTAAAAGTGCCTTTCTTCTTTTCCATCAATATGTCTGCCTCCTCTCTAAATGTAGTAATAGCTAATATGTTAGCATAATAAAAACTAGTAAATATAAGTAGGTTTAAAGTAGAAATTAACTAAAATTTAAAACAAAATGTAGTATTAACTTTCACATAATTGTAGTAGAAATAAAACACAGATTCAAACTTAAATGTTAGCACAATATAAAACTAGTAAATATAAGTAGGTTTAAAGTAGACATTAACAATTTAAACTTTAAAACTGAATGTAGTTTAACTTACACCTAAATGTAGTAGAATTAAAATCTTTATAGCCTGTAACCTATCTACATTGTCATTGTTTTGCTGTCAACAATGCCTTTGTTTGCTTAGGTTGTAAACAGTAGTTAGTTTATAAAATCTAATTTAAAAAAATGTCTAAATGCTAGCACTAATTTAATAGATATTCTACTTAAAAATAGAATGTAAAATCATAACCACTGTAGTAGAATTAAAAAAAAAAGATTTAAACTAATATGATAGCATAATAAAAACTAGTAAATATAAGTAGGTTTAAAGTAGAAAATAAATAAAATTTAAAACAAAATATAGTATTAACTTACACAATATGTAGTAGAAATAAAACACAGATTGAAACTAAAATGTTAGCATAATATAAAACTAGTAAAAAAATGCAGGTTTAATATAGTGAACACTAAAATAATTGTAATGTCCCGAGACATGACGTTAAACTGCGCTCCTCTTTTTTGTCACTTTTGGAGCTTAAAAGTGCCTTTCTTCTTTTCCATCAATATGTCTGCCTCCTCTCTAAATGTAGTAATAGCTAATATGTTAGCATAATAAAAACTAGTAAATATAAGTAGGTTTAAAGTAGAAATTAACTAAAATTTAAAACAAATGTAGTATTAACTTACACATAATTGTAGTAGAAATAAAACACAGATTCAAACTAAAATGTTAGCACAATATAAAACTAGTAAATATAAGTAGGTTTAAAGTAGACATTAACAATTTAAACTTTAAAACTGAATGTAGTTTAACTTACACCTAAATGTAGTAGAATTAAAATCTTTATAGCCTGTAACCTATCTACATTGTCATTGTTTTGCTGTCAACAATGCCTTTGTTTGCTTAGGTTGTAAACAGTAGTTAGTTTATAAAATCTAATTTTAAAAAATGTCTAAATGCTAGCACTAATTTAATAGATATTCTGATTAAAAATAGAATATAAAATCATAACCACTGTAGTAAAATAAAAAAAAAAGATTTAAACTAATATGTTAGCATAATAAAAACTAGTAAATATAAGTAGGTTTAAAGTAGAAATTAACTAAAATTTAAAATAAAATATAGTATTAACTTACACAAAATGTAGTAGAAATAAAACACAGATTGAAACTAAAATGTTAGCATAATATAAAACTAGTAAATAAATGCAGGTTTAATATAGTGAACACTAAAATAATTGTAATGTCCCGAGACATGAAGTTAAACTGTGCTCTTCTTTTTTGTCACTTTTGGAGCTTAAAAGTGCCTTTCTTCTTTTCCATCAATATGTCTGCCTCCTCTCTAAATGTAGTAATAGCTAATATGTTAGCATAATAAAAACTAGTAAATGTAAGTAGGTTTAAAGTAGAAATTAACTAAAATTTAAAACAAAATGTAGTATTAACTTTCACATAATTGTAGTAGAAATAAAACACAGATTCAAACTAAAATGTTAGCACAATATAAAACTAGTAAATATAAGTAGGTTTAAAGTAGACATTAACAATTTAAACTTTAAAACTGAATGTAGTTTAACTTACACCTAAATGTAGTAGAATTAAAATCTTTATAGCCTGTAACCTATCTACATTGTCATTGTTTTGCTGTCAACAATGCCTTTGTTTGCTTAGGTTGTAAACAGTAGTTAGTTTATAAAATCTAATTTAAAAAAATGTCTAAATGCTAGCACTAATTTAATAGATATTCTACTTAAAAATAGAATGTAAAATCATAACCACTGTAGTAGAATTAAAAAAAAAAGATTTAAACTAATATGATAGCATAATAAAAACTAGTAAATATAAGTAGGTTTAAAGTAGAAAATAAATAAAATTTAAAACAAAATATAGTATTAACTTACACAATATGTAGTAGAAATAAAACACAGATTGAAACTAAAATGTTAGCATAATATAAAACTAGTAAAAAAATGCAGGTTTAATATAGTGAACACTAAAATAATTGTAATGTCCCGAGACATGACGTTAAACTGCGCTCCTCTTTTTTGTCACTTTTGGAGCTTAAAAGTGCCTTTCTTCTTTTCCATCAATATGTCTGCCTCCTCTCTAAATGTAGTAATAGCTAATATGTTAGCATAATAAAAACTAGTAAATATAAGTAGGTTTAAAGTAGAAATTAACTAAAATTTAAAACAAATGTAGTATTAACTTACACATAATTGTAGTAGAAATAAAACACAGATTCAAACTAAAATGTTAGCACAATATAAAACTAGTAAATATAAGTAGGTTTAAAGTAGACATTAACAATTTAAACTTTAAAACTGAATGTAGTTTAACTTACACCTAAATGTAGTAGAATTAAAATCTTTATAGCCTGTAACCTATCTACATTGTCATTGTTTTGCTGTCAACAATGCCTTTGTTTGCTTAGGTTGTAAACAGTAGTTAGTTTATAAAATCTAATTTTAAAAAATGTCTAAATGCTAGCACTAATTTAATAGATATTCTGATTTAAAATAGAATATAAAATCATAACCACTGTAGTAAAATAAAAAAAAAAGATTTAAACTAATATGTTAGCATAATAAAAACTAGTAAATATAAGTAGGTTTAAAGTAGAAATTAACTAAAATTTAAAATAAAATATAGTATTAACTTACACAAAATGTAGTAGAAATAAAACACAGATTGAAACTAAAATGTTAGCATAATATAAAACTAGTAAATAAATGCAGGTTTAATATAGTGAACACTAAAATAATTGTAATGTCCCGAGACATGAAGTTAAACTGTGCTCTTCTTTTTTGTCACTTTTGGAGCTTAAAAGTGCCTTTCTTCTTTTCCATCAATATGTCTGCCTCCTCTCTAAATGTAGTAATAGCTAATATGTTAGCATAATAAAAACTAGTAAATATAAGTAGGTTTAAAGTAGAAATTAACTAAAATTTAAAATAAAATATAGTATTAACTTACACAAAATGTAGTAGAAATAAAACACAGATTGAAACTAAAATGTTAGCATAATATAAAACTAGTAAATAAATGCAGGTTTAATATAGTGAACACTAAAATAATTGTAATGTCCCGAGACATGAAGTTAAACTGTGCTCTTCTTTTTTGTCACTTTTGGAGCTTAAAAGTGCCTTTCTTCTTTTCCATCAATATGTCTGCCTCCTCTCTAAATGTAGTAATAGCTAATATGTTAGCATAATAAAAACTAGTAAATATAAGTAGGTTTAAAGTAGAAATTAACTAAAATTTAAAACAAAATGTAGTATTAACTTTCACATAATTGTAGTAGAAATAAAACACAGATTCAAACTAAAATGTTAGCACAATATAAAACTAGTAAATATAAGTAGGTTTAAAGTAGACATTAACAATTTAAACTTTAAAACTGAATGTAGTTTAACTTACACCTAAATGTAGTAGAATTAAAATCTTTATAGCCTGTAACCTATCTACATTGTCATTGTTTTGCTGTCAACAATGCCTTTGTTTGCTTAGGTTGTAAACAGTAGTTAGTTTATAAAATCTAATTTAAAAAAATGTCTAAATGCTAGCACTAATTTAATAGATATTCTACTTAAAAATAGAATGTAAAATCATAACCACTGTAGTAGAATTAAAAAAAAAAGATTTAAACTAATATGATAGCATAATAAAAACTAGTAAATATAAGTAGGTTTAAAGTAGAAAATAAATAAAATTTAAAACAAAATATAGTATTAACTTACACAATATGTAGTAGAAATAAAACACAGATTGAAACTAAAATGTTAGCATAATATAAAACTAGTAAAAAAATGCAGGTTTAATATAGTGAACACTAAAATAATTGTAATGTCCCGAGACATGACGTTAAACTGCGCTCCTCTTTTTTGTCACTTTTGGAGCTTAAAAGTGCCTTTCTTCTTTTCCATCAATATGTCTGCCTCCTCTCTAAATGTAGTAATAGCTAATATGTTAGCATAATAAAAACTAGTAAATATAAGTAGGTTTAAAGTAGAAATTAACTAAAATTTAAAACAAATGTAGTATTAACTTACACATAATTGTAGTAGAAATAAAACACAGATTCAAACTAAAATGTTAGCACAATATAAAACTAGTAAATATAAGTAGGTTTAAAGTAGACATTAACAATTTAAACTTTAAAACTGAATGTAGTTTAACTTACACCTAAATGTAGTAGAATTAAAATCTTTATAGCCTGTAACCTATCTACATTGTCATTGTTTTGCTGTCAACAATGCCTTTGTTTGCTTAGGTTGTAAACAGTGGTTAGTTTATAAAATCTAATTTTAAAAAATGTCTAAATGCTAGCACTAATTTAATAGATATTCTGATTTAAAATAGAATATAAAATCATAACCACTGTAGTAAAATAAAAAAAAAAGATTTAAACTAATATGTTAGCATAATAAAAACTAGTAAATATAAGTAGGTTTAAAGTAGAAATTAACTAAAATTTAAAATAAAATATAGTATTAACTTACACAAAATGTAGTAGAAATAAAACACAGATTGAAACTAAAATGTTAGCATAATATAAAACTAGTAAATAAATGCAGGTTTAATATAGTGAACACTAAAATAATTGTAATGTCCCGAGACATGAAGTTAAACTGTGCTCTTCTTTTTTGTCACTTTTGGAGCTTAAAAGTGCCTTTCTTCTTTTCCATCAATATGTCTGCCTCCTCTCTAAATGTAGTAATAGCTAATATGTTAGCATAATAAAAACTAGTAAATATAAGTAGGTTTAAAGTAGAAATTAACTAAAATTTAAAACAAAATGTAGTATTAACTTTCACATAATTGTAGTAGAAATAAAACACAGATTCAAACTAAAATGTTAGCACAATATAAAACTAGTAAATATAAGTAGGTTTAAAGTAGACATTAACAATTTAAACTTTAAAACTGAATGTAGTTTAACTTACACCTAAATGTAGTAGAATTAAAATCTTTATAGCCTGTAACCTATCTACATTGTCATTGTTTTGCTGTCAACAATGCCTTTGTTTGCTTAGGTTGTAAACAGTAGTTAGTTTATAAAATCTAATTTAAAAAAATGTCTAAATGCTAGCACTAATTTAATAGATATTCTACTTAAAAATAGAATGTAAAATCATAACCACTGTAGTAGAATTAAAAAAAAAAGATTTAAACTAATATGATAGCATAATAAAAACTAGTAAATATAAGTAGGTTTAAAGTAGAAAATAAATAAAATTTAAAACAAAATATAGTATTAACTTACACAATATGTAGTAGAAATAAAACACAGATTGAAACTAAAATGTTAGCATAATATAAAACTAGTAAAAAAATGCAGGTTTAATATAGTGAACACTAAAATAATTGTAATGTCCCGAGACATGACGTTAAACTGCGCTCCTCTTTTTTGTCACTTTTGGAGCTTAAAAGTGCCTTTCTTCTTTTCCATCAATATGTCTGCCTCCTCTCTAAATGTAGTAATAGCTAATATGTTAGCATAATAAAAACTAGTAAATATAAGTAGGTTTAAAGTAGAAATTAACTAAAATTTAAAACAAATGTAGTATTAACTTACACATAATTGTAGTAGAAATAAAACACAGATTCAAACTAAAATGTTAGCACAATATAAAACTAGTAAATATAAGTAGGTTTAAAGTAGACATTAACAATTTAAACTTTAAAACTGAATGTAGTTTAACTTACACCTAAATGTAGTAGAATTAAAATCTTTATAGCCTGTAACCTATCTACATTGTCATTGTTTTGCTGTCAACAATGCCTTTGTTTGCTTAGGTTGTAAACAGTAGTTAGTTTATAAAATCTAATTTTAAAAAATGTCTAAATGCTAGCACTAATTTAATAGATATTCTGATTAAAAATAGAATATAAAATCATAACCACTGTAGTAAAATAAAAAAAAAAGATTTAAACTAATATGTTAGCATAATAAAAACTAGTAAATATAAGTAGGTTTAAAGTAGAAATTAACTAAAATTTAAAATAAAATATAGTATTAACTTACACAAAATGTAGTAGAAATAAAACACAGATTGAAACTAAAATGTTAGCATAATATAAAACTAGTAAATAAATGCAGGTTTAATATAGTGAACACTAAAATAATTGTAATGTCCCGAGACATGAAGTTAAACTGTGCTCTTCTTTTTTGTCACTTTTGGAGCTTAAAAGTGCCTTTCTTCTTTTCCATCAATATGTCTGCCTCCTCTCTAAATGTAGTAATAGCTAATATGTTAGCATAATAAAAACTAGTAAATGTAAGTAGGTTTAAAGTAGAAATTAACTAAAATTTAAAACAAAATGTAGTATTAACTTTCACATAATTGTAGTAGAAATAAAACACAGATTCAAACTAAAATGTTAGCACAATATAAAACTAGTAAATATAAGTAGGTTTAAAGTAGACATTAACAATTTAAACTTTAAAACTGAATGTAGTTTAACTTACACCTAAATGTAGTAGAATTAAAATCTTTATAGCCTGTAACCTATCTACATTGTCATTGTTTTGCTGTCAACAATGCCTTTGTTTGCTTAGGTTGTAAACAGTAGTTAGTTTATAAAATCTAATTTAAAAAAATGTCTAAATGCTAGCACTAATTTAATAGATATTCTACTTAAAAATAGAATGTAAAATCATAACCACTGTAGTAGAATTAAAAAAAAAAGATTTAAACTAATATGATAGCATAATAAAAACTAGTAAATATAAGTAGGTTTAAAGTAGAAAATAAATAAAATTTAAAACAAAATATAGTATTAACTTACACAATATGTAGTAGAAATAAAACACAGATTGAAACTAAAATGTTAGCATAATATAAAACTAGTAAAAAAATGCAGGTTTAATATAGTGAACACTAAAATAATTGTAATGTCCCGAGACATGACGTTAAACTGCGCTCCTCTTTTTTGTCACTTTTGGAGCTTAAAAGTGCCTTTCTTCTTTTCCATCAATATGTCTGCCTCCTCTCTAAATGTAGTAATAGCTAATATGTTAGCATAATAAAAACTAGTAAATATAAGTAGGTTTAAAGTAGAAATTAACTAAAATTTAAAACAAATGTAGTATTAACTTACACATAATTGTAGTAGAAATAAAACACAGATTCAAACTAAAATGTTAGCACAATATAAAACTAGTAAATATAAGTAGGTTTAAAGTAGACATTAACAATTTAAACTTTAAAACTGAATGTAGTTTAACTTACACCTAAATGTAGTAGAATTAAAATCTTTATAGCCTGTAACCTATCTACATTGTCATTGTTTTGCTGTCAACAATGCCTTTGTTTGCTTAGGTTGTAAACAGTAGTTAGTTTATAAAATCTAATTTTAAAAAATGTCTAAATGCTAGCACTAATTTAATAGATATTCTGATTTAAAATAGAATATAAAATCATAACCACTGTAGTAAAATAAAAAAAAAAGATTTAAACTAATATGTTAGCATAATAAAAACTAGTAAATATAAGTAGGTTTAAAGTAGAAATTAACTAAAATTTAAAATAAAATATAGTATTAACTTACACAAAATGTAGTAGAAATAAAACACAGATTGAAACTAAAATGTTAGCATAATATAAAACTAGTAAATAAATGCAGGTTTAATATAGTGAACACTAAAATAATTGTAATGTCCCGAGACATGAAGTTAAACTGTGCTCTTCTTTTTTGTCACTTTTGGAGCTTAAAAGTGCCTTTCTTCTTTTCCATCAATATGTCTGCCTCCTCTCTAAATGTAGTAATAGCTAATATGTTAGCATAATAAAAACTAGTAAATATAAGTAGGTTTAAAGTAGAAATTAACTAAAATTTAAAACAAAATGTAGTATTAACTTTCACATAATTGTAGTAGAAATAAAACACAGATTCAAACTAAAATGTTAGCACAATATAAAACTAGTAAATATAAGTAGGTTTAAAGTAGACATTAACAATTTAAACTTTAAAACTGAATGTAGTTTAACTTACACCTAAATGTAGTAGAATTAAAATCTTTATAGCCTGTAACCTATCTACATTGTCATTGTTTTGCTGTCAACAATGCCTTTGTTTGCTTAGGTTGTAAACAGTAGTTAGTTTATAAAATCTAATTTAAAAAAATGTCTAAATGCTAGCACTAATTTAATAGATATTCTACTTAAAAATAGAATGTAAAATCATAACCACTGTAGTAGAATTAAAAAAAAAAGATTTAAACTAATATGTTAGCATAATAAAAACTAGTAAATATAAGTAGGTTTAAAGTAGAAAATAAATAAAATTTAAAACAAAATATAGTATTAACTTACACAATATGTAGTAGAAATAAAACACAGATTGAAACTAAAATGTTAGCATAATATAAAACTAGTAAAAAAATGCAGGTTTAATATAGTGAACACTAAAATAATTGTAATGTCCCAAGACATGACGTTAAACTGCGCTCCTCTTTTTTGTCACTTTTGGAGCTTAAAAGTGCCTTTCTTCTTTTCCATCAATATGTCTGCCTCCTCTCTAAATGTAGTAATAGCTAATATGTTAGCATAATAAAAACTAGTAAATATAAGTAGGTTTAAAGTAGAAATTAACTAAAATTTAAAACAAAATGTAGTATTAACTTTCACATAATTGTAGTAGAAATAAAACACAGATTCAAACTAAAATGTTAGCACAATATAAAACTAGTAAATATAAGTAGGTTTAAAGTAGACATTAACAATTTAAACTTTAAAACTGAATGTAGTTTAACTTACACCTAAATGTAGTAGAATTAAAATCTTTATAGCCTGTAACCTATCTACATTGTCATTGTTTTGCTGTCAACAATGCCTTTGTTTGCTTAGGTTGTAAACAGTAGTTAGTTTATAAAATCTAATTTAAAAAAATGTCTAAATGCTAGCACTAATTTAATAGATATTCTACTTAAAAATAGAATGTAAAATCATAACCACTGTAGTAGAATTAAAAAAAAAAGATTTAAACTAATATGTTAGCATAATATAAAACTAGTAAATATAAGTAGGTTTAAAGTAGACATTAACAATTTAAACTTTAAAACTGAATGTAGTTTAACTTACACCTAAATGTAGTAGAATTAAAATCTTTATAGCCTGTAACTTATCTACATTGTCATTGTTTTGCTGTCAACAATGCCTTTGTTTGCTTAGGTTGTAAACAGTAGTTAGTTTATAAAATCTAATTTAAAAAAATGTCTAAATGCTAGCACTAATTTAATAGATATTCTACTTAAAAATAGAATGTAAAATCATAACCACTGTAGTAGAATTAAAAAAAAAAGATTTAAACTAATATGTTAGCATAATAAAAACTAGTAAATATAAGTAGGTTTAAAGTAGAAAATAAATAAAATTTAAAACAAAATATAGTATTAACTTACACAATATGTAGTAGAAATAAAACACAGATTGAAACTAAAATGTTAGCATAATATAAAACTAGTAAATAAATGCAGGTTTAATATAGTGAACACTAAAATAATTGTAATGTCCCGAGACATGACATTAAACTGCGCTCCTCTTTTTTGTCACTTTTGGAGCTTAAAAGTGCCTTTCTTCTTTTCCATCAATATGTCTGCCTCCTCTCTAAATGTAGTAATAGCTAATATGTTAGCATAATAAAAACTAGTAAATATAAGTAGGTTTAAAGTAGAAATTAACTAAAATTTAAAACAAAATGTAGTATTAACTTACACATAATTGTAGTAGAAATAAAACACAGATTCAAACTAAAATGTTAGCACAATATAAAACTAGTAAATATAAGTAGGTTTAAAGTAGACATTAACAATTTAAACTTTAAAATTGAATGTAGTTTAACTTACACCTAAATGTAGTAGAATTAAAATCTTTATAGCCTGTAACTTATCTACATTGTCATTGTTTTGCTGTCAACAATGCCTTTGTTTGCTTAGGTTGTAAACAGTAGTTAGTTTATAAAATCTAATTTAAAAAAATGTCTAAATGCTAGCACTAATTTAATAGATATTCTACTTAAAAATAGAATGTAAAATCATAACCACTGTAGTAGAATTAAAAAAAAAAGATTTAAACTAATATGTTAGCATAATAAAAACTAGTAAATATAAGTAGGTTTAAAGTAGAAAATAAATAAAATTTAAAACAAAATATAGTATTAACTTACACAATATGTAGTAGAAATAAAACACAGATTGAAACTAAAATGTTAGCATAATATAAAACTAGTAAATAAATGCAGGTTTAATATAGTGAACACTAAAATAATTGTAATGTCCCGAGACATGACGTTAAACTGCGCTCCTCTTTTTTGTCACTTTTGGAGCTTAAAAGTGCCTTTCTTCTTTTCCATCAATATGTCTGCCTCCTCTCTAAATGTAGTAATAGCTAATATGTTAGCATAATAAAAACTAGTAAATATAAGTAGGTTTAAAGTAGAAATTAACTAAAATTTAAAACAAAATGTAGTATTAACTTTCACATAATTGTAGTAGAAATAAAACACAGATTCAAACTAAAATGTTAGCACAATATAAAACTAGTAAATATAAGTAGGTTTAAAGTAGACATTAACAATTTAAACTTTAAAACTGAATGTAGTTTAACTTACACCTAAATGTAGTAGAATTAAAATCTTTATAGCCTGTAACCTATCTACATTGTCATTGTTTTGCTGTCAACAATGCCTTTGTTTGCTTAGGTTGTAAACAGTAGTTAGTTTATAAAATCTAATTTAAAAAAATGTCTAAATGCTAGCACTAATTTAATAGATATTCTACTTAAAAATAGAATGTAAAATCATAACCACTGTAGTAGAATTAAAAAAAAAAAAGATTTAAACTAATATGATAGCATAATAAAAACTAGTAAATATAAGTAGGTTTAAAGTAGAAAATAAATAAAATTTAAAACAAAATATAGTATTAACTTACACAATATGTAGTAGAAATAAAACACAGATTGAAACTAAAATGTTAGCATAATATAAAACTAGTAAAAAAATGCAGGTTTAATATAGTGAACACTAAAATAATTGTAATGTCCCGAGACATGACGTTAAACTGCGCTCCTCTTTTTTGTCACTTTTGGAGCTTAAAAGTGCCTTTCTTCTTTTCCATCAATATGTCTGCCTCCTCTCTAAATGTAGTAATAGCTAATATGTTAGCATAATAAAAACTAGTAAATATAAGTAGGTTTAAAGTAGAAAGTAACTAAAATTTAAAACAAATGTAGTATTAACTTACACATAATTGTAGTAGAAATAAAACACAGATTCAAACTAAAATGTTAGCACAATATAAAACTAGTAAATATAAGTAGGTTTAAAGTAGACATTAACAATTTAAACTTTAAAACTGAATGTAGTTTAACTTACACCTAAATGTAGTAGAATTAAAATCTTTATAGCCTGTAACCTATCTACATTGTCATTGTTTTGCTGTCAACAATGCCTTTGTTTGCTTAGGTTGTAAACAGTAGTTAGTTTATAAAATCTAATTTTAAAAAATGTCTAAATGCTAGCACTAATTTAATAGATATTCTGATTTAAAATAGAATATAAAATCATAACCACTGTAGTAAAATAAAAAAAAAAGATTTAAACTAATATGTTAGCATAATAAAAACTAGTAAATATAAGTAGGTTTAAAGTAGAAATTAACTAAAATTTAAAATAAAATATAGTATTAACTTACACAAAATGTAGTAGAAATAAAACACAGATTGAAACTAAAATGTTAGCATAATATAAAACTAGTAAATAAATGCAGGTTTAATATAGTGAACACTAAAATAATTGTAATGTCCCGAGACATGAAGTTAAACTGTGCTCTTCTTTTTTGTCACTTTTGGAGCTTAAAAGTGCCTTTCTTCTTTTCCATCAATATGTCTGCCTCCTCTCTAAATGTAGTAATAGCTAATATGTTAGCATAATAAAAACTAGTAAATATAAGTAGGTTTAAAGTAGAATATAACTAAAATTTAAAACAAAATGTAGTATTAACTTTCACATAATTGTAGTAGAAATAAAACACAGATTCAAACTAAAATGTTAGCACAATATAAAACTAGTAAATATAAGTAGGTTTAAAGTAGACATTAACAATTTAAACTTTAAAACTGAATGTAGTTTAACTTACACCTAAATGTAGTAGAATTAAAATCTTTATAGCCTGTAACCTATCTACATTGTCATTGTTTTGCTGTCAACAATGCCTTTGTTTGCTTAGGTTGTAAACAGTAGTTAGTTTATAAAATCTAATTTAAAAAAATGTCTAAATGCTAGCACTAATTTAATAGATATTCTACTTAAAAATAGAATGTAAAATCATAACCACTGTAGTAGAATTAAAAAAAAAAGATTTAAACTAATATGATAGCATAATAAAAACTAGTAAATATAAATAGGTTTAAAGTAGAAATTAACTAAAATTTAAAACAAAATGTAGTATTAACTTTCACATAATTGTAGTAGAAATAAAACACAGATTCAAACTAAAATGTTAGCACAATATAAAACTAGTAAATATAAGTAGGTTTAAAGTAGACATTAACAATTTAAACTTTAAAACTGAATGTAGTTTAACTTACACCTAAATGTAGTAGAATTAAAATCTTTATAGCCTGTAACCTATCTACATTGTCATTGTTTTGCTGTCAACAATGCCTTTGTTTGCTTAGGTTGTAAACAGTAGTTAGTTTATAAAATCTAATTTAAAAAAATGTCTAAATGCTAGCACTAATTTAATAGATATTCTACTTAAAAATAGAATGTAAAATCATAACCACTGTAGTAGAATTAAAAAAAAAAGATTTAAACTAATATGATAGCATAATAAAAACTAGTAAATATAAGTAGGTTTAAAGTAGAAAATAAATAAAATTTAAAACAAAATATAGTATTAACTTACACAATATGTAGTAGAAATAAAACACAGATTGAAACTAAAATGTTAGCATAATATAAAACTAGTAAAAAAATGCAGGTTTAATATAGTGAACACTAAAATAATTGTAATGTCCCGAGACATGACGTTAAACTGCGCTCCTCTTTTTTGTCACTTTTGGAGCTTAAAAGTGCTTTTCTTCTTTTCCATCAATATGTCTGCCTCCTCTCTAAATGTAGTAATAGCTAATATGTTAGCATAATAAAAACTAGTAAATATAAGTAGGTTTAAAGTAGAAATTAACTAAAATTTAAAACAAATGTAGTATTAACTTACACATAATTGTAGTAGAAATAAAACACAGATTCAAACTAAAATGTTAGCACAATATAAAACTAGTAAATATAAGTAGGTTTAAAGTAGACATTAACAATTTAAACTTTAAAACTGAATGTAGTTTAACTTACACCTAAATGTAGTAGAATTAAAATCTTTATAGCCTGTAACCTATCTACATTGTCATTGTTTTGCTGTCAACAATGCCTTTGTTTGCTTAGGTTGTAAACAGTAGTTAGTTTATAAAATCTAATTTTAAAAAATGTCTAAATGCTAGCACTAATTTAATAGATATTCTGATTTAAAATAGAATATAAAATCATAACCACTGTAGTAAAATAAAAAAAAAAGATTTAAACTAATATGTTAGCATAATAAAAACTAGTAAATATAAGTAGGTTTAAAGTAGAAATTAACTAAAATTTAAAATAAAATATAGTATTAACTTACACAAAATGTAGTAGAAATAAAACACAGATTGAAACTAAAATGTTAGCATAATATAAAACTAGTAAATAAATGCAGGTTTAATATAGTGAACACTAAAATAATTGTAATGTCCCGAGACATGAAGTTAAACTGTGCTCTTCTTTTTTGTCACTTTTGGAGCTTAAAAGTGCCTTTCTTCTTTTCCATCAATATGTCTGCCTCCTCTCTAAATGTAGTAATAGCTAATATGTTAGCATAATAAAAACTAGTAAATATAAGTAGGTTTAAAGTAGAATATAACTAAAATTTAAAACAAAATGTAGTATTAACTTTCACATAATTGTAGTAGAAATAAAACACAGATTCAAACTAAAATGTTAGCACAATATAAAACTAGTAAATATAAGTAGGTTTAAAGTAGACATTAACAATTTAAACTTTAAAACTGAATGTAGTTTAACTTACACCTAAATGTAGTAGAATTAAAATCTTTATAGCCTGTAACCTATCTACATTGTCATTGTTTTGCTGTCAACAATGCCTTTGTTTGCTTAGGTTGTAAACAGTAGTTAGTTTATAAAATCTAATTTAAAAAAATGTCTAAATGCTAGCACTAATTTAATAGATATTCTACTTAAAAATAGAATGTAAAATCATAACCACTGTAGTAGAATTAAAAAAAAAAGATTTAAACTAATATGATAGCATAATAAAAACTAGTAAATATAAGTAGGTTTAAAGTAGAAAATAAATAAAATTTAAAACAAAATATAGTATTAACTTACACAATATGTAGTAGAAATAAAACACAGATTGAAACTAAAATGTTAGCATAATATAAAACTAGTAAAAAAATGCAGGTTTAATATAATGAACACTAAAATAATTGTAATGTCCCGAGACATGACGTTAAACTGCGCTCCTCTTTTTTGTCACTTTTGGAGCTTAAAAGTGCCTTTCTTCTTTTCCATCAATATGTCTGCCTCCTCTCTAAATGTAGTAATAGCTAATATGTTAGCATAATAAAAACTAGTAAATATAAGTAGGTTTAAAGTAGAAATTAACTAAAATTTAAAACAAATGTAGTATTAACTTACACATAATTGTAGTAGAAATAAAACACAGATTCAAACTAAAATGTTAGCACAATATAAAACTAGTAAATATAAGTAGGTTTAAAGTAGACATTAACAATTTAAACTTTAAAACTGAATGTAGTTTAACTTACACCTAAATGTAGTAGAATTAAAATCTTTATAGCCTGTAACCTATCTACATTGTCATTGTTTTGCTGTCAACAATGCCTTTGTTTGCTTAGGTTGTAAACAGTAGTTAGTTTATAAAATCTAATTTAAAAAAATGTCTAAATGCTAGCACTAATTTAATAGATATTCTGATTTAAAATAGAATATAAAATCATAACCACTGTAGTAAAATAAAAAAAAAAGATTTAAACTAATATGTTAGCATAATAAAAACTAGTAAATATAAGTAGGTTTAAAGTAGAAATTAACTAAAATTTAAAACAAAATGTAGTATTAACTTTCACATAATTGTAGTAGAAATAAAACACAGATTCAAACTAAAATGTTAGCACAATATAAAACTAGTAAATATAAGTAGGTTTAAAGTAGACATTAACAATTTAAACTTTAAAACTGAATGTAGTTTAACTTACACCTAAATGTAGTAGAATTAAAATCTTTATAGCCTGTAACCTATCTACATTGTCATTGTTTTGCTGTCAACAATGCCTTTGTTTGCTTAGGTTGTAAACAGTAGTTAGTTTATAAAATCTAATTTAAAAAAATGTCTAAATGCTAGCACTAATTTAGTAGATATTCTACTTAAAAATAGAATGTAAAATCATAACCACTGTAGTAGAATTAAAAAAAAAAGATTTAAACTAATATGATAGCATAATAAAAACTAGTAAATATAAGTAGGTTTAAAGTAGAAAATAAATAAAATTTAAAACAAAATATAGTATTAACTTACACAATATGTAGTAGAAATAAAACACAGATTGAAACTAAAATGTTAGCATAATATAAAACTAGTAAAAAAATGCAGGTTTAATATAGTGAACACTAAAATAATTGTAATGTCCCGAGACATGACGTTAAACTGCGCTCCTCTTTTTTGTCACTTTTGGAGCTTAAAAGTGCCTTTCTTCTTTTCCATCAATATGTCTGCCTCCTCTCTAAATGTAGTAATAGCTAATATGTTAGCATAATAAAAACTAGTAAATATAAGTAGGTTTAAAGTAGAAATTAACTAAAATTTAAAACAAATGTAGTATTAACTTACACATAATTGTAGTAGAAATAAAACACAGATTCAAACTAAAATGTTAGCACAATATAAAACTAGTAAATATAAGTAGGTTTAAAGTAGACATTAACAATTTAAACTTTAAAACTGAATGTAGTTTAACTTACACCTAAATGTAGTAGAATTAAAATCTTTATAGCCTGTAACCTATCTACATTGTCATTGTTTTGCTGTCAACAATGCCTTTGTTTGCTTAGGTTGTAAACAGTAGTTAGTTTATAAAATCTAATTTAAAAAAATGTCTAAATGCTAGCACTAATTTAATAGATATTCTACTTAAAAATAGAATGTAAAATCATAACCACTGTAGTAGAATTAAAAAAAAAAGATTTAAACTAATATGTTAGCATAATAAAAACTAGTAAATATAAGTAGGTTTAAAGTAGAAAATAAATAAAATTTAAAACAAAATATAGTATTAACTTACACAATATGTAGTAGAAATAAAACACAGATTGAAACTAAAATGTTAGCATAATATAAAACTAGTAAATAAATGCAGGTTTAATATAGTGAACACTAAAATAATTGTAATGTCCCGAGACATGACGTTAAACTGCGCTCCTCTTTTTTGTCACTTTTGGAGCTTAAAAGTGCCTTTCTTCTTTTCCATCAATATGTCTGCCTCCTCTCTAAATGTAGTAATAGCTAATATGTTAGCATAATAAAAACTAGTAAATATAAGTAGGTTTAAAGTAGAAATTAACTAAAATTTAAAACAAAATGTAGTATTAACTTACACATAATTGTAGTAGAAATAAAACACAGATTCAAACTAAAATGTTAGCACAATATAAAACTAGTAAATATAAGTAGGTTTAAAGTAGACATTAACAATTTAAACTTTAAAATTGAATGTAGTTTAACTTACACCTAAATGTAGTAGAATTAAAATCTTTATAGCCTGTAACTTATCTACATTGTCATTGTTTTGCTGTCAACAATGCCTTTGTTTGCTTAGGTTGTAAACAGTAGTTAGTTTATAAAATCTAATTTAAAAAAATGTCTAAATGCTAGCACTAATTTAATAGATATTCTACTTAAAAATAGAATGTAAAATCATAACCACTGTAGTAGAATTAAAAAAAAAAGATTTAAACTAATATGTTAGCATAATAAAAACTAGTAAATATAAGTAGGTTTAAAGTAGAAAATAAATAAAATTTAAAACAAAATATAGTATTAACTTACACAATATGTAGTAGAAATAAAACACAGATTGAAACTAAAATGTTAGCATAATATAAAACTAGTAAATAAATGCAGGTTTAATATAGTGAACACTAAAATAATTGTAATGTCCCGAGACATGACGTTAAACTGCGCTCCTCTTTTTTGTCACTTTTGGAGCTTAAAAGTGCCTTTCTTCTTTTCCATCAATATGTCTGCCTCCTCTCTAAATGTAGTAATAGCTAATATGTTAGCATAATAAAAACTAGTAAATATAAGTAGGTTTAAAGTAGAAATTAACTAAAATTTAAAACAAAATGTAGTATTAACTTTCACATAATTGTAGTAGAAATAAAACACAGATTCAAACTAAAATGTTAGCACAATATAAAACTAGTAAATATAAGTAGGTTTAAAGTAGACATTAACAATTTAAACTTTAAAACTGAATGTAGTTTAACTTACACCTAAATGTAGTAGAATTAAAATCTTTATAGCCTGTAACCTATCTACATTGTCATTGTTTTGCTGTCAACAATGCCTTTGTTTGCTTAGGTTGTAAACAGTAGTTAGTTTATAAAATCTAATTTAAAAAAATGTCTAAATGCTAGCACTAATTTAATAGATATTCTACTTAAAAATAGAATGTAAAATCATAACCACTGTAGTAGAATTAAAAAAAAAAGATTTAAACTAATATGATAGCATAATAAAAACTAGTAAATATAAGTAGGTTTAAAGTAGAAAATAAATAAAATTTAAAACAAAATATAGTATTAACTTACACAATATGTAGTAGAAATAAAACACAGATTGAAACTAAAATGTTAGCATAATATAAAACTAGTAAAAAAATGCAGGTTTAATATAGTGAACACTAAAATAATTGTAATGTCCCGAGACATGACGTTAAACTGCGCTCCTCTTTTTTGTCACTTTTGGAGCTTAAAAGTGCCTTTCTTCTATTCCATCAATATGTCTGCCTCCTCTCTAAATGTAGTAATAGCTAATATGTTAGCATAATAAAAACTAGTAAATATAAGTAGGTTTAAAGTAGAAAGTAACTAAAATTTAAAACAAATGTAGTATTAACTTACACATAATTGTAGTAGAAATAAAACACAGATTCAAACTAAAATGTTAGCACAATATAAAACTAGTAAATATAAGTAGGTTTAAAGTAGACATTAACAATTTAAACTTTAAAACTGAATGTAGTTTAACTTACACCTAAATGTAGTAGAATTAAAATCTTTATAGCCTGTAACCTATCTACATTGTCATTGTTTTGCTGTCAACAATGCCTTTGTTTGCTTAGGTTGTAAACAGTAGTTAGTTTATAAAATCTAATTTTAAAAAATGTCTAAATGCTAGCACTAATTTAATAGATATTCTGATTTAAAATAGAATATAAAATCATAACCACTGTAGTAAAATAAAAAAAAAAGATTTAAACTAATATGTTAGCATAATAAAAACTAGTAAATATAAGTAGGTTTAAAGTAGAAATTAACTAAAATTTAAAATAAAATATAGTATTAACTTACACAAAATGTAGTAGAAATAAAACACAGATTGAAACTAAAATGTTAGCATAATATAAAACTAGTAAATAAATGCAGGTTTAATATAGTGAACACTAAAATAATTGTAATGTCCCGAGACATGAAGTTAAACTGTGCTCTTCTTTTTTGTCACTTTTGGAGCTTAAAAGTGCCTTTCTTCTTTTCCATCAATATGTCTGCCTCCTCTCTAAATGTAGTAATAGCTAATATGTTAGCATAATAAAAACTAGTAAATATAAGTAGGTTTAAAGTAGAAATTAACTAAAATTTAAAACAAAATGTAGTATTAACTTTCACATAATTGTAGTAGAAATAAAACACAGATTCAAACTAAAATGTTAGCACAATATAAAACTAGTAAATATAAGTAGGTTTAAAGTAGACATTAACAATTTAAACTTTAAAACTGAATGTAGTTTAACTTACACCTAAATGTAGTAGAATTAAAATCTTTATAGCCTGTAACCTATCTACATTGTCATTGTTTTGCTGTCAACAATGCCTTTGTTTGCTTAGGTTGTAAACAGTAGTTAGTTTATAAAATCTAATTTTAAAAAATGTCTAAATGCTAGCACTAATTTAATAGATATTCTACTTAAAAATAGAATGTAAAATCATAACCACTGTAGTAGAATTAAAAAAAAAAGATTTAAACTAATATGTTAGCATAATAAAAACTAGTAAATATAAGTAGGTTTAAAGTAGAAAATAAATAAAATTTAAAACAAAATATAGTATTAACTTACACAATATGTAGTAGAAATAAAACACAGATTGAAACTAAAATGTTAGCATAATATAAAACTAGTAAATAAATGCAGGTTTAATATAGTGAACACTAAAATAATTGTAATGTCCCGAGACATGACATTAAACTGCGCTCCTCTTTTTTGTCACTTTTGGAGCTTAAAAGTGCCTTTCTTCTTTTCCATCAATATGTCTGCCTCCTCTCTAAATGTAGTAATAGCTAATATGTTAGCATAATAAAAACTAGTAAATATAAGTAGGTTTAAAGTAGAAATTAACTAAAATTTAAAACAAAATGTAGTATTAACTTTCACATAATTGTAGTAGAAATAAAACACAGATTCAAACTAAAATAATAGCACAATATAAAACTAGTAAATATAAGTAGGTTTAAAGTAGACATTAACAATTTAAACTTTAAAACTGAATGTAGTTTAACTTACACCTAAATGTAGTAGAATTAAAATCTTTATAGCCTGTAACCTATCTACATTGTCATTGTTTTGCTGTCAACAATGCCTTTGTTTGCTTAGGTTGTAAACAGTAGTTAGTTTATAAAATCTAATTAAAAAAAATGTCTAAATGCTAGCACTAAATTAATAGATATTCTACTTAAAAATAGAATGTAAAATCATAACCACTGTAGTAGAATTAAAAAAAAAAGATTTAAACTAATATGATAGCATAATAAAAACTAGTAAATATAAGTAGGTTTAAAGTAGAAAATAAATAAAATTTAAAACAAAATATAGTATTAACTTACACAATATGTAGTAGAAATAAAACACAGATTGAAACTAAAATGTTAGCATAATATAAAACTAGTAAAAAAATGCAGGTTTAATATAGTGAACACTAAAATAATTGTAATGTCCCGAGACATGACGTTAAACTGCGCTCCTCTTTTTTGTCACTTTTGGAGCTTAAAAGTGCCTTTCTTCTTTTCCATCAATATGTCTGCCTCCTCTCTAAATGTAGTAATAGCTAATATGTTAGCATAATAAAAACTAGTAAATATAAGTAGGTTTAAAGTAGAAATTAACTAAAATTTAAAACAAATGTAGTATTAACTTACACATAATTGTAGTAGAAATAAAACACAGATTCAAACTAAAATGTTAGCACAATATAAAACTAGTAAATATAAGTAGGTTTAAAGTAGACATTAACAATTTAAACTTTAAAACTGAATGTAGTTTAACTTACACCTAAATGTAGTAGAATTAAAATCTTTATAGCCTGTAACCTATCTACATTGTCATTGTTTTGCTGTCAACAATGCCTTTGTTTGCTTAGGTTGTAAACAGTAGTTAGTTTATAAAATCTAATTTTAAAAAATGTCTAAATGCTAGCACTAATTTAATAGATATTCTGATTAAAAATAGAATATAAAATCATAACCACTGTAGTAAAATAAAAAAAAAAGATTTAAACTAATATGTTAGCATAATAAAAACTAGTAAATATAAGTAGGTTTAAAGTAGAAATTAACTAAAATTTAAAATAAAATATAGTATTAACTTACACAAAATGTAGTAGAAATAAAACACAGATTGAAACTAAAATGTTAGCATAATATAAAACTAGTAAATAAATGCAGGTTTAATATAGTGAACACTAAAATAATTGTAATGTCCCGAGACATGAAGTTAAACTGTGCTCTTCTTTTTTGTCACTTTTGGAGCTTAAAAGTGCCTTTCTTCTTTTCCATCAATATGTCTGCCTCCTCTCTAAATGTAGTAATAGCTAATATGTTAGCATAATAAAAACTAGTAAATATAAGTAGGTTTAAAGTAGAAATTAACTAAAATTTAAAACAAAATGTAGTATTAACTTTCACATAATTGTAGTAGAAATAAAACACAGATTCAAACTAAAATGTTAGCACAATATAAAACTAGTAAATATAAGTAGGTTTAAAGTAGACATTAACAATTTAAACTTTAAAACTGAATGTAGTTTAACTTACACCTAAATGTAGTAGAATTAAAATCTTTATAGCCTGTAACCTATCTACATTGTCATTGTTTTGCTGTCAACAATGCCTTTGTTTGCTTAGGTTGTAAACAGTAGTTAGTTTATAAAATCTAATTTAAAAAAATGTCTAAATGCTAGCACTAATTTAATAGATATTCTACTTAAAAATAGAATGTAAAATCATAACCACTGTAGTAGAATTAAAAAAAAAAGATTTAAACTAATATGATAGCATAATAAAAACTAGTAAATATAAGTAGGTTTAAAGTAGAAAATAAATAAAATTTAAAACAAAATATAGTATTAACTTACACAATATGTAGTAGAAATAAAACACAGATTGAAACTAAAATGTTAGCATAATATAAAACTAGTAAAAAAATGCAGGTTTAATATAATGAACACTAAAATAATTGTAATGTCCCGAGACATGACGTTAAACTGCGCTCCTCTTTTTTGTCACTTTTGGAGCTTAAAAGTGCCTTTCTTCTTTTCCATCAATATGTCTGCCTCCTCTCTAAATGTAGTAATAGCTAATATGTTAGCATAATAAAAACTAGTAAATATAAGTAGGTTTAAAGTAGAAATTAACTAAAATTTAAAACAAATGTAGTATTAACTTACACATAATTGTAGTAGAAATAAAACACAGATTCAAACTAAAATGTTAGCACAATATAAAACTAGTAAATATAAGTAGGTTTAAAGTAGAAATTAACAATTTAAACTTTAAAACTGAATGTAGTTTAACTTACACCTAAATGTAGTAGAATTAAAATCTTTATAGCCTGTAACCTATCTACATTGTCATTGTTTTGCTGTCAACAATGCCTTTGTTTGCTTAGGTTGTAAACAGTAGTTAGTTTATAAAATCTAATTTTAAAAAATGTCTAAATGCTAGCACTAATTTAATAGATATTCTGATTTAAAATAGAATATAAAATCATAACCACTGTAGTAAAATAAAAAAAAAAGATTTAAACTAATATGTTAGCATAATAAAAACTAGTAAATATAAGTAGGTTTAAAGTAGAAATTAACTAAAATTTAAAATAAAATATAGTATTAACTTACACAAAATGTAGTAGAAATAAAACACAGATTGAAACTAAAATGTTAGCATAATATAAAACTAGTAAATAAATGCAGGTTTAATATAGTGAACACTAAAATAATTGTAATGTCCCGAGACATGAAGTTAAACTGTGCTCTTCTTTTTTGTCACTTTTGGAGCTTAAAAGTGCCTTTCTTCTTTTCCATCAATATGTCTGCCTCCTCTCTAAATGTAGTAATAGCTAATATGTTAGCATAATAAAAACTAGTAAATATAAGTAGGTTTAAAGTAGAAATTAACTAAAATTTAAAACAAAATGTAGTATTAACTTTCACATAATTGTAGTAGAAATAAAACACAGATTCAAACTAAAATGTTAGCACAATATAAAACTAGTAAATATAAGTAGGTTTAAAGTAGACATTAACAATTTAAACTTTAAAACTGAATGTAGTTTAACTTACACCTAAATGTAGTAGAATTAAAATCTTTATAGCCTGTAACCTATCTACATTGTCATTGTTTTGCTGTCAACAATGCCTTTGTTTGCTTAGGTTGTAAACAGTAGTTAGTTTATAAAATCTAATTTAAAAAAATGTCTAAATGCTAGCACTAATTTAATAGATATTCTACTTAAAAATAGAATGTAAAATCATAACCACTGTAGTAGAATTAAAAAAAAAAGATTTAAACTAATATGTTAGCATAATAAAAACTAGTAAATATAAGTAGGTTTAAAGTAGAAAATAAATAAAATTTAAAACAAAATATAGTATTAACTTACACAATATGTAGTAGAAATAAAACACAGATTGAAACTAAAATGTTAGCATAATATAAAACTAGTAAAAAAATGCAGGTTTAATATAGTGAACACTAAAATAATTGTAATGTCCCGAGACATGACGTTAAACTGCGCCCCTCTTTTTTGTCACTTTTGGAGCTTAAAAGTGCCTTTCTTCTTTTCCATCAATATGTCTGCCTCCTCTCTAAATGTAGTAATAGCTAATATGTTAGCATAATAAAAACTAGTAAATATAAGTAGGTTTAGAGTAGAAATTAACTAAAATTTAAAACAAATGTAGTATTAACTTACACATAATTGTAGTAGAAATAAAACACAGATTCAAACTAAAATGTTAGCACAATATAAAACTAGTAAATATAAGTAGGTTTAAAGTAGACATTAACAATTTAAACTTTAAAACTGAATGTAGTTTAACTTACACCTAAATGTAGTAGAATTAAAATCTTTATAGCCTGTAACCTATCTACATTGTCATTGTTTTGCTGTCAACAATGCCTTTGTTTGCTTAGGTTGTAAACAGTAGTTAGTTTATAAAATCTAATTTTAAAAAATGTCTAAATGCTAGCACTAATTTAATAGATATTCTGATTTAAAATAGAATATAAAATCATAACCACTGTAGTAAAATAAAAAAAAAAGATTTAAACTAATATGTTAGCATAATAAAAACTAGTAAATATAAGTAGGTTTAAAGTAGAAATTAACTAAAATTTAAAATAAAATATAGTATTAACTTACACAAAATGTAGTAGAAATAAAACACAGATTGAAACTAAAATGTTAGCATAATATAAAACTAGTAAATAAATGCAGGTTTAATATAGTGAACACTAAAATAATTGTAATGTCCCGAGACATGAAGTTAAACTGTGCTCTTCTTTTTTGTCACTTTTGGAGCTTAAAAGTGCCTTTCTTCTTTTCCATCAATATGTCTGCCTCCTCTCTAAATGTAGTAATAGCTAATATGTTAGCATAATAAAAACTAGTAAATATAAGTAGGTTTAAAGTAGAAATTAACTAAAATTTAAAACAAAATGTAGTATTAACTTTCACATAATTGTAGTAGAAATAAAACACAGATTCAAACTAAAATGTTAGCACAATATAAAACTAGTAAATATAAGTAGGTTTAAAGTAGACATTAACAATTTAAACTTTAAAACTGAATGTAGTTTAACTTACACCTAAATGTAGTAGAATTAAAATCTTTATAGCCTGTAACCTATCTACATTGTCATTGTTTTGCTGTCAACAATGCCTTTGTTTGCTTAGGTTGTAAACAGTAGTTAGTTTATAAAATCTAATTTAAAAAAATGTCTAAATGCTAGCACTAATTTAATAGATATTCTACTTAAAAATAGAATGTAAAATCATAACCACTGTAGTAGAATTAAAAAAAAAAGATTTAAACTAATATGTTAGCATAATATAAAACTAGTAAATATAAGTAGGTTTAAAGTAGACATTAACAATTTAAACTTTAAAACTGAATGTAGTTTAACTTACACCTAAATGTAGTAGAATTAAAATCTTTATAGCCTGTAACTTATCTACATTGTCATTGTTTTGCTGTCAACAATGCCTTTGTTTGCTTAGGTTGTAAACAGTAGTTAGTTTATAAAATCTAATTTAAAAAAATGTCTAAATGCTAGCACTAATTTAATAGATATTCTACTTAAAAATAGAATGTAAAATCATAACCACTGTAGTAGAATTAAAAAAAAAAGATTTAAACTAATATGTTAGCATAATAAAAACTAGTAAATATAAGTAGGTTTAAAGTAGAAAATAAATAAAATTTAAAACAAAATATAGTATTAACTTACACAATATGTAGTAGAAATAAAACACAGATTGAAACTAAAATGTTAGCATAATATAAAACTAGTAAATAAATGCAGGTTTAATATAGTGAACACTAAAATAATTGTAATGTCCTGAGACATGACGTTAAACTGCGCTCCTCTTTTTTGTCACTTTTGGAGCTTAAAAGTGCCTTTCTTCTTTTCCATCAATATGTCTGCCTCCTCTCTAAATGTAGTAATAGCTAATATGTTAGCATAATAAAAACTAGTAAATATAAGTAGGTTTAAAGTAGACATTAACAATTTAAACTTTAAAACTGAATGTAGTTTAACTTACACCTAAATGTAGTAGAATTAAAATCTTTATAGCCTGTAACCTATCTACATTGTCATTGTTTTGCTGTCAACAATGCCTTTGTTTGCTTAGGTTGTAAACAGTAGTTAGTTTATAAAATCTAATTTAAAAAAATGTCTAAATGCTAGCACTAATTTAATAGATATTCTACTTAAAAATAGAATGTAAAATCATAACCACTGTAGTAGAATTAAAAAAAAAAGATTTAAACTAATATGTTAGCTCAATAAAAACTAGTAAATATAAGTAGGTTTAAAGTAGAAAATAAATAAAATTTAAAACAAAATATAGTATTAACTCACACAATATGTAGTAGAAATAAAACACAGATTGAAACTAAAATGTTAGCATAATATAAAACTAGTAAAAAAATGCAGGTTTAATATAGTGAACACTAAAATAATTGTAATGTCCCGAGACATGACGTTAAACTGCGCTCCTCTTTTTTGTCACTTTTGGAGCTTAAAAGTGCCTTTCTTCTTTTCCATCAATATGTCTGCCTCCTCTCTAAATGTAGTAATAGCTAATATGTTAGCATAATAAAAACTAGTAAATATAAGTAGGTTTAAAGTAGAAATTAACTAAAATTTAAAACAAATGTAGTATTAACTTACACATAATTGTAGTAGAAATAAAACACAGATTCAAACTAAAATGTTAGCACAATATAAAACTAGTAAATATAAGTAGGTTTAAAGTAGACATTAACAATTTAAACTTTAAAACTGAATGTAGTTTAACTTACACCTAAATGTAGTAGAATTAAAATCTTTATAGCCTGTAACCTATCTACATTGTCATTGTTTTGCTGTCAACAATGCCTTTGTTTGCTTAGGTTGTAAACAGTAGTTAGTTTATAAAATCTAATTTTAAAAAATGTCTAAATGCTAGCACTAATTTAATAGATATTCTACTTAAAAATAGAATGTAAAATCATAACCACTGTAGTAGAATTAAAAAAAAAAGATTTAAACAAATATGTTAACATAATAAAAACTAGTAAATATAAGTAGGTTTAAAGAAGAAAATAAATAAAATTTAAAACAAAATATAGTATTAACTTACACAATATGTAGTAGAAATAAAACACAGATTGAAACTAAAATGTTAGCATAATATAAAACTAGTAAATAAATGCAGGTTTAATATAGTGAACACTAAAATAATAGTAATGTCCCGAGACATGACGTTAAACTGCGCTCCTCTTTTTTGTCACTTTTGGAGCTTAAAAGTGCCTTTCTTCTTTTCCATCAATATGCCTGCCTTTTCTCTAAATGTAGTAATAGCTAATATGTTAGCATAATAAAAACTAGTAAATATAAGTAGGTTTAAAGTAGAAATTAACAATTTAAACTTTAAAACTGAATGTAGTTTAACTTACACCTAAATGTAGTAGAATTAAAATCTTTATAGCCTGTAACCTATCTACATTGTCATTGTTTTGCTGTCAACAATGCCTTTGTTTGCTTAGGTTGTAAACAGTAGTTAGTTTATAAAATCTAATTTAAAAAAATGTCTAAATGCTAGCACTAATTTAATAGATATTCTGATTAAAAATAGAATATAAAATCATAACCACTGTAGTAAAATAAAAAAAAAAAGATTTAAACTAATATGTTAGCATAATAAAAACTAGTAAATATAAAGAGATTTAAAGTAGAAATTAACTAAAATTTAAAACAAATGTAGTATTAACTTACACATAATTGTAGTAGAAATAAAACACAGATTCAAACTAAAATGTTAGCACAATATAAAACTAGTAAATATAAGTAGGTTTAAAGTAGACATTAACAATTTAAACTTTAAAACTGAATGTAGTTTAACTTACACCTAAATGTAGTAGAATTAAAATCTTTATAGCCTGTAACCTATCTACATTGTCATTGTTTTGCTGTCAACAATGCCTTTGTTTGCTTAGGTTGTAAACAGTAATTAGATTATAAAATCTAATTTTAAAAAATGTCTAAATGCTAGCACTAATTTAATAGATATTCTACTTAAAAATAGAATGTAAAATCATAACCACTGTAGTAGAATTAAAAAAAAAAGATTTAAACTAATATGTTAGCATAATAAAAACTAGTAAATATAAGTAGGTTTAAAGTAGAAAATAAATAAAATTTAAAACAAAATATAGTATTAACTTACACAATATGTAGTAGAAATAAAACACAGATTAAAACTAAAATGTTAGCATAATATAAAACTAGTAAAAAAATGCAGGTTTAATATAGTGAACACTAAAATAATTGTAATGTCCCGAGACATGACGTTAAACTGCGCTCCTCTTTTTTGTCACTTTTGGAGCTTAAAAGTGCCTTTCTTCTTTTCCATCAATATGTCTGCCTTTTCTCTAAATGTAGTAATAGCTAATATGTTAGCATAATAAAAACTAGTAAATATAAGTAGGTTTAAAGTAGAAATTAACAATTTAAACTTTAAAACTGAATGTAGTTTAACTTACACCTAAATGTAGTAGAATTAAAATCTTTATAGCCTGTAACCTATCTACATTGTCATTGTTTTGCTGTCAACAATGCCTTTGTTTGCTTAGGTTGTAAACAGTAGTTAGTTTATAAAATCTAATTTAAAAAAATGTCTAAATGCTAGCACTAATTTAATAGATATTCTGATTTAAAATAGAATATAAAATCATAACCACTGTAGTAAAATAAAAAAAAAAGATTTAAACTAATATGTTAGCATAATAAAAACTAGTAAATATAAGTAGGTTTAAAGTAGAAATTAACTAAAATTTAAAACAAAATGTAGTATTAACTTACACATAATTGTAGTAGAAATAGAACACAGACTCAAACTAAAATGTTAGCACAATATAAAACTAGTAAATATAAGTAGGTTTAAAGTAGACATTAACAATTTAAACTTTAAAACTGAATGTAGTTTAACTTACACCTAAATGTAGTAGAATTAAAATCTTTATAGCCTGTAACCTATCTACATTGTCATTGTTTTGCTGTCAACAATGCCTTTGTTTGCTTAGGTTGTAAACAGTAGTTAGTTTATAAAATCTAATTTTAAAAAATGTCTAAATGCTAGCACTAATTTAATAGATATTCTACTTAAAAATAGAATGTAAAATCATAACCACTGTAGTAGAATTAAAAAAAAAAGATTTAAAGTAATATGTTAACATAATAAAAACTAGTAAATATAAGTAGGTTTAAAGTAGAAAATAAATAAAATTTAAAACAAAATATAGTATTAACTTACACAAAATGTAGTAGAAATAAAACACAGATTGAAACTAAAATGTTAGCATAATATAAAACTAGTAAATAAATGCAGGTTTAATATAGTGAACACTAAAATAATTGTAATGTCCCGAGACATGACGTTAAACTGCGCTCCTCTTTTTTGTCACTTTTGGAGCTTAAAAGTGCCTTTCTTCTGTTCCATCAATATGTCTGCCTTTTCTCTAAATGTAGTAATAGCTAATATGTTAGCATAATAAAAACTAGTAAATATAAGTAGGTTTAAAGTAGACATTAACAATTTAAACTTTAAAACTGAATGTAGTTTAACTTACACCTAAATGTAGTAGAATTAAAATCTTTATAGCCTGTAACCTATCTACATTGTCATTGTTTTGCTGTCAACAATGCCTTTGTTTGCTTAGGTTGTAAACAGTAGTTAGTTTATAAAATCTAATTTTAAAAAATGTCTAAATGCTAGCACTAATTTAATAGATATTCTACTTAAAAATAGAATGTAAAATCATAACCACTGTAGTAGAATTAAAAAAAAAAGATTTAAACTAATATGTTAACATAATAAAAACTAGTAAATATAAGTAAGTTTAAAGTAGAAAATAAATAAAATTTAAAATAAAATATAGTATTAACTTACACAATATGTAGTAGAAATAAAACACAGATTGAAACTAAAATGTTAGCATAATATAAAACTAGTAAATAAATGCAGGTTTAATATAGTGAACACTAAAATAATTGTAATGTCCCGAGACATGACGTTAAACTGTGCTCTTCTTTTTTGTCACTTTTGGAGCTTAAAAGTGCCTTTCTTCTTTTCCATCAATATGTCTGCCTCCTCTCTAAATGTAGTAATAGCTAATATGTTAGCATAATAAAAACTAGTAAATATAAGTAGGTTTAAAGTAGAAATTAACTAAAATTTAAAACAAAATGTAGTATTAACTTACACATAATTGTAGTAGAAATATAACACAGACTCAAACTAAAATGTTAGCACAATATAAAACTAGTAAATATAAGTAGGTTTAAAGTAGACATTAACAATTTAAACTTTAAAACTGAATGTAGTTTAACTTACACCTAAATGTAGTAGAATTAAAATCTTTATAGCCTGTAACCTATCTACATTGTCATTGTTTTGCTGTCAACAATGCCTTTGTTTGCTTAGGTTGTAAACAGTAGTTAGTTTATAAAATCTAATTTTAAAAAATGTCTAAATGCTAGCACTAATTTAATAGATATTCTACTTAAAAATAGAATGTAAAATCATAACCACTGTAGTAGAATTAAAAAAAAAAGATTTAAACTAATATGTTAACATAATAAAAACTAGTAAATATAAGTAGGTTTAAAGTAGAAAATAAATAAAATTTAAAATAAAATATAGTATTAACTTACACAATATGTAGTAGAAATAAAACACAGATTGAAACTAAAATGTTAGCATAATATAAAACTAGTAAATAAATGCAGGTTTAATATAGTGAACACTAAAATAATTGTAATGTCCCGAGACATGACGTTAAACTGTGCTCTTCTTTTTTGTCACTTTTGGAGCTTAAAAGTGCCTTTCTTCTTTTCCATCAATATGTCTGCCTCCTCTCTAAATGTAGTAATAGCTAATATGTTAGCATAATAAAAACTAGTAAATATAAGTAGGTTTAAAGTAGAAATTAACTAAAATTTAAAACAAAATGTAGTATTAACTTACACATAATTGTAGTAGAAATAGAACACAGACTCAAACTAAAATGTTAGCACAATATAAAACTAGTAAATATAAGTAGGTTTAAAGTAGACATTAACAATTTAAACTTTAAAACTGAATGTAGTTTAACTTACACCTAAATGTAGTAGAATTAAAATCTTTATAGCCTGTAACCTATCTACATTGTCATTGTTTTGCTGTCAACAATGCCTTTGTTTGCTTAGGTTGTAAACAGTAGTTAGTTTATAAAATCTAATTTTAAAAAATGTCTAAATGCTAGCACTAATTTAATAGATATTCTACTTAAAAATAGAATGTAAAATCATAACCACTGTAGTAGAATTAAAAAAAAAAGATTTAAACAAATATGTTAACATAATAAAAACTAGTAAATATAAGTAGGTTTAAAGTAGAAAATAAATAAAATTTAAAACAAAATATAGTATTAACTTACACAATATGTAGTAGAAATAAAACACAGATTGAAACTAAAATGTTAGCATAATATAAAACTAGTAAAAAAATGCAGGTTTAATATAGTGAACACTAAAATAATTGTAATGTCCCGAGACATGACGTTAAACTGCGCTCCTCTTTTTTGTCACTTTTGGAGCTTAAAAGTGCCTTTCTTCTTTTCCATCAATATGTCTGCCTTTTCTCTAAATGTAGTAATAGCTAATATGTTAGCATAATAAAAACTAGTAAATATAAGTAGGTTTAAAGTAGAAATTAACAATTTAAACTTTAAAACTGAATGTAGTTTAACTTACACCTAAATGTAGTAGAATTAAAATCTTTATAGCCTGTAACCTATCTACATTGTCATTGTTTTGCTGTCAACAATGCCTTTGTTTGCTTAGGTTGTAAACAGTAGTTAGTTTCTAAAATCTAATTTAAAAAAATGTCTAAATGCTAGCACTAATTTAATAGATATTCTGATTAAAAATAGAATATAAAATCATAACCACTGTAGTAAAATAAAAAAAAAAAGATTTAAACTAATATGTTAGCATAATAAAAACTAGTAAATATAAAGAGATTTAAAGTAGAAATTAACTAAAATTTAAAACAAATGTAGTATTAACTTACACATAATTGTAGTAGAAATAAAACACAGATTCAAACTAAAATGTTAGCACAATATAAAACTAGTAAATATAAGTAGGTTTAAAGTAGACATTAACAATTTAAACTTTAAAACTGAATGTAGTTTAACTTACACCTAAATGTAGTAGAATTAAAATCTTTATAGCCTGTAACCTATCTACATTGTCATTGTTTTGCTGTCAACAATGCCTTTGTTTGCTTAGGTTGTAAACAGTAGTTAGATTATAAAATCTAATTTTAAAAAATGTCTAACTGCTAGCACTAATTTAATAGATATTCTACTTAAAAATAGAATGTAAAATCATAACCACTGTAGTAGAATTAAAAAAAAAAGATTTAAACTAATATGTTAACATAATAAAAACTAGTAAATATAAGTAAGTTTAAAGTAGAAAATAAATAAAATTTAAAATAAAATATAGTATTAACTTACACAATATGTAGTAGAAATAAAACACAGATTGAAACTAAAATGTTAGCATAATATAAAACTAGTAAATAAATGCAGGTTTAATATAGTGAACACTAAAATAATTGTAATGTCCCGAGACATGACGTTAAACTGTGCTCTTCTTTTTTGTCACTTTTGGAGCTTAAAAGTGCCTTTCTTCTTTTCCATCAATATGTCTGCCTCCTCTCTAAATGTAGTAATAGCTAATATGTTAGCATAATAAAAACTAGTAAATATAAGTAGGTTTAAAGTAGAAATTAACTAAAATTTAAAACAAAATGTAGTATTAACTTACACATAATTGTAGTAGAAATAGAACACAGACTCAAACTAAAATGTTAGCACAATATAAAACTAGTAAATATAAGTAGGTTTAAAGTAGACATTAACAATTTAAACTTTAAAACTGAATGTAGTTTAACTTACACCTAAATGTAGTAGAATTAAAATCTTTATAGCCTGTAACCTATCTACATTGTCATTGTTTTGCTGTCAACAATGCCTTTGTTTGCTTAGGTTGTAAACAGTAGTTAGTTTATAAAATCTAATTTTAAAAAATGTCTAAATGCTAGCACTAATTTAATAGATATTCTACTTAAAAATAGAATGTAAAATCATAACCACTGTAGTAGAATTAAAAAAAAAAGATTTAAACAAATATGTTAACATAATAAAAACTAGTAAATATAAGTAGGTTTAAAGTAGAAAATAAATAAAATTTAAAACAAAATATAGTATTAACTTACACAATATGTAGTAGAAATAAAACACAGATTGAAACTAAAATGTTAGCATAATATAAAACTAGTAAATAAATGCAGGTTTAATATAGTGAACACTAAAATAATTGTAATGTCCCGAGACATGACGTTAAACTGCGCTCCTCTTTTTTGTCACTTTTGGAGCTTAAAAGTGCCTTTCTTCTTTTCCATCAATATGTCTGCCTTTTCTCTAAATGTAGTAATAGCTAATATGTTAGCATAATAAAAACTAGTAAATATAAGTAGGTTTAAAGTAGAAATTAACAATTTAAACTTTAAAACTGAATGTAGTTTAACTTACACCTAAATGTAGTAGAATTAAAATCTTTATAGCCTGTAACCTATCTACATTGTCATTGTTTTGCTGTCAACAATGCCTTTGTTTGCTTAGGTTGTAAACAGTAGTTAGTTTCTAAAATCTAATTTAAAAAAATGTCTAAATGCTAGCACTAATTTAATAGATATTCTGATTTAAAATAGAATATAAAATCATAACCACTGTAGTAAAATAAAAAAAAAAAGATTTAAACTAATATGTTAGCATAATAAAAACTAGTAAATATAAAGAGATTTAAAGTAGAAATTAACTAAAATTTAAAACAAATGTAGTATTAACTTACACATAATTGTAGTAGAAATAAAACACAGATTCAAACTAAAATGTTAGCACAATATAAAACTAGTAAATATAAGTAGGTTTAAAGTAGACATTAACAATTTAAACTTTAAAACTGAATGTAGTTTAACTTACACCTAAATGTAGTAGAATTAAAATCTTTATAGCCTGTAACCTATCTACATTGTCATTGTTTTGCTGTCAACAATGCCTTTGTTTGCTTAGGTTGTAAACAGTAGTTAGATTATAAAATCTAATTTTAAAAAATGTCTAAATGCTAGCACTAATTTAATAGATATTCTACTTAAAAATAGAATGTAAAATCATAACCACTGTAGTAGAATTAAAAAAAAAAGATTTAAACTAATATGTTAGCATAATAAAAACTAGTAAATATAAGTAGGTTTAAAGTAGAAAATAAATAAAATTTAAAATAAAATATAGTATTAACTTACACAATATGTAGTAGAAATAAAACACAGATTAAAACTAAAATGTTAGCATAATATAAAACTAGTAAAAAAATGCAGGTTTAATATAGTGAACACAAAAATAATTGTAATGTCCCGAGACATGACGTTAAACTGCGCTCCTCTTTTTTGTCACTTTTGGAGCTTAAAAGTGCCTTTCTTCTTTTCCATCAATATGTCTGCCTCCTCTCTAAATGTAGTAATAGCTAATATGTTAGCATAATAAAAACTAGTAAATATAAGTAGGTTTAAAGTAGAAATTAACTAAAATTTAAAACAAAATGTAGTATTAACTTACACATAATTGTAGTTGAAATAGAACACAGACTCAAACTAAAATGTTAGCACAATATAAAACTAGTAAATATAAGTAGGTTTAAAGTAGACATTAACAATTTAAACTTTAAAACTGAATGTAGTTTAACTTACACCTAAATGTAGTAGAATTAAAATCTTTATAGCCTGTAACCTATCTACATTGTCATTGTTTTGCTGTCAACAATGCCTTTGTTTGCTTAGGTTGTAAACAGTAGTTAGTTTATAAAATCTAATTTTAAAAAATGTCTAAATGCTAGCACTAATTTAATAGATATTCTACTTAAAAATAGAATGTAAAATCATAACCACTGTAGTAAAATAAAAAAAAAAAGATTTAAACTAATATGTTAACATAATAAAAACTAGTAAATATAAGTAGGTTTAAAGTAGAAATTAACTAAAATTTAAAACAAAATGTAGTATTAACTTACACATAATTGTAGTAGAAATAGAACACAGACTCAAACTAAAATGTTAGCACAATATAAAACTAGTAAATATAAGTAGGTTTAAAGTAGACATTAACAATTTAAACTTTAAAACTGAATGTAGTTTAACTTACACCTAAATGTAGTAGAATTAAAATCTTTATAGCCTGTAACCTATCTACATTGTCATTGTTTTGCTGTCAACAATGCCTTTGTTTGCTTAGGTTGTAAACAGTAGTTAGTTTATAAAATCTAATTTTAAAAAATGTCTAAATGCTAGCACTAATTTAATAGATATTCTACTTAAAAATAGAATGTAAAATCATAACCACTGTAGTAGAATTAAAAAAAAAAGATTTAAAGTAATATGTTAACATAATAAAAACTAGTAAATATAAGTAGGTTTAAAGTAGAAAATAAATAAAATTTAAAACAAAATATAGTATTAACTTACACAAAATGTAGTAGAAATAAAACACAGATTGAAACTAAAATGTTAGCATAATATAAAACTAGTAAATAAATGCAGGTTTAATATAGTGAACACTAAAATAATTGTAATGTCCCGAGACATGACGTTAAACTGCGCTCCTCTTTTTTGTCACTTTTGGAGCTTAAAAGTGCCTTTCTTCTTTTCCATCAATATGTCTGCCTTTTCTCTAAATGTAGTAATAGCTAATATGTTAGCATAATAAAAACTAGTAAATATAAGTAGGTTTAAAGTAGACATTAACAATTTAAACTTTAAAACTGAATGTAGTTTAGCTTACACCTAAATGTAGTAGAATTAAAATCTTTATAGCCTGTAACCTATCTACATTGTCATTGTTTTGCTGTCAACAATGCCTTTGTTTGCTTAGGTTGTAAACAGTAGTTAGTTTATAAAATCTAATTTTAAAAAATGTCTAAATGCTAGCACTAATTTAATAGATATTCTACTTAAAAATAGAATGTAAAATCATAACCACTGTAGTAGAATTAAAAAAAAAAGATTTAAACTAATATGTTAACATAATAAAAACTAGTAAATATAAGTAGGTTTAAAGTAGAAAATAAATAAAATTTAAAATAAAATATAGTATTAACTTACACAATATGTAGTAGAAATAAAACACAGATTGAAACTAAAATGTTAGCATAATATAAAACTAGTAAATAAATGCAGGTTTAATATAGTGAACACTAAAATAATTGTAATGTCCCGAGACATGACGTTAAACTGCGCTCCTCTTTTTTGTCACTTTTGGAGCTTAAAAGTGCCTTTCTTCTTTTCCATCAATATGTCTGCCTCCTCTCTAAATGTAGTAATAGCTAATATGTTAGCATAATAAAAACTAGTAAATATAAGTAGGTTTAAAGTAGAAATTAATTAAAATTTAAAACAAATGTAGTATTAACTTACACATAATTGTAGTAGAAATAAAACACAGATTCAAACTAAAATGTTAGCACAATATAAAACTAGTAAATATAAGTAGGTTTAAAGTAGACATTAACAATTTAAACTTTAAAACTGAATGTAATTTAACTTACACCTAAATGTAGTAGAATTAAAATCTTTATAGCCTGTAACCTATCTACATTGTCATTGTTTTGCTGTCAACAATGCCTTTGTTTGCTTAGGTTGTAAACAGTAGTTAGTTTATAAAATCTAATTTAAAAAAATGTCTAAATGCTAGCACTAATTTAATAGATATTCTACTTAAAAATAGAATGTAAAATCATAACCACTGTAGTAGAATTAAAAAAAAAAGATTTAAACTAATGTGTTAGCATAATAAAAACTAGTAAATATAAGTAGGTTTAAAGTAGAAATTAACTAAAATTTTAAATAAAATATAGTATTAACATATAAAAAATGTAGTAGAAATAAAACACAGATTGAAACTAAAATGTTAGCATAATATAAAACTAGTAAATAAATGCAGGTTTAATATAGTGAACACTAAAATAATTGTAATGTCCCGAGACATGACGTTAAACTGCGCTCCTCTTTTTTGTCACTTTTGGAGCTTAAAAGTGCCTTTCTTCTTTTCCATCAATATATCTGCCTCCTCTCTAAATGTAATATTAGCTAATATGTTAGCATAATAAAAACTAGTAAATATAAGTACGTTTAAAGCAGAATATAACTAAAATTTAAAACAAAATGTAGTATTAACTTACACATAATTGTAGTAGAAATAAAACACAGATTCAAACTAAAATGTTAGCATAATATAAAACTAGTAAATATAAGTAGGTTTAAAGTAGACATTAACAATTTAAACTTTAAAACTGAATGTAGTTTAACTTACACCTAAATGTAGTAGAATTAAAATCTTTATAGCCTGTAACCTATCTACATTGTCATTGTTTTGCTGTCAACAATGCCTTTGTTTGCTTAGATTGTAAACAGTAGTTAGTTTATAAAATATAAATTTAAAAAATGTCTAAATGCTAGCGCTAATTTAATAGATATTCTTATTAAAAATAGAATATAAAATCATAACCACTGTAGTAAAATAAAAAAAAAAAAGATTTAAACTAATATGTTAGCATAATAAAAACTAGTAAATATAAGTAGGTTTATAGTAGAAATTAACTAAAATTTTAAATAAAATATAGTATTAACTTACATAAAATGTAATAGAAATAAAACACAGATTGAAACTAAAATGTTAGCATAATATAAAACTAGTAAATAAATGCAGGTTTAATATAGTGAACACTAAAATAATTGTAATGTCCCGAGACATGACGTTAAACTGCGCTCCTCTTTTTTGTCACTTTTGGAGCTTAAAAGTGCCTTTCTTCTTTTCCATCAATATGTCTGCCTCCTCTCTAAATGTAATATTAGCTAATATGTTAGCATAATAAAACCTAGTAAATATAAGTAGGTTTAAAGTAGAAATTAACTAAAATTTTAAATAAAATATAGTATTAACTTACACAAAATGTAGTAGAAATAAAACACAGATTGAAACTAAAATGTTAGCATAATATAAAACTAGTAAATAAATGCAGGTTTAATATAGTGAACACTAAAATAATTGTAATGTCCCGAGACATGACGTTAAACTGCGCTCCTCTTTTTTGTCACTTTTGGAGCTTAAAAGTGCCTTTCTTCTTTTCCATCAATATATCTGCCTCCTCTCTAAATGTAATATTAGCTAATATGTTAGCATAATAAAAACTAGTAAATATAAGTACGTTTAAAGCAGAATATAACTAAAATTTAAAACAAAATGTAGTATTAACTTACACATAATTGTAGTAGAAATATAACACAGACTCAAACTAAAATGTTAGCATAATATAAAACTAGTAAATATAAGTAGGTTTAAAGTAGACATTAACAATTTAAACTTTAAAACTGAATGTAGTTTAACTTACACCTAAATGTAGTAGAATTAAAATCTTTATAGCCTGTAACCTATCTACATTGTCATTGTTTTGCTGTCAACAATGCCTTTGTTTGCTTAGATTGTAAAAAGTAGTTAGTTTATAAAATATAAATTTAAAAAATGTCTAAATGCTAGCGCTAATTTAATAGATATTCTTATTAAAAATAGAATATAAAATCATAACCACTGTAGTAAAATAAAAAAAAAAAAGATTTAAACTAATATGTTAGCATAATAAAAACTAGTAAATATAAGTAGGTTTATAGTAGAAATTAACTAAAATTTTAAATAAAATATAGTATTAACTTACATAAAATGTAATAGAAATAAAACACAGATTGAAACTAAAATGTTAGCATAATATAAAACTAGTAAATAAATGCAGGTTTAATATAGTGAACACTAAAATAATTGTAATGTCCCGAGACATGACGTTAAACTGCGCTCCTCTTTTTTGTCACTTTTGGAGCTTAAAAGTGCCTTTCTTCTTTTCCATCAATATGTCTGCCTCCTCTCTAAATGTAATATTAGCTAATATGTTAGCATAATAAAACCTAGTAAATATAAGTAGGTTTAAAGTAGAAATTAACTAAAATTTAAAATAAAATATAGTATTAACTTACACAAAATGTAGTAGAAATAAAACACAGATTGAAACTAAAATGTTAGCATAATATAAAACTAGTAAATAAATGCAGGTTTAATATAGTGAACACTAAAATAATTGTAATGTCCCGAGACATGACGTTAAACTGCGCTCCTCTTTTTTGTCACTTTTGGAGCTTAAAAGTGCCTTTCTTCTTTTCCATCAATATATCTGCCTCCTCTCTAAATGTAATATTAGCTAATATGTTAGCATAATAAAAACTAGTAAATATAAGTACGTTTAAAGCAGAATATAACTAAAATTTAAAACAAAATGTAGTATTAACTTACACATAATTGTAGTAGAAATAAAACACAGATTCAAACTAAAATGTTAGCATAATATAAAACTAGTAAATATAAGTAGGTTTAAAGTAGACATTAACAATTTAAACTTTAAAACTGAATGTAGTTTAACTTACACCTAAATGTAGTAGAATTAAAATCTTTATAGCCTGTAACCTATCTACATTGTCATTGTTTTGCTGTCAACAATGCCTTTGTTTGCTTAGATTGTAAACAGTAGTTAGTTTATAAAATATAAATTTAAAAAATGTCTAAATGCTAGCGCTAATTTAATAGATATTCTTATTAAAAATAGAATATAAAATCATAACCACTGTAGTAAAATAAAAAAAAAAAAGATTTAAACTAATATGTTAGCATAATAAAAACTAGTAAATATAAGTAGGTTTATAGTAGAAATTAACTAAAATTTTAAATAAAATATAGTATTAACTTACATAAAATGTAATAGAAATAAAACACAGATTGAAACTAAAATGTTAGCATAATATAAAACTAGTAAATAAATGCAGGTTTAATATAGTGAACACTAAAATAATTGTAATGTCCCGAGACATGACGTTAAACTGCGCTCCTCTTTTTTGTCACTTTTGGAGCTTAAAAGTGCCTTTCTTCTTTTCCATCAATATGTCTGCCTCCTCTCTAAATGTAATATTAGCTAATATGTTAGCATAATAAAACCTAGTAAATATAAGTAGGTTTAAAGTAGAAATTAACTAAAATTTAAAATAAAATATAGTATTAACTTACACAAAATGTAGTAGAAATAAAACACAGATTGAAACTAAAATGTTAGCATAATATAAAACTAGTAAATAAATGCAGGTTTAATATAGTGAACACTAAAATAATTGTTATGTCCCGAGACATGACGTTAAACTGCGCTCCTCTTTTTTGTCACTTTTGGAGCTTAAAAGTGCCTTTCTTCTTTTTCATCAATATGTCTGCCTCCTCTCTAGATGTAATATTTGCTAATATGTTAGCATAATAAAAACTAGTAAATATAAGTAGGTTTAATGTAGAAATTAACTAAAATTTAAAACAAAATGTAGTATTAACTTACACATAATTGTAGTAGAAATAAAACACGGATTCAAACTAAAACGTTAGCACAATATAAAACTAGTAAATATAAGTAGGTTTAAAGTAGACATTAACAATTTAAACTTTAAAACTGAATGTAGTTTAACTTACACCTAAATGTAGTAGAATTAAAATCTTTATAGCCTGTAACCTATCTACATTGTCATTGTTTTGCTGTCAACAATGCCTTTGTTTGCTTAGGTTGTAAATAGTAGTTAGTTTTAAAAAATCTAATTTAAAAAAATGTCTAAATGCTAGCACTAATTTAATAGATATTCTAATTAAAAATAGAATATAAAATCATAACCACTGTAGTAGAATAAAAAAAAAAAGATTTAAACTAATATGTTAGCATAATAAAAACTAGTAAATATAAGTAGGTTTAAAGTAGAAATTAACTAAAATTTTAAATAAAATATTGTATTTACTTACACAAAATGTAGTAGAAATAAAACACAGATTGAAACTAAAATGTTAGCATAATATAAAACTAGTAAATAAATGCAGGTTTAATATAGTGAACACTAAAATAATTGTAATGTCCCGAGACATGACGTTAAACTGCGCTCCTCGTTTTTGTCACTTTTGGAGCTTAAAAGTGCCTTTCTTTTTTTCCATCAATATGTGTTCCTCCTCTCTAAATGTAATATTATCTAATATGTTAGCATAATAAAAACTAGTAAATATAAGTAGGTTTAAAGTAGAAATCAACTAAAATTTAAAATAAAATATGAAGTGAACACTAAAATAATTGTAGTGTCTCGAGACATGACGTTAAACTGCGCTCTCCTTTTTTGGCACTTTTGGAGCTAAGCAATAAAAGAGGTTTTATCCATAAAGATTTTGAAATTTATATCTAATACATAAAAATAAAAGTACATTACTGAATTTAACTTATTAAATATTAAATGTTTAAATTGATCCTTTTACTTTAGTTTTTGTATAAATCCTCATTTAGTTTAAAATTTTTTTTTTCAAAGGTTCCATCCACCAATTCTTATAGTGAAACAGGTTAGATCTTTTTATTATTTCCCTTTTTTTCTCTAAGTTAAGGCCCCTGAGTCTACTTAACTCTAATGGGTACCTGACTTAAGTTGAGGAAAGTAAAGGCAGTTGAACATTAAGCTGGATACATCATACCCAGTTCATAAACCTTTTGATCAAATAGAAAAGATGACCTTAACATTACCTGCCTCTATAGATTTTAAGGTCTGACAGAAGGAACTTGCCTTTTTTTAATTCAGATTCTTGTTAGCTGCATGATTTCACTAAAATTATTTTAAGATAAAATTATTTTCTAAGTTCAATGAAATATTTTTATATTATTTTCAACACAATAACTAGTCTTTTCTTTTTTCAGATCAAGAAAGAAAAAAGTAAGGTGAAATTAGTGAAATATTATTCAACCTTTGTAAAATGTTTTTTTTTTGTTTGTGCATTGTTTTGTCATTACAGCTGTCTGACGACTAATTTTGTTTATATAGTTGTTTCAGGCCATGTGTGTTTGTGCCTTGTTTTGTCATGACGATGTCAAATGAATTTTTTTATTTAACATATTTGTACCTTCTATTTGATGCATGTCTTTAAAAAGTTTAGTTTGATCTTTTAGTTTAGTTTTTGCTTAAACTTAGGAGAAAAGTCTAATTCTTTTAGTTTGATAGTATCTTTTGCAGAGGTTTCCTGTCCAAGACATTCTTATATGTATATGAAATAGGTGGGATCTTTTTGTTATTTCCCTTTTTTATTCTAGAAATAATATATTTAACTATTTGTAGACACTAAGGATGTGGTGGCTGAGTGGTTAAGCCCTTGGCTTCTGAACGTTGGGTCTTGTGTTGAAATCTTGTTCAACAATAGGATTTTTTAGTGCACTTTTGAGGCCACCCAACTTACTTTAGTTTGGAAAAGTAAAGTCAGTTGGTCATTGTGTTAACCACATAATATATACATAACATAAAAAAAAGCTGAACTTAACTTAACCTGCCCTGTAGATCTCTAGATCTCAAAGGGGTAACTTAATATTTTTTAAATCTGTATTTAGCATCATGATTTCACAAAACATTTTTTCAGATAAATATTTTATTTAAGTGAAAATAAATATCTTTATATTATTTTTGACACAATAACTTCTCATTTCTTTTTCAGGTCAAGAAACAAAAAAGTAAAGAGAACTAGTCAGAACTCAAGTCACTGAGACATTACAATTAAGGGGAAGTTATTGAAATATTATTCACACACACATACGCACAAATACATCAACAGCAATCTATAGCTTAATCTTAATGTAAACATAATCTAAACTGATTAGACAAAGCAGGAACTAAAATTTAAAAAACTTGCATTAAAATAATTGTAATGTCCCAAGACATGACGTTAAACTGCGCTCCTGTTTGGCCTTTTGTAGCTTAAAAATGTCCTTCTTCTTTTCTATCATAATGTCTGCCTTTAACTTTCTATTAATAATTACAAATACATAGTGCAAAACTAAAAGTAGATTTTAAACCTAAAATTTAAAATGTCATTGTGTTGGACAGACAAAGCAATGCAATGGTATTTTATTCATAAAGATTTCTAAAATTAGATTTATAACATAAATTGAAAAAAAATTAATAAAGATATGCATAAATTTAAATGAAATCCCCACAAACACAAATATGCATAAGCACAACAAAAGCAATCTATAGTTAAATCTTAATGTAAATGTAATCAAAACTGATTAGACAAAGTAGGAACTAAAATTTTAAAAACATGCATTAAAATAATTGTAATGTCCCGAGACATGACGTTAAACTACGCTCCTATTTGGCGCTTTGGAGCTCAAAAGTGCCCATCTTCTTTTCTATCATCATGTCTGCCTTTAACTTTATATTCATAATTACATTAAACGTAGTGCAAAACTAAGAGTAGCTTTTTAACTATAAGTCTAAAATGTCATTGTGTTGGACAGCCAAAGATTTCTAAAATAAAATTTAGCCCGAGACATGATGTTAAACTGCGCTCCTGTTTGGCACTTTTGAGCTTAAAAAGTGCCCATCTTCTTTTCTATCATCATGTCTGCCTTTAACTTTGTATTAATAATTACATAAAACATAGTGCAAAATGAAAAGTAGATTTTAAACCTAAAATTTAAAATGTCATTGTGTTGGACAGCCAAAGCAATGCAACGGCATTTTATTCATTAAGATTTCTAAATTAGATTTATTACATAAATTAAAAAAAAATTAATGAAGACATGCATAAATTTAAAAAAAATCCACACACACACAAATACGCATAAACACAGCAAAAGCAGTCTATAGTTTAATCTTAATGTAAACATAATCTAAACTGATTAGACATAGTAGGAACTAAAATTTAAAAAACTTGGATTAAAATAATTGTAATGTCCCGAGACATGACGTTAAACTGCGCTCCTGTTTGGCACTTTGGAGCTCAAAAGTGCCCATCATCTTTTCTATCATCATGTCTGCCTTTTTACTTTCTATTAATATTTACAAATACATAGTGCAAAACTAAAAGTAGATTTTAAACCTAAAATTAAAAATGTCATTGTGTTGGACAGCCAAAGCAATGCAATGGCATTTTATTTATAAAGATTTCTAAAATAAAATTTAGTACATAAATTAAAACAAAATTAATGAAGATATGCATAAATTTAAAAAAATCCAAACACACACAAATACGCATAAACACAGCAAAAGCAGTCTATAGTTAAATCTTAATGTAAATGTAATCAAAACTGATTAGACAAAGTAGGAACTAAAATTTAAAAAACTTGCATTAAAATAATTGTAATGTCTCAAGACATGACGTTAAACTGCGCTCCTATTTAGCACTTTTGAGCTTAAAAAGTGCCCATCTTCTTTTCTATCATCATGTCTGCCTTTAACTTTGTATTAATAATTACATAAAACATAGTGCAAAACGAAAAGTAGATTTTAAACCTAAAATTTAAAATGTCATTGTGTTGGACAGCCAAAGCATTGCAACGGCATTTTATTCATTAAGATTTCTAAATTAGATTTATTACATAAATTAAAAAAAAATTAATGAAGACATGCATAAATTTAAAAAAAATCCACACACACACAAATACGCATAAACACAGCAAAAGCAGTCTATAGTTTAATCTTAATGTAAACATAATCTAAACTGATTAGACATAGTAGGAACTAAAATTTAAAAAACTTGGATTAAAATAATTGTAATGTCCCGAGACATGACGTTAAACTGCGCTCCTGTTTGGCACTTTGGAGCTCAAAAGTGCCCATCATCTTTTCTATCATCATGTCTGCCTTTTTACTTTCTATTAATATTTACAAATACATAGTGCAAAACTAAAAGTAGATTTTAAACCTAAAATTAAAAATGTCATTGTGTTGGACAGCCAAAGCAATGCAATGGCATTTTATTTATAAAGATTTCTAAAATAAAATTTAGTACATAAATTAAAACAAAATTAATGAAGATATGCATAAATTTAAAAAAATCCAAACACACACAAATACGCATAAACACAGCAAAAGCAGTCTATAGTTAAATCTTAATGTAAATGTAATCAAAACTGATTAGACAAAGTAGGAACTAAAATTTAAAAAACTTGCATTAAAATAATTGTAATGTCTCAAGACATGACGTTAAACTGCGCTCCTATTTAGCACTTTTGAGCTTAAAAAGTGCCCATCTTCTTTTCTATCATCATGTCTGCCTTTAACTTTGTATTAATAATTACATAAAACATAGTGCAAAACGAAAAGTAGATTTTAAACCTAAAATTTAAAATGTCATTGTGTTGGACAGCCAAAGCATTGCAACGGCATTTTATTCATTAAGATTTCTAAAATTAGATTTATTACATAAATTAAAAAAAAATTAATGAAGATATGCATAAATTTAAATAAAATCCCCACACACACAAATATGCATAAACACATCAAAAGCAGTCTATAGTTTAATCTTAATGTAAACATAATCTAAACTGATTAGACAAAGTAGGAACTAAAATTTAAAAAACTTGCATTAAAATAATTGTAATGTCCCGAGACATGACGTTAAACTGCGCTCCTGTCTGGCGCTTTAGAGCTCAAAAGTGCCCATCTTCTTTTCTATCATTATGTCTGCCTTTTTACTTTCTATTAATATTTACAAATACATAGTGCAAAACTAAAAGTAGAGTTTAAACCTAAAATTAAAAATGTCATTGTGTTGGACAGCCAAAGCAATGCAATGGCATTTTATTTATAAAAATTTCTAAAATAAAATTTAGTACATAAATAAAAAACAAAATTAATGAAGATATGCATAAATTTTAAAAAAATCCTTACACACACAAATACGCATAAACACATCAAAAGCAGTCTATAGTTTAATCTTAATGTAAATGTAATCAAAACTGATTAGACAAAGTAGGAACTAAAATTTAAAAAACTTGCATTAAAATAATTGTAATGTCCCGAGACATGACGTTAAACTGCGCTCCTGTTTGGCACTTTTGAGCTTAAAAAGTGCCCATCTTCTTTTCTATCATCATGTCTGCGTTTTAACTTTGTATTAATAATTACATAAAACATAGTGCAAAACGAAAAGTAGATTTTAAACCTAAAATTTAAAATGTCATTGTGTTGGACAGCCAAAGCAATGCAATGGGATTTTATTCATTAAGATTTCTAAAATTAGATTTATTACATAAATTAAAAAAAAATTAATGAAGATATGCATAAATTTAAAAAAAATCCACACACACACAAATACGCATAAACACATCAAAAGCAGTCTATAGTTTAATCTTAATGTAAACATAATCTAAACTGATTAGACAAAGTAGGAACTAAAATTTAAAAAACTTGCATTAAAATAATTGTAATGTCCCGAGACATGACGTTAAACTGCGCTCCTGTTTGGCACTTTGGAGCTCAAAAGTGCCCATCTTCTTTTCTATCATCATGTCTGCCTTTTTACTTTCTATTAATATTTACAAATACATAGTGCAAAACTAAAAGTAGATTTTAAACCTAAAATTAAAAATGTCATTGTGTTGGACAGCCAAAGCAATGCAATGGCATTTTATTTATAAAGATTTCTAAAATAAAATTTAGTACATAAATAAAAAACAAAATTAATGAAGATATGCATAAATTTAAAAAAAATCCCCACACACACAAATACGCATAAACACAGCAAAAGCAGTCTATAGATTGATCTTAATGTAAACATAATCTAAACTGATTAGACAAAGTAGGAACTAAAATTTAAAAAACTTGCATTAAAATAATTGTAATGTCCCGAGACATGACGTTAAACTGCGCTCCTGTTTGGCGCTTTGGAGCTCAAAAGTGCCCATCTTCTTTTCTATCATCATGTCTGCCTTTTTACTTTCTATTAATATTTACAAATACATAGTGCAAAACTAAAAGTAGATTTTAAACCTAAAATTAAAAATGTCATTGTGTTGGACAGCCAAAGCAATCCAATGGCATTTTATTCCTAAAGATTTCTAAAATTAGATTTATTACATAAATAAAAAACAAAATTAATGAAGATATGCATAACTTTTTTAAAAATCCCCACACACACAAATACGCATAAACACAGCAAAAGCAGTCTATAGTTTAATCTTAATGTAAACATAATCTAAACTGATTAGACAAAGTTGGAACTAAAATTTAAAAAACTTGCATTAAAATAATTGTAATGTCCCGAGACATATCGTTAAACTGCGCTTCTGTTTGGCGCTTTGGAGCTCATAAGTGCCCATCTTCTTTTCTCTAATCATGTCTGCCTTAAACTTTATATTCATAATTACATTAAACGTAGTGCAAAACTAAAAGTAGATTTTAAACCTAAAATTTAAAATGTCATTGTGTTGGACAGCCAAAGCAATGCAACGGGATTTTATTCATTAAGATTTCTAAAATTAGATTTATTACATAAATTAAAAAAAAATTATTGAAGATATGCATAAATTTAAAAAAAATCCACACACACACAAATACGCATAAACACAGCAAAAGCAGTCTATAGTTTAATCTTAATGTAAACATAATTTAAACTGATTAGACATAGTAGGAACTAAAATTTAAAAAACTTGGATTAAAATAATTGTAATGTCCCGAGACATGACGTTAAACTGCGCTCCTGTTTGGCACTTTGGAGCTCAAAAGTGCCCATCTTCTTTTCTATCATCATGTCTGCCTTTAACTTTGTATTAATAATTACATAAAACATAGTGCAAAACGAAAAGTAGATTTTAAACCTAAAATTTAAAATGTCATTGTGTTGGACAGCCAAAGCAATGCAACGGGATTTTATTCATTAAGATTTCTAAAATTAGATTTATTACATAAATTAAAAAAAAATTAATGAAGATATGCATAAATTTAAAAAAAATCCACACACACACAAATACGCATAAACACATCAAAAGCAGTCTATAGTTTAATCTTAATGTAAACATAATCTAAACTGATTAGACAAAGTAGGAACTAAAATTTAAAAAACTTGCATTAAAATAATTGTAATGTCCCGAGACATGACGTTAAACTGCGCTCCTGTTTGGCACTTTGGAGCTCAAAAGTGCCCATCTTCTTTTCTATCATCATGTCTGCCTTTTTACTTTCTATTAATATTTACAAATACATAGTGCAAAACTAAAAGTAGATTTTAAACCTAAAATTAAAAATGTCATTGTGTTGGACAGCCAAAGCAATGCAATGGCATTTTATTTATAAAGATTTCTAAAATAAAATTTAGTACATAAATAAAAAACAAAATTAATGAAGATATGCATAAATTAAAAAAAAATCCCCACACACACAAATACGCATAAACACAGCAAAAGCAGTCTATAGATTGATCTTAATGTAAACATAATCTAAACTGATTAGACAAAGTAGGAACTAAAATTTAAAAAACTTGCATTAAAATAATTGTAATGTCCCGAGACATGACGTTAAACTGCGCTCCTGTTTGGCGCTTTGGAGCTCAAAAGTGCCCATCTTCTTTTCTATCATCATGTCTGCCTTTTTACTTTCTATTAATATTTACAAATACATAGTGCAAAACTAAAAGTAGATTTTAAACCTAAAATTAAAAATGTCATTGTGTTGGACAGCCAAAGCAATGCAATGGCATTTTATTTATAAAGATTTCTAAAATATAATTTAGTACATAAATAAAAAACAAATTTAATGAAGATATGCATAAATTTAAAAAAAATCCCCACACACACAAATACGCATAAACACAGCAAAAGCAGTCTATAGTTTAATCTTAATGTAAACATAATCTAAACTGATTAGACAAAGTAGGAACTAAAATTTAAAAAACTTGCATTAAAATAATTGTAATGTCCCGAGACATGACGTTAAACTGCGCTCCTGTTTGGCGCTTTGGAGCTCAAAAGTGCCCATCTTCTTTTCTATCATCATGTCTGCCTTTTTACTTTCTATTAATATTTACAAATACATAGTGCAAAACTAAAAGTAGATTTTAAACCTAAAATTAAAAATGTCATTGTGTTGGACAGCCAAAGCAATGCAATGGCATTTTATTTATAAAGATTTCTAAAATAAAATTTAGTACATAAATAAAAAACAAAATAAATGAAGATATGCATAAATTTAAAAAAAATCCCCACACACACAAATACGCATAAACACAGCAAAAGCAGTCTATAGTTTAATCTTAATGTAAACATAATCTAAACTGATTAGACAAAGTAGGAACTAAAATTTAAAAAACTTGCATTAAAATAATTGTAATGTCCCGAGACATGACGTTAAACTGCGCTCCTGTTTGGCGCTTTAGAGCTCAAAAGTGCCCATCTTCTTTTCTATCATCATGTCTGCCTTTAACTTTATATTCATAATTACATTAAACATAGTGCAAAACTAAAAGTAGATTTTAAACCTAAAATTAAAAATGTCATTGTGTTGGACAGCCAAAGCAATGCAATGGCATTTTATTTATAAAAATTTCTAAAATAAAATTTAGTACATAAATAAAAATTAAAATTAATGAAAATATGCATAAATTTTTTAAAAATCCCCACACACACAAATACGCATAAACACAGCAAAAGCAGTCTATAGTTTAATCTTAATGTAAACATAATCTAAACTGATTAGACAAAGTTGGAATTAAAATTTAAAAAACTTGCATTAAAATAATTGTAATGTCCCGAGACATGACGTTAAACTGCGCTCCTGTTTGGCGCTTTGGAGCTCATAAGTGCCCATCTTCTTTTCTCTAATCATGTCTGCCTTAAACTTTATATTCATAATTACATTAAACGTAGTGCAAAACTAAAAGTAGATTTTAAACCTAAAATTTAAAATGTCATTGTGTTGGACAGCCAAAGCAATGCAACGGGATTTTATTCATTAAGATTTCTAAAATTAGATTTATTACATAAATTAAAAAAAAATTATTGAAGATATGCATAAATTTAAAAAAAATCCACACACACACAAATACGCATAAACACAGCAAAAGCAGTCTATAGTTTAATCTTAATGTAAACATAATTTAAACTGATTAGACATAGTAGGAACTAAAATTTAAAAAACTTGGATTAAAATAATTGTAATGTCCCGAGACATGACGTTAAACTGCGCTCCTGTTTGGCACTTTGGAGCTCAAAAGTGCCCATCTTCTTTTCTATCATCATGTCTGCCTTTAACTTTGTATTAATAATTACATAAAACATAGTGCAAAACGAAAAGTAGATTTTAAACCTAAAATTTAAAATGTCATTGTGTTGGACAGCCAAAGCAATGCAACGGGATTTTATTCATTAAGATTTCTAAAATTAGATTTATTACATAAATTAAAAAAAAATTAATGAAGATATGCATAAATTTAAAAAAAATCCACACACACACAAATACGCATAAACACATCAAAAGCAGTCTATAGTTTAATCTTAATGTAAACATAATCTAAACTGATTAGACAAAGTAGGAACTAAAATTTAAAAAACTTGCATTAAAATAATTGTAATGTCCCGAGACATGACGTTAAACTGCGCTCCTGTTTGGCACTTTGGAGCTCAAAAGTGCCCATCTTCTTTTCTATCATCATGTCTGCCTTTTTACTTTCTATTAATATTTACAAATACATAGTGCAAAACTAAAAGTAGATTTTAAACCTAAAATTAAAAATGTCATTGTGTTGGACAGCCAAAGCAATGCAATGGCATTTTATTTATAAAGATTTCTAAAATAAAATTTAGTACATAAATAAAAAACAAAATTAATGAAGATATGCATAAATTAAAAAAAAATCCCCACACACACAAATACGCATAAACACAGCAAAAGCAGTCTATAGATTGATCTTAATGTAAACATAATCTAAACTGATTAGACAAAGTAGGAACTAAAATTTAAAAAACTTGCATTAAAATAATTGTAATGTCCCGAGACATGACGTTAAACTGCGCTCCTGTTTGGCGCTTTGGAGCTCAAAAGTGCCCATCTTCTTTTCTATCATCATGTCTGCCTTTTTACTTTCTATTAATATTTACAAATACATAGTGCAAAACTAAAAGTAGATTTTAAACCTAAAATTAAAAATGTCATTGTGTTGGACAGCCAAAGCAATGCAATGGCATTTTATTTATAAAGATTTCTAAAATATAATTTAGTACATAAATAAAAAACAAATTTAATGAAGATATGCATAAATTTAAAAAAAATCCCCACACACACAAATACGCATAAACACAGCAAAAGCAGTCTATAGTTTAATCTTAATGTAAACATAATCTAAACTGATTAGACAAAGTAGGAACTAAAATTTAAAAAACTTGCATTAAAATAATTGTAATGTCCCGAGACATGACGTTAAACTGCGCTCCTGTTTGGCGCTTTGGAGCTCAAAAGTGCCCATCTTCTTTTCTATCATCATGTCTGCCTTTTTACTTTCTATTAATATTTACAAATACATAGTGCAAAACTAAAAGTAGATTTTAAACCTAAAATTAAAAATGTCATTGTGTTGGACAGCCAAAGCAATGCAATGGCATTTTATTTATAAAGATTTCTAAAATAAAATTTAGTACATAAATAAAAAACAAAATAAATGAAGATATGCATAAATTTAAAAAAAATCCCCACACACACAAATACGCATAAACACAGCAAAAGCAGTCTATAGTTTAATCTTAATGTAAACATAATCTAAACTGATTAGACAAAGTAGGAACTAAAATTTAAAAAACTTGCATTAAAATAATTGTAATGTCCCGAGACATGACGTTAAACTGCGCTCCTGTTTGGCGCTTTAGAGCTCAAAAGTGCCCATCTTCTTTTCTATCATCATGTCTGCCTTTAACTTTATATTCATAATTACATTAAACATAGTGCAAAACTAAAAGTAGATTTTAAACCTAAAATTAAAAATGTCATTGTGTTGGACAGCCAAAGCAATGCAATGGCATTTTATTTATAAAAATTTCTAAAATAAAATTTAGTACATAAATAAAAATTAAAATTAATGAAAATATGCATAAATTTTTTAAAAATCCCCACACACACAAATACGCATAAACACAGCAAAAGCAGTCTATAGTTTAATCTTAATGTAAACATAATCTAAACTGATTAGACAAAGTTGGAATTAAAATTTAAAAAACTTGCATTAAAATAATTGTAATGTCCCGAGACATGACGTTAAACTGCGCTCCTGTTTGGCGCTTTGGAGCTCATAAGTGCCCATCTTCTTTTCTATCATCATGCTTGCCTTTAACTTTATATTCATAATTACATTAAACGTAGTGCAAAACTAAAAGTAGATTTTTAACTTTAAGTCTAAAATGTCATTGTGTTGGACAGCCAAAGCAATGCAACGGCATTTTATTTATAAAAATTTCTAAAAAAAAATTTAGTACATAAATAAAAATTAAAATTAATGAAAATATGCATAAATTTAAAAAAAATCCCCACACACACAAATACGCATAAACACAGCAAAAGCAGTCTATAGTTTAATCTTAATGTAAACATAATCTAAACTGATTAGACAAAGTAGGAACTAAAATTTAAAAAACTTGCATTAAAATAATTGTAATGTCCCGAGACATGACGTTAAACTGCGCTCCTGTCTGGCGCTTTAGAGCTCAAAAGTGCCCATCTTCTTTTCTATCATCATGTCTGCCTTTTTACTTTCTATTAATATTTACAAATACATAGTGCAAAACTAAAAGTAGATTTTAAACCTAAAATTAAAATTGTCATTGTGTTGGACAGCCAAAGCAATGCAATGGCATTTTATTTATAAAAATTTCTAAAATAAAATTTAGTACATAAATAAAAATTAAAATTAATGAAAATATGCATAAATTTTTTAAAAATCCCCACACACACAAATACGCATAAACACAGCAAAAGCAGTCTATAGTTTAATCTTAATGTAAACATAATCTAAACTGATTAGACAAAGTTGGAACTAAAATTTAAAAAACTTGCATTAAAATAATTGTAATGTCCCGAGACATGACGTTAAACTGCGCTCCTGTTTGGCGCTTTGGAGCTCATAAGTGCCCATCTTCTTTTCTATCATCATGCTTGCCTTTAACTTTATATTCATAATTACATTAAACGTAGTGCAAAACTAAAAGTAGATTTTTAACTTTAAGTCTAAAATGTCATTGTGTTGGACAGCCAAAGCAATGCAATGGCATTTTATTTATAAAAATTTCTAAAATAAAATTTAGTACATAAATAAAAATTAAAATTAATGAAAATATGCATAAATTTTTTAAAAATCCCCACACACCCAAATACGCATAAACACAGCAAAAGCAGTCTATAGTTTAATCTTAATGTAAACATAATCTAAACTGATTAGACAAAGTAGGAACTAAAATTTAAAAAACTAGCATTAAAATAATTGTAATGTCCCGAGACATGACGTTAAACTGCGCTCCTGTTTGGCGCTTTGGAGCTCATAAGTGCCCATCTTCTTTTCTATCATCATGCTTGCCTTTAACTTTATATTCATAATTACATTAAACGTAGTGCAAAACTAAAAGTAGATTTTAAACCTAAAATTTAAAATGTCATTGTGTTGGACAGCCAAAGCAATGCAACGGCATTTTATTCATTAAGATTTCTAAAATTAGATTTATTACATAAATTTAAAAAAAATTAATGAAGATATGCATAAATTTAAAAAAAATCCCCACACACACAAATACGCATAAACACAGCAAAAGCAGTCTATAGATTGATCTTAATGTAAACATAATCTAAACTGATTAGACAAAGTAGGAACTAAAATTTAAAAAACTTGCATTAAAATAATTGTAATGTCCCGAGACATGACGTTAAACTGCGCTCCTGTTTGGTGCTTTGGAGCTCAAAAGTGCCCATCTTCTTTTCTATCATCATGTCTGCCTTTTTACTTTCTATTAATATTTACAAATACATAGTGCAAAACTAAAAGTAGATTTTAAACCTAAAATTAAAAATGTCATTGTGTTGGACAGCCAAAGCAATGCAATGGCATTTTATTTATAAAGATTTCTAAAATAAAATTTAGTACATAAATAAAAATTAAAATTAATGAAAATATGCATAAATTTTTTAAAAATCCCCACACACACAGATACGCATAAACACAGCAAAAGCACTCTATAGTCTAATCTTAATGTAAACATAATCTAAACTGATTAGACAAAGTTGGAACTAAAATTTAAAAAACTTGCATTAAAATAATTGTAATGTCCCGAGACATGACGTTAAACTGCGCTCCTGTTTGGCGCTTTGGAGCTCATAAGTGCCCATCTTCTTTTCTATCATCATGCTTGCCTTTAACTTTATATTCATAATTACATTAAACGTAGTGCAAAACTAAAAGTAGATTTTTAACTTTAAGTCTAAAATGTCATTGTGTTGGACAGCCAAAGCAATGCAATGGCATTTTGTTTATAAAAATTTCTAAAATAAAATTTAGTACATAAATAAAAATTAAAATTAATGAAAATATGCATAAATTTTAAAAAAATCCCCACACACACAAAAACGCATAAACACAGCAAAAGCAGTCTATAGTTTAATCTTAATGTAAACATAATCTAAACTGATTAGACAAAGTAGGAACTAAAATTTAAAAAACTAGCATTAAAATAATTGTAATGTCCCGAGACATGACGTTAAACTGCGCTCCTGTTTGGCGCTTTGGAGCTCATAAGTGCCCATCTTCTTTTCTATCATCATGCTTGCCTTTAACTTTATATTCATAATTACATTAAACGTAGTGAAAAACTAAAAGTAGATTTTTAACTTTAAGTCTAAAATGTCATTGTGTTGGACAGCCAAAGCAATGCAATGGCATTTTATTTATAAAGATTTCTAAAATAAAATTTAGTACATAAATAAAAAACAAAATTAATGAAGATATGCATAAATTTAAAAAAAATCCCCACACACACAAATACGCATAAACACAGCAAAAGCAGTCTATAGTTAAATCTTAATGTAAATGTAATCAAAACTGATTAGACAAAATAGGAACTAAAATTTAAAAAACTTGCATTAAAATAATTGTAATGTCTCGAGACATGACGTTAAACTGCGCTCCTATTTGGCACTTTTGAGCTTAAAAAGTGCCCATCTTCTTTTCTATCATCATGTCTGCCTTTAACTTTGTATTAATAATTACATAAAACATAGTGCAAAACGAAAAGTAGATTTTAAACCTAAAATTTGAAATGTCATTGTGTTGGACAGCCAAAGCAATGCAACGGCATTTTATTCATTAAGATTTCTAAAATTAGATTTATTACATAAATTAAAAAAAAATTAATGAAGATATGCATAAATTTAAATAAACTCCCCACACACACAAATATGCATAAACACATCAAAAGCAGTCTATAGTTTAATCTTAATGTAAACATAATCTAAACTGATTAGACAAAGTAGGAACTAAAATTTAAAAAACTTGCATTAAAATAATTGTAATGTCCCGAGACATGACGTTAAACTGCGCTCCTGTCTGGCGCTTTAGAGCTCAAAAGTGCCCATCTTCTTTTCTATCATCATGTCTGCCTTTTTACTTTCTATTAATATTTACAAATACATAGTGCAAAACTAAAAGTAGATTTTAAACCTAAAATTAAAAATGTCATTGTGTTGGACAGCCAAAGCAATGCAATGGCATTTTATTTATAAAAATTTCTAAAATAAAATTCAGTACATAAATAAAAATTAAAATTAATGAAAATATGCATAAATTTTTTAAAAATCCCCACACACACAAATACGCATAAACACAGCAAAAGCAGTCTATAGTTTAATCTTAATGTAAACATAATCTAAACTGATTAGACAAAGTTGGAACTAAAATTTAAAAAACTTGCATTAAAATAATTGTAATGTCCCGAGACATGACGTTAAACTGCGCTCCTGTTTGGCGCTTTGGAGCTCATAAGTGCCCATCTTCTTTTCTATCATCATGCTTGCCTTTAACTTTATATTCATAATTACATTAAACGTAGTGCAAAACTAAAAGTAGATTTTTAACTTTAAGTCTAAAATGTCATTGTGTTGGACAGCCAAAGCAATGCAATGGCATTTTATTTATAAAAATTTCTAAAATAAAATTTAGTACATAAATAAAAATTAAAATGAATGAAAATATGCATAAATTTTTTAAAAATCCCCACACACACAAATACGCATAAACACAGCAAAAGCAGTCTATAGTTTAATCTTAATGTAAACATAATCTAAACTGATTAGACAAAGTAGGAACTAAAATTTAAAAAACTAGCATTAAAATAATTGTAATGTCCCGAGACATGACGTTAAACTGCGCTCCTGTTTGGCGCTTTGGAGCTCATAAGTGCCCATCTTCTTTTCTATCATCATGCTTGCCTTTAACTTTATATTCATAATTACATTAAACGTAGTGCAAAACTAAAAGTAGATTTTAAACCTAAAATTTAAAATGTCATTGTGTTGGACAGCCAAAGCAATGCAACGGCATTTTATTCATTAAGATTTCTAAAATTAGATTTATTACATAAATTTAAAAAAAATTAATGAAGATATGCATAAATTTAAAAAAAATCCCCACACACACAAATACGCATAAACACAGCAAAAGCAGTCTATAGATTGATCTTAATGTAAACATAATCTAAACTGATTAGACAAAGTAGGAACTAAAATTTAAAAAACTTGCATTAAAATAATTGTAATGTCCCGAGACATGACGTTAAACTGCGCTCCTGTTTGGTGCTTTGGAGCTCAAAAGTGCCCATCTTCTTTTCTATCATCATGTCTGCCTTTTTACTTTCTATTAATATTTACAAATACATAGTGCAAAACTAAAAGTAGATTTTAAACCTAAAATTAAAAATGTCATTGTGTTGGACAGCCAAAGCAATGCAATGGCATTTTATTTATAAAGATTTCTAAAATAAAATTTAGTACATAAATAAAAATTAAAATTAATGAAAATATGCATAAATTTTTTAAAAATCCCCACACACACAGATTCGCATAAACACAGCAAAAGCAGTCTATAGTCTAATCTTAATGTAAACATAATCTAAACTGATTAGACAAAGTTGGAACTAAAATTTAAAAAACTTGCATTAAAATAATTGTAATGTCCCGAGACATGACGTTAAACTGCGCTCGTGTTTGGCGCTTTGGAGCTCATAAGTGCCCATCTTCTTTTCTATCATCATGCTTGCCTTTAACTTTATATTCATAATTACATTAAACGTAGTGCAAAACTAAAAGTAGATTTTTAACTTTAAGTCTAAAATGTCATTGTGTTGGACAGCCAAAGCAATGCAATGGCATTTTATTTATAAAAATTTCTAAAATAAAATTTAGTACATAAATAAAAATTAAAATTAATGAAAATATGCATAAATTTTAAAAAAATCCCCACACACACAAATACGCATAAACACAGCAAAAGCAGTCTATAGTTTAATCTTAATGTAAACATAATCTAAACTGATTAGACAAAGTTGGAACTAAAATTTAAAAAACTTGCATTAAAATAATTGTAATGTCCCCAGACATGACGTTAAACTGCGCTCCTGTTTGGCGCTTTGGAGCTCATAAGTGCCCATCTTCTTTTCTATCATCATGCTTGCCTTTAACTTTATATTCATAATTACATTAAACGTAGTGCAAAACTAAAAGTAGATTTTTAACTTTAAGTCTAAAATGTCATTGTGTTGGACAGCCAAAGCAATGCAATGGCATTTTATTTATAAAGATTTCTAAAATAAAATTTAGTACATAAATAAAAAACAAAATTAATGAAGATATGCATAAATTTAAAAAAAATCCCCACACACACAAATACGCATAAACACAGCAAAAGCAGTCTATAGTTAAATCTTAATGTAAATGTAATCAAAACTGATTAGACAAAATAGGAACTAAAATTTAAAAAACTTGCATTAAAATAATTGTAATGTCTCGAGACATGACGTTAAACTGCGCTCCTATTTGGCACTTTTGAGCTTAAAAAGTGCCCATCTTCTTTTCTATCATCATGTCTGCCTTTAACTTTGTATTAATAATTACATAAAACATAGTGCAAAACGAAAAAGAGATTTTAAACCTAAAATTAAAAATGTCATTGTGTTGGACAGCCAAAGCAATGCAATGGCATTTTATTTATAAAGATTTCTAAAATAAAATTTAGTACATAAATAAAAAACAAAATTAATGAAGATATGCATAAATTAAAAAAAATCCCCACACACACAAATACGCATAAACACAGCAAAAGCAGTCTATAGTTTAATCTTAATGTAAACATAATCTAAACTGATTAGACAAAGTAGGAACTAAAATTTAAAAAACTTGCATTAAAATAATTTTAATGTCCCGAGACATGACGTTAAACTGCGCTCCTGTTTGGCGCTTTAGAGCTCAAAAGTGCCCATCTTCTTTTCTATCATCATGTCTGCCTTTTAACTTTGTATTAATAATTACATAAAACATAGTGCAAAACGAAAAGTAGATTTTAAACCTAAAATTTAAAATGTCATTGTGTTGGACAGCCAAAGCAATGCAACGGCATTTTATTCATTAAGATTTCTAAAATTAGATTTATTACATAAATTTAAAAAAAATTAATGAAGATATGCATAAATTTAAAAAAATCCCCACACACACAAATACGCATAAACACAGCAAAAGCAGTCTATAGATTGATCTTAATGTAAACATAATCTAAACTGATTAGACAAAGTAGGAACTAAAATTTTAAAAACTTGCATTAAAATAATTGTAATGTCCCGAGACATGACGTTAAACTGCGCTCCTGTTTGGCGCTTTGGAGCTCAAAAGTGCCCATCTTCTTTTCTATCATCATGTCTGCCTTTTTACTTTCTATTAATATTTACAAATACATAGTGCAAAACTAAAAGTAGATTTTAAACCTAAAATTAAAAATGTCATTGTGTTGGACAGCCAAAGCAATGCAATGGCATTTTATTTATAAAGATTTCTAAAATAAAATTTAGTACATAAATAAAAAACAAAATTAATGAAGATATGCATAAATTAAAAAAAAATCCCCACACACACAAATACGCATAAACACAGCAAAAGCAGTCTATAGTTTAATCTTAATGTAAACATAATCTAAACTGATTAGACAAAGTAGGAACTAAAATTTAAAAAACTAGCATTAAAATAATTGTAATGTCCCGAGACATGACGTTAAACTGCGCTCCTGTTTGGCGCTTTAGAGCTCAAAAGTGCCCATCTTCTTTTCTATCATCATGTCTGCCTTTTAACTTTGTATTAATAATTACATAAAACATAGTGCAAAACGAAAAGTAGATTTTAAACCTAAAATTTAAAATGTCATTGTGTTGGACAGCCAAAGCAATGCAACGGCATTTTCTTCATTAAGATTTCTAAAATTAGATTTATTACATAAATTTAAAAAAAATTAATGAAGATATGCATAAATTTAAAAAAATCCCCACACACACAAATACGCATAAACACAGCAAAAGCAGTCTATAGTTTAATCTTAATGTAAACATAATCTAAACTGATTAGACAAAGTAGGAACTAAAATTTAAAAAACTAGCATTAAAATAATTGTAATGTCCCGAGACATGACGTTAAACTGCGCTCCTGTTTGGCGCTTTAGAGCTCAAAAGTGCCCATCTTCTTTTCTATCATCATGTCTGCCTTTTTACTTTCTATTAATATTTACAAATACATAGTGCAAAACTAAAAGTAGATTTTAAACCTAAAATTAAAAATGTCATTGTGTTGGACAGCCAAAGCAATGCAATGGCATTTTATTTATAAAGATTTCTAAAATAAAATTTAGTACATAAATAAAAAACAAAATTAATGAAGATATGCATAAATTAAAAAAAAATCCCCACACACACAAATACGCATAAACACAGCAAAAGCAGTCTATAGTTTAATCTTAATGTAAACATAATCTAAACTGATTAGACAAAGTAGGAACTAAAATTTAAAAAACTAGCATTAAAATAATTGTAATGTCCCGAGACATGACGTTAAACTGCGCTCCTGTTTGGTGCTTTGGAGCTCATAAGTGCCCATCTTCTTTTCTATCATCATGCTTGCCTTTAACTTTATATTCATAATTACATTAAACGTAGTGCAAAACTAAAAGTAGATTTTTAACTTTAAGTCTAAAATGTCATTGTGTTGGACAGCCAAAGCAATGCAATGGCATTTTATTTATAAATATTTCTAAAATAAAATTTAGTACATAAATAAAAAACAAAATTAATGAAGATATGCATAAATTAAAAAAAAATCCCCACACACACAAATACGCATAAACACAGCAAAAGCAGTCTATAGTTTAATCTTAATGTAAACATAATCTAAACTGATTAGACAAAGTAGGAACTAAAATTAAAAAAACTTGCATTAAAATAATTGTAATGTCCCGAGACATGACGTTAAACTGCGCTCCTGTTTGGCACTTTGGAGCTTAAAAAGTGCCCATCTTCTTTTCTATCATCCTGTCTACCTTTAACTTTGTATAAAAATTACATAAAACATAGTGCAAAACGAAAAAGAGATTTTAAACCTAAAATTAAAAATGTCATTGTGTTGGACAGCCAAAGCAATGCAATGGCATTTTATTTATAAAGATTTCTAAAATAAAATTTAGTACATAAATAAAAAACAAAATTAATGAAGATATGCATAAATTAAAAAAAAATCCCCACACACACAAATACGCATAAACACAGCAAAAGCAGTCTATAGTTTAATCTTAATGTAAACATAATCTAATCTGATTAGACAAAGTAGGAACTAAAATTTAAAAAACTTGCATTAAAATAATTTTAATGTCCCGAGACATGACGTTAAACTGCGCTCCTGTTTGGCGCTTTAGAGCTCAAAAGTGCCCATCTTCTTTTCTATCATCATGTCTGCCTTTTAACTTTGTATTAATAATTACATAAAACATAGTGCAAAACGAAAAGTAGATTTTAAACCTAAAATTTAAAATGTCATTGTGTTGGACAGCCAAAGCAATGCAACGGCATTTTATTCATTAAGATTTCTAAAATTAGATTTATTACATAAATTTAAAAAAAATTAATGAAGATATGCATAAATTTAAAAAAATCCCCACACACACAAATACGCATAAACACAGCAAAAGCAGTCTATAGATTGATCTTAATGTAAACATAATCTAAACTGATTAGACAAAGTAGGAACTAAAATTTTAAAAACTTGCATTAAAATAATTGTAATGTCCCGAGACATGACGTTAAACTGCGCTCCTGTTTGGCGCTTTGGAGCTCAAAAGTGCCCATCTTCTTTTCTATCATCATGTCTGCCTTTTTACTTTCTATTAATATTTACAAATACATAGTGCAAAACTAAAAGTAGATTTTAAACCTAAAATTAAAAATGTCATTGTGTTGGACAGCCAAAGCAATGCAATGGCATTTTATTTATAAAGATTTCTAAAATAAAATTTAGTACATAAATAAAAAACAAAATTAATGAAGATATGCATAAATTAAAAAAAAATCCCCACACACACAAATACGCATAAACACAGCAAAAGCAGTCTATAGTTTAATCTTAATGTAAACATAATCTAAACTGATTAGACAAAGTAGGAACTAAAATTTAAAAAACTAGCATTAAAATAATTGTAATGTCCCGAGACATGACGTTAAACTGCGCTCCTGTTTGGCGCTTTAGAGCTCAAAAGTGCCCATCTTCTTTTCTATCATCATGTCTGCCTTTTAACTTTGTATTAATAATTACATAAAACATAGTGCAAAACGAAAAGTAGATTTTAAACCTAAAATTTAAAATGTCATTGTGTTGGACAGCCAAAGCAATGCAACGGCATTTTCTTCATTAAGATTTCTAAAATTAGATTTATTACATAAATTTAAAAAAAATTAATGAAGATATGCATAAATTTAAAAAAATCCCCACACACACAAATACGCATAAACACAGCAAAAGCAGTCTATAGTTTAATCTTAATGTAAACATAATCTAAACTGATTAGACAAAGTAGGAACTAAAATTTAAAAAACTAGCATTAAAATAATTGTAATGTCCCGAGACATGACGTTAAACTGCGCTCCTGTTTGGCGCTTTAGAGCTCAAAAGTGCCCATCTTCTTTTCTATCATCATGTCTGCCTTTTTACTTTCTATTAATATTTACAAATACATAGTGCAAAACTAAAAGTAGATTTTAAACCTAAAATTAAAAATGTCATTGTGTTGGACAGCCAAAGCAATGCAATGGCATTTTATTTATAAAGATTTCTAAAATAAAATTTAGTACATAAATAAAAAACAAAATTAATGAAGATATGCATAAATTAAAAAAAAATCCCCACACACACAAATACGCATAAACACAGCAAAAGCAGTCTATAGTTTAATCTTAATGTAAACATAATCTAAACTGATTAGACAAAGTAGGAACTAAAATTTAAAAAACTAGCATTAAAATAATTGTAATGTCCCGAGACATGACGTTAAACTGCGCTCCTGTTTGGTGCTTTGGAGCTCATAAGTGCCCATCTTCTTTTCTATCATCATGCTTGCCTTTAACTTTATATTCATAATTACATTAAACGTAGTGCAAAACTAAAAGTAGATTTTTAACTTTAAGTCTAAAATGTCATTGTGTTGGACAGCCAAAGCAATGCAATGGCATTTTATTTATAAATATTTCTAAAATAAAATTTAGTACATAAATAAAAAACAAAATTAATGAAGATATGCATAAATTAAAAAAAAATCCCCACACACACAAATACGCATAAACACAGCAAAAGCAGTCTATAGTTTAATCTTAATGTAAACATAATCTAAACTGATTAGACAAAGTAGGAACTAAAATTAAAAAAACTTGCATTAAAATAATTGTAATGTCCCGAGACATGACGTTAAACTGCGCTCCTGTTTGGCACTTTGGAGCTTAAAAAGTGCCCATCTTCTTTTCTATCATCCTGTCTACCTTTAACTTTGTATAAAAATTACATAAAACATAGTGCAAAACGAAAAAGAGATTTTAAACCTAAAATTAAAAATGTCATTGTGTTGGACAGCCAAAGCAATGCAATGGCATTTTATTTATAAAGATTTCTAAAATAAAATTTAGTACATAAATAAAAAACAAAATTAATGAAGATATGCATAAATTAAAAAAAAATCCCCACACACACAAATACGCATAAACACAGCAAAAGCAGTCTATAGTTTAATCTTAATGTAAACATAATCTAATCTGATTAGACAAAGTAGGAACTAAAATTTAAAAAACTTGCATTAAAATAATTTTAATGTCCCGAGACATGACGTTAAACTGCGCTCCTGTTTGGCGCTTTAGAGCTCAAAAGTGCCCATCTTCTTTTCTATCATCATGTCTGCCTTTTAACTTTGTATTAATAATTACATAAAACATAGTGCAAAACGAAAAGTAGATTTTAAACCTAAAATTTAAAATGTCATTGTGTTGGACAGCCAAAGCAATGCAACGGCATTTTATTCATTAAGATTTCTAAAATTAGATTTATTACATAAATTTAAAAAAAATTAATGAAGATATGCATAAATTTAAAAAAATCCCCACACACACAAATACGCATAAACACAGCAAAAGCAGTCTATAGATTGATCTTAATGTAAACATAATCTAAACTGATTAGACAAAGTAGGAACTAAAATTTTAAAAACTTGCATTAAAATAATTGTAATGTCCCGAGACATGATGTTAAACTGCGCTCCTGTTTGGCGCTTTGGAGCTCAAAAGTGCCCATCTTCTTTTCTATCATCATGTCTGCCTTTTTACTTTCTATTAATATTTACAAATACATAGTGCAAAACTAAAAGTAGATTTTAAACCTAAAATTAAAAATGTCATTGTGTTGGACAGCCAAAGCAATGCAATGGCATTTTATTTATAAAGATTTCTAAAATAAAATTTAGTACATAAATAAAAAACAAAATTAATGAAGATATGCATAAATTTTTAAAAAATCCCCACACACACAAATACGCATAAACACAGCAAAAGCAGTCTATAGTTAAATGTTAATGTAAATGTAATCAAAACTGATTAGACAAAATAGGAACTAAAATTTAAAAAACTTGCATTAAAATAATTGTAATGTCTCGAGACATGACGTTAAACTGCGCTCCTATTTGGCACTTTTGAGCTTAAAAAGTGCCCATCTTCTTTTCTATCATCATGTCTGCCTTTAACTTTATATTCATAATTACATTAAACATAGTGCAAAACTAAAAGTAGATTTTAAACCTAAAATTAAAAATGTCATTGTGTTGGACAGCCAAAGCAATGCAATGGCATTTTATTTATAAAGATTTCTAAAATAAAATTTAGTACATAAATAAAAAACAAAATTAATGAAGATATGCATAAATTAAAAAAAAATCCCCACACACACAAATACGCATAAACACAGCAAAAGCAGTCTATAGTTTAATCTTAATGTAAACATAATCTAAACTGATTAGACAAAGTAGGAACTAAAATTTAAAAAACTAGCATTAAAATAATTGTAATGTCCCGAGACATGACGTTAAACTGCGCTCCTGTTTGGCGCTTTGGAGCTCATAAGTGCCCATCTTCTTTTCTATCATCATGCTTGCCTTTAACTTTATATTCATAATTACATTAAACGTAGTGCAAAACTAAAAGTAGATTTTTAACTTTAAGTCTAAAATGTCATTGTGTTGGACAGCCAAAGCAATGCAATGGCATTTTATTTATAAATATTTCTAAAATAAAATTTAGTACATAAATAAAAAACAAAATTAATGAAGATATGCATAAATTTAAAAAAAATCCCCACACACACAAATACGCATAAACACAGCAAAAGCAGTCTATAGTTTAATCTTAATGTAAACATAATCTAAACTGATTAGACAAAGTAGGAACTAAAATTAAAAAAACTTGCATTAAAATAATTGTAATGTCCCGAGACATGACGTTAAACTGCGCTCCTGTTTGGCACTTTGGAGCTTAAAAAGTGCCCATCTTCTTTTCTATCATCCTGTCTACCTTTAACTTTGTATAAAAATTACATAAAACATAGTGCAAAACGAAAAAGAGATTTTAAACCTAAAATTAAAAATGTCATTGTGTTGGACAGCCAAAGCAATGCAATGGCATTTTATTTATAAAGATTTCTAAAATAAAATTTAGTACATAAATAAAAAACAAAATTAATGAAGATATGCATAAATTAAAAAAAAATCCCCACACACACAAATACGCATAAACACAGCAAAAGCAGTCTATAGTTTAATCTTAATGTAAACATAATCTAATCTGATTAGACAAAGTAGGAACTAAAATTTAAAAAACTTGCATTAAAATAATTTTAATGTCCCGAGACATGACGTTAAACTGCGCTCCTGTTTGGCGCTTTAGAGCTCAAAAGTGCCCATCTTCTTTTCTATCATCATGTCTGCCTTTTAACTTTGTATTAATAATTACATAAAACATAGTGCAAAACGAAAAGTAGATTTTAAACCTAAAATTTAAAATGTCATTGTGTTGGACAGCCAAAGCAATGCAACGGCATTTTATTCATTAAGATTTCTAAAATTAGATTTATTACATAAATTTAAAAAAAATTAATGAAGATATGCATAAATTTAAAAAAATCCCCACACACACAAATACGCATAAACACAGCAAAAGCAGTCTATAGATTGATCTTAATGTAAACATAATCTAAACTGATTAGACAAAGTAGGAACTAAAATTTTAAAAACTTGCATTAAAATAATTGTAATGTCCCGAGACATGACGTTAAACTGCGCTCCTGTTTGGCGCTTTGGAGCTCAAAAGTGCCCATCTTCTTTTCTATCATCATGTCTGCCTTTTTACTTTCTATTAATATTTACAAATACATAGTGCAAAACTAAAAGTAGATTTTAAACCTAAAATTAAAAATGTCATTGTGTTGGACAGCCAAAGCAATGCAATGGCATTTTATTTATAAAGATTTCTAAAATAAAATTTAGTACATAAATAAAAAACAAAATTAATGAAGATATGCATAAATTTTTAAAAAATCCCCACACACACAAATACGCATAAACACAGCAAAAGCAGTCTATAGTTAAATGTTAATGTAAATGTAATCAAAACTGATAAGACAAAATAGGAACTAAAATTTAAAAAACTTGCATTAAAATAATTGTAATGTCTCGAGACATGACGTTAAACTGCGCTCCTATTTGGCACTTTTGAGCTTAAAAAGTGCCCATCTTCTTTTCTATCATCATGTCTGCCTTTAACTTTATATTCATAATTACATTAAACATAGTGCAAAACTAAAAGTAGATTTTAAACCTAAAATTAAAAATGTCATTGTGTTGGACAGCCAAAGCAATCCAATGGCATTTTATTCCTAAAGATTTCTAAAATTAGATTTATTACATAAATAAAAAACAAAATTAATGAAGATATGCATAAATTTTTTAAAAATCCCCACACACACAAATACGCATAAACACAGCAAAAGCAGTCTATAGTTTAATCTTAATGTAAACATAATCTAAACTGATTAGACAAAGTTGGAACTAAAATTTAAAAAACTTGCATTAAAATAATTGTAATGTCCCGAGACATAACGTTAAACTGCGCTTCTGTTTGGCGCTTTGGAGCTCATAAGTGCCCATCTTCTTTTCTCTAATCATGTCTGCCTTGAACTTTATATTCATAATTACATTAAACGTAGTGCAAAACTAAAAGTAGCTTTTTAAATTTAAGTCTAAAATATCATTGTGTTAGACAGCCAAAGCAATGCAATGGCATTTTATTTATAAATATTTCTAAAATAAAATTTAGTACATAAATAAAAAACAAAATTAATGAAGATATGCATAAATTAAAAAAAAATCCCCACACACACAAATACGCATAAACACAGCAAAAGCAGTCTATAGTTTAATCTTAATGTAAACATAATCTAAACTGATTAGACAAAGTAGGAACTAAAATTAAAAAAACTTGCATTAAAATAATTGTAATGTCCCGAGACATGACGTTAAACTGCGCTCCTGTTTGGCACTTTGGAGCTTAAAAAGTGCCCATCTTCTTTTCTATCATCATGTCTACCTTTAACTTTGTATTAAAAATTACATAAAACATAGTGCAAAACGAAAAAGAGATTTTAAACCTAAAATTAAAATGTCATTGTGTTGGACAGCCAAAGCAATGCAATGGCATTTTATTCCTAAAGATTTCTAAAATTAGATTTATTACATAAATTAAAAAAAAATTAATGAAGATATGCATAAATTTAAATAAAATCCCCACACACACAAATATGCATAAACACATCAAAAGCAGTCTATAGTTTAATCTTAATGTAAACATAATCTAAACTGATTAGACAAAGTAGGAACTAAAATTTAAAAAACTAGCATTAAAATAATTGTAATGTCCCGAGACATGACGTTAAACTGCGCTCCTGTTTGGCGCTTTGGAGCTCAAAAGTGCCCATCTTCTTTTCTCTAACCATGTCTGCCTTTAACTTTATATTCATAATTACATTAAACGTAGTGCAAAACTAAAAGTAGCTTTTTAAATTTAAGTCTAAAATATCATTGTGTTGGACAGCCAAAGCAATGCAATGGCATTTTATTCATTAAGAATTCTAAAATTAGATTTATTACATAAATTAAAAAAAAATTTATGAAGATATGCATAAATTTAAATAAATCCGCACACACACAAATATGCATAAACACAATAAAAGCAACCTATAGTTTAATCTTAATGTAATCATAATCTAAACTGATTAGACAAAGTTGGAACTAAAATTTAAAAAACTTGCATTAAAATAATTGTAATGTCCCGAGACATGACGTTAAACTGCGCTCCTGTTTGGCGCTTTGGAGCTCATAAGTGCCCATCTTCTTTTCTATCATCATGCTTGCCTTTAACTTTATATTCATAATTACATTAAACGTAGTGCAAAACTAAAAGTAGATTTTTAACTTTAAGTCTAAAATGTCATTGTGTTGGACAGCCAAAGCAATGCAATGGCATTTTATTTATAAAAATTTCTAAAATAAAATTTAGTACATAAATAAAAATTAAAATTAATGAAAATATGCATAAATTTTTTAAAAATCCCCACACACACAAATACGCATAAACACAGCAAAAGCAGTCTATAGTTTAATCTTAATGTGAACATAATCTAAACTGATTAGACAAAGTAGGAACTAAAATTTAAAAAACTAGCATTAAAATAATTGTAATGTCCCGAGACATGACGTTAAACTGCGCTCCTGTTTGGCGCTTTGGAGCTCAAAAGTGCCCATCTTCTTTTCTCTAATCATGTCTGCCTTGAACTTTATATTCATAATTACATTAAACATAGTGCAAAACGAAAAAGAGATTTTAAACCTAAAATTAAAAATGTCATTGTGTTGGACAGCCAAAGCAATCCAATGGCATTTTATTCCTAAAGATTTCTAAAATTAGATTTATTACATAAATAAAAAACAAAATTAATGAAGATATGCATAAATTTAAATAAAATCCGCACACACACAAATATGCATAAACACAATAAAAGCAATCTATAGTTTAATCTTAATGTAAATGTAATCTAAACTGATTAGACAAAGTAGGAACTAAAATTAAAAAAACTAGAATTAAAATATTTGTAATGTCCCGAGACATAACGTTAAACTGCGCTTCTGTTTGGCGCTTTGGAGCTCATAAGTGCCCATCTTCTTTTCTCTAATCATGTCTGCCTTGAACTTTATATTCATAATTACATTAAACGTAGTGCAAAACTAAAAGTAGCTTTTTAAATTTAAGTCTAAAATATCATTGTGTTAGACAGCCAAAGCAATGCAATGGCATTTTATTTATAAATATTTCTAAAATAAAATTTAGTACATAAATAAAAAACAAAATTAATGAAGATATGCATAAATTAAAAAAAAATCCCCACACACACAAATACGCATAAACACAGCAAAAGCAGTCTATAGTTTAATCTTAATGTAAACATAATCTAAACTGATTAGACAAAGTTGGAACTAAAATTTAAAAAACTTGCATTAAAATAATTGTAATGTCCCGAGACATGACGTTAAACTGCGCTCCTGTTTGGCGCTTTGGAGCTCAAAAGTGCCCATCTTCTTTTCTATCATCATGCTTGCCTTTAACTTTATATTCATAATTACATTAAACGTAGTGCAAAACTAAAAGTAGATTTTTAACTTTAGTTTAAAATGTCATTGTGTTGGACAGCCAAAGCAATGCAATGGCATTTTATTTATAAAAATTTCTAAAATAAAATTTAGTACATAAATAAAAATTAAAATTAATGAAAATATGCATAAATTTTTTAAAAATCCCCACACACACAAATACGCATAAACACAGCAAAAGCAGTCTATAGTTTAATCTTAATGTAAACATAATCTAAACTGATTAGACAAAGTTGGAACTAAAATTTAAAAAACTTGCATTAAAATAATTGTAATGTCCCGAGACATGACGTTAAACTGCGCTCCTGTTTGGCGCTTTGGAGCTCATAAGTGCCCATCTTCTTTTCTCTAATCATGTCTGCCTTGAACTTTATATTCATAATTACATTAAACATAGTGCAAAACGAAAAAGAGATTTTAAACCTAAAATTAAAAATGTCATTGTGTTGGACAGCCAAAGCAATCCAATGGCATTTTATTCCTAAAGATTTCTAAAATTAGATTTATTACATAAATAAAAAACAAAATTAATGAAGATATGCATAAATTTAAATAAAATCCGCACACACACAAATATGCATAAACACAATAAAAGCAATCTATAGTTTAATCTTAATGTAAATGTAATCTAAACTGATTAGACAAAGTAGGAACTAAAATTAAAAAAACTAGAATTAAAATATTTGTAATGTCCCGAGACATGACGTTAAACTGCGCTCCTGTTTGGCACTTTGGAGCTCAAAAGTGCCCATCTTCTTTTCTATCATCATGTCTGCCTTTTAACTTTCTATTAATAATTACAAATACATAGTGCAAAACTAAAAGTAGATTTTAAACCTAAAATTAAAAATGTCATTGTGTTGGACAGCCAAAGCAATCCAATGGCATTTTATTCCTAAAGATTTCTAAAATTAGATTAATTACATAAATAAAAAACAAAATTAATGAAGATATGCATAAAATTTAAAAAATCCACACACACACAAATACGCATAAACACAGCAAAAGCAGTCTATAGTTTAATCTTAATGTAAACATAATCTAAACTGATTAGACAAAGTTGGAACTAAAATTTAAAAAACTTGCATTAAAATAATTGTAATGTCCCGAGACATGACGTTAAACTGCGCTCCTGTTTGGCGCTTTGGAGCTCATAAGTGCCCATCTTCTTTTCTATCATCATGCTTGCCTTTAACTTTATATTCATAATTACATTAAACGTAGTGCAAAACTAAAAGTAGATTTTTAACTTTAGTTTAAAATGTCATTGTGTTGGACAGCCCAAACATACACACACAATATAACAATCTATAGTTTAATCTAAATGTAAACTTTATTTAAACTTATTAGACAAAATAAGAAATAAAATAAAAACAAATAAATAAATAACTTAATCATTAATAACTTACTTTTTTAAGCAAAATGTAGAGACTAAAGTTAATGATTGATTTTTACTCTTTAATTCTAAATAGCCTTAAAATCCTATTAAAACTGTACATTAAACTTACATCCTATTAGATTAGTTTTTGTTTAAATGATTTAAAGAATAATTGTAATTCTTTTAGTTTGAAAGTATCTTTTGCAGAGGTTTCCTGTCCAAGACATTCTTATATGGAAGTGAAATAGGTGAGATCGTTTTACTATTTCCTTTTTTTTATTTTAGAAATAATATATTTAAATCTTTGTTGACACTAGTTAAGGGTTAAGGATGCGGTGGCTGAGTGGTTAAGCCCTTGACTTCTTAACCTAGTCTCTTGTGTTCAAATCTTATTGAACATTACGATTTTAAATTGCAGTATTTTTTAGTGCTCCCCTTAGTCCACCCAACTCTAATGGGTAACTTACTGTAGTTTGGGAGAGTAAAGGCAGTTGGTCATTGTGCTAACCACATAATACCCTGATCAAAAACATTAGCCAAATAAAAAAGATGAACTTAACATTACCTGCACTATAGGTCTGAAAGGGGGAACTTTTTTTTTACACTATAGTTAGCCCCATGATTTTTTTATTGTTTCCAACACAATAACTTGTCTTTTCTTTTTCAGATGAAGAGACAAGAATGTGAAGAGAGCTCTTCAGAACTCTACATGTCACTGTGACGTTACCATTAAAGGGAAGTTATTGAAACATTATTCAACAATTGTAAAATTTCTTGTTTTTCCTGTGAATTGTTTTTTGTAATATCTTTTTAATGTATGCCTATTTTATTGTTTGGAATTTGCTTTTTTTAAAATATTTTTTAAAAGTTTTGTTTGATCTTATCAGTTTAGTTTGTTTTAATTCTTTGGAGAAAATGTCTAATTCTTTTGTGTTCGAATGTATTTTTTCAGAGGTTTACGGTCAAAGACATTTTTATTTGGAAGTGAAACAGGTGAGATCTTTTTGTTATTTCTTTTTTTTTTTATTTTAGAAATTATATATTTAAATAATTTTAGACACTATTTAGCCCCATGATTCAACTAAAATTATTTTGAGATAAAATTATTCTATAAGTGCAAAGAAAAATAATGATTTATTTTAAACTTAATAACTAGTCATTTCTGTTTCATATCAAGAAACGATACAGTGAAGTGGTATTCTCCAAAACTGAACGTGTCAGTGTGGCATTACCTTTAAGGTAAAGTTATTTTAACATTGTTCAACATTTGTAAAATGTTTTGTTTTTTTTTTAATTGTTCTGTCTCGACTGCCCATCTGACAAAGATAGCAGTGATCAGGGTTCTAAATGACTTACTACATAATTCTGACATAGGCTACATATCATTTTTTCTATGCTGGAATAGGCCTCAGCCTTCTGTATGCTAGACCATGAGATTCTCTGCCTCTTTTGGTTTAGAAGGAATAGTCCTAAAGTTGCTTGGATCCTACAGGAATGAACACACCCAAAGTGTCGTGGATAATGTACATAGTCAACAAGCTTACTCTTGAAGTACCCAAGGATCAGTTCTAGGCCCAGTATTGTTCACTATGTATACATACTTACTCAGAGGTGTAATACATCTAACAGGCATCTTATACCACTTCTTAAGAGTTTTCTTTGAATCAATACTATATCTTTCAACCCACACATACATCAACTGCGCAGATTTAGCCAGATCTGACCATATTTGACAACCAAGTCAACTAAAAAACTAGTTGTGACATTCCTTGACTACTGCAATGCTGTGCCAGCAGGTAAACCTGATTATGAAATTGCCAAATGCAGAATTCAGAATAATGCTGCACGATTAGCCCTATTTAAAACAAGGCGAGATTCTCCTACTGCTCTCTTGTGCGCACTCCATTGGCTTCCTGTGAAAGGAAAAATCAACTACAAGGTGACCACACTTTGTCATCAGTGCATCTTTGATAAAGAAGTGCCCCTGTACCTTATTGAGCTGATCATTCTATATATTCCTCAGAGAGCACTGTCCTCCAGGTACTCAACCTTTCTAGTGATGCCATGTTTCTTCCTCAAAAAATTGTTTTTTTTTCAGTACTCGGACCAAAGGTTTGGAACTCATTACCCATTGATCTCAGACAGACAACATTAAGAACATTAAGACCTATCTGTTAAAAACATTTTTAGATTAGTTTGTCATTTTGCTCTCATGTTTATGTTTGTAATGTTGTCACAGTGCCTTTAGCTTACATCATGTTTGTTAACAGCGCTTTAAAATTATGATTATTAAATAGGTATGTGTATGTAATTGTTGAGTGTTTAAATGCTTGGCCTCTAAACCAAGAGGGCTCGGGTTCAAATCCTGATGAAGAGTAGGATTTTGAATTTCGGATTTTTTATGCCCATGAGTCCACTCTAATGTGTACTTGACTTAGTGGGAAAATTAAGGAGCTTGATCATTGTGATGGCAACATGACACCATCTTTAACCTTTTCCCATAGAAACTACCGTACTCATGCCTTCATACAGATATTCTGTGTTCTCAAAAAAATAAATTTTAATTTGGTTTTAAAAATGTTTATTTAATTGCCAACTGTGATCTCTTTTTTAGGATGTTTTGACATAATTTATTTGAAAATCTCTCTTGTTTTCATTTTGTTACTTTTTCTAGCAGATTTATGGTTTTTATTTGGTTTCCATTTCTTACCACCACATTAAATCATATCGCTTTTTATTTTTTATCTCTTACTGAACAGGATTTTAAAAATCCTGTCCACAAATCTCTGCATAGACTAGTTTATATTCATCGATTTTATAGTACTTGTATTCTCTTTTAATTTTTACTGTTCTTTGACTGACCACAAGAACTTGCTAACCTTACTGATTTGTAAACCTCTTTAATTACTGTGTACATGGAAGCTTAAACAAATTAATCACAAAATTAATCTTAATATTTCATATTTCAGATGTTTTGGGAACTTTTTGACGAGTTGTTAGCCTGCCTACCCAAGCTGATAGGAACTTAATGACAAGATGTTGATCTACCCAAGTTGATAGGAAGTTGATGACAAGATGATCTATCCAAGTTGAGAGGAACTTTTTAAAAGAAGAAGTGCTGAAAACTAAAGGTCATGTTAAACATTTTCTATATAATATTAAAGATAGTTTTAGAATGAGTCTACTAATCTTTGCTTTGTCTGCTTTTCTTCTTTTAAGATTGCTACATCTTGGCACACATTTGTTTGTCAAACCGATCAAACTATTTTGCCTGTTTCTTTCTGTTTGCTATTTCTACTATACCTCTGACACAGGTTTAGGTAGTTGCATGAATTTAATTTTATTGCATAAACCTGTACTTTAGTTTATTACAGTATCATTAGGTTTATTGTGCTAACTTTTAGTGTTTAGGGTAGTAGCACTAACTGCTAGTGTCTAGGGTTGTTGCATTAATACATAGTGTCTAGGGTTGTTGCACTAACACACAGTGCTTAGGGTTGTTGCACTAACACATAGTGTCTAGGGTTGTTGCACTAACACAAAGTGTCTAGGAATGTTGCACTAACACAGTGTTTACGGTTGTTGCACTAACACATAGTGTCTAGGGTTGTTGCACTAACACATAGTGTCTAGGGTTGTTGCACTAACACACAGTGTCTAGGGTTGTTTCACTAGCAGATAATGTACAGGGTTGTTAACACTATTTGCTGTAGTGTTTGGGGTCATTTCACTAACTTCTAGTTTTTGGGTTGTTGTACTAACACATAGTATTTAGGGTTGTTAACATTAATTTCTTTAGTGTTAAGTGTTTTACTAACTATCTTCCATTTAATTCTTCATTTGTCATTTTTTTCTATCACTCCTCATTTACCTTTTCTTTGTTCTCAAGTTTGATCAGGTAGAGACTCACTTATTATTTGTCTTATCTTTTTGGGTGTTTTTTCATAATCTGATTGGAGGGAACCATCCTCAATGCTGGTAGCATATAGTGGCTTTATCAGTAAGGGTCTTTACCCGCTGTGGGTATTGATGAACCTGCAGTGGCAGACTAGATGGGAGCCAACCCTTCAAAGATCATCAGTATTTTTTTTCTTGATGAAGGTGGTAGTACATTTTGTACTCAGTGACTATTATCATAGTTACTCTTGCATAAGGATTGAAAGCATGCTGTCAACATCTCTGTTTTGGATATCAAGTCTTGTTACCTGTTGCTGAGCTAGTGGTGGGTACATATAGGGTGCAGTGTATTTAGAGTCTGGTTTTCTTCTCCTGAGCTGCTAGACAACAGTCAGTGGCGTAGCTAGGAATTCACCATCATTTGGGTGCCCAGGGAGGGGGGGAGGGGGGCTTGACCTCTTTAGGGGCCCCTGAGTAATATTTAATGTAAAAAAACTCATTTGGCAGCCCACCTCAAGTTAAGGCCCACCTCAAGTTGGGGCACCCTCAAGTTGGGGCCCCCTCTCAAGTTAAGGCTCCCTCATGTTTGGGCCCCTTCAAGTTGGGGGCTACCCCCTTAAGTTGGGGGTTACCCCCTTGAGTTGGGGGTTACCCCCTTAAGTTGGGGGCCCCCCTCAAGTTGGGGAAAGTCGGGGGCCCCCCTCAAGTCGGGGGCCCCTCAAGGGGGCCTGAGGGGGATTTTCAAATATCCCTCTTCCTCCCCCCACCCTAGCTACGCCTCTGAAACCAGTTTCTCAGTTTATTAGAGACCAATATTTCATATGACTAGACTGATCCAGTTAGGACTTGATCCTAGGCTTTATTGAACAAGAATCACAAAACAGTTTAAAATAACGCAGTACACACACACACAAGCTGACCCTAACCAGGACACGCTTATGCAAAAGGAAACCTTGAGTTCTCATCAATAATTGTCAATAAATATTTATTTTTAGTGATCCCTTAAAGTCTCTCGAATGGTGATGTGGCATTTACTAAGCTGCCGGCAGATGGTTGATACAGTTCTTATTTCTTCAATTGCATACGGGAGATTCTTTGACCGGATGAAATGGAGCATTCGCACTATGCCAGGGTGACAAAGTGTGTTGTGAAGTTCTTCCAAAGACCTAGGGGGGTGGTGGTTGTACTTGCACAGAAACAACGAGAAAGAGCATCGGCGGCCATGTTGTCAGCCCACGGCCGGTAACATACATCAAAACTGTACAATGATAGTTCTATTCTCCACCTATGAATTTTGTCGTTTTCAATCTTACCGTGGTGACGAGGGTTAAGCATGAAGGATACGGACCTTTGATCCGTGGTGAGTTTGAAATGCGACCCTAATAGAAAATGTATCCATTTCTTAATTGATTCAATGTTAGCCATTGCTTCCTTCTCTACAGAGGATTGACGTCTCTCGCTAAGAGATAGTGTTCTGGAGAAGAAGGCAACTGGTCTTTTGTTCTGGGATAAGGCAGCGGATATAGCGATATCTGATCTGCATCTGTTTCAACCTCCAGCGGCGTTTTGTGGTCTACATTAGTGACAACAGCCATTTCTAGTTCTTTCAACGCTTGAAAAGTTTCTTTGACTCTCTCAGGGAGTGGGAAAATTTTGTTGTGTAGCAAAGGATGGATCTTATCTGAGAAATATCATATCCAGTTGGCATAGTAGGAGAATAGACCCACAGCTCGTCTTTGTGCATTTAGGTTCTCGAAAGCTGACGCAAGGGCAATAGTCTGTTGGGGTCTGGCTTCATCTCGTTATACTTCTAATACTTGAAGAAGTGTATGCACACTTTTCTTCATTAAGAGTTAGTCCATATTTTTATAGCCCAAAGAAAGTTAAGAAGATTTTTATCATGCTCTTCTCTATCCTTACCACTCTTGTTCTATGATCTTGTTGATTGTCCGTTGAAAACAGGCTACTCCGTTAGTTACTCCAAAGGGTATCCTACAGAATTGGTATAACTTTCCTCCAGCTTCAAAGGCAGTATAAGGGTGATCAGTCTTCCTTAGAGGGATCTGGCAGTATGCGTTGTGAAGATCAAGTGTTCTAAATATTTCGTATTTAGCTATTTGAGAGACCATATCATCAATGCGAGGTAAGGGATAAGTATCCCGAAGTGTGAACCGATTAACAGTTTGGCTGTAGTCCACTACCATTCTTCGTTTGTGTCGTTCGTTAGTTGTTATTAAGACTTGAGCCCGCCATGGAGATGACGAGGCCTCAATGATGCCATATTTCAAGAGTCTGTCAACATCTGAATTGATGAATAGAGTGTCATTTGCTGAATAAACGTCTGGATTTTGTGGCGATATTTCGACACTCTTTAAGAATATTTTGGAAAAGAGGAGTGAACTCAACATTAGCAGCTTTCATTCCATTTAAGACCATTGTTGCTTTAGGTCCTTGAAGAAAAAAAGTGATCTGTACACTCTCATATTGTTCAAGGAAGTCGTGGCCTAAAATAACATCCTCACAGAGTTTGTCAGGTTAGCTTGAAGTCTTTATAAGTGTAGCCTTTACTCTAAATGTCAGCATTAACATGGCCGCGAGTATAACTAGTTAGGTTCGTGTTGGCCATTGATACAAGTTTTGATGTGTGAAAAATTCTAAATCTATACTTTCTGACAGCCGATGCAGAAATATAACTGTCCGAACTACCTGTATCGGGCATCAAGTGTAATGTTGTTAACTTGAATTTTCGTTACAACACGAGATTTAAAAAAACAACAAAGAGGCGGCTGTTATTGTATACGCTGCTGAATCAGAGTTAGGTCTGTAAACTGTAGAAAGTTTTGATTTGCATACCTTTTTGTAGTGTCCCTTTTTACCACAATTATTTCAGATTGCATCTTTAGCGGGGCATTTGCTACGAGAGTGGATAGCACCTCCACAAAAGTAGCACTTGCCGAATCAATCTTGTCCTCTACAGCAGTGCAAAGCGGCAATTCCGACATAGTGGATTGTTGTGCTTGTGGTGTTTGAAAAGTAGTGGCTTGTTGCGAGTTATGTCAGAATGTTTCTGTGCCATCTCCAGAGATCTAGCTACCTCCAATGACTCCAATGAGTAGGGTACTCTAAAAGTCTCTGCCTAATCTCTGGTGATGACATCTTTGAATTTACCTTTCAACACTCTGTCCCGTTTCCTCATTGGTTTGTTTGACATAGTCTGTTTAATGTAGTTACAGCAGTTTCAAAATTGAGACAGTCAGAATTCAAATAAATACACACTGTGTGATAAAGTTACATAGTAGATCGAACTTCTCACCTTCTGATTAATTTTAATGCGAATTTTTCGAATGTGTGAGGCCAGTGCTTCCAGATCCTTTGAGTGTCTGGATCATTAGGATCCACCACCAATCGTTCAGGTTTTAGAAAACGATCCATACTTAAAGTTTGAAGCACAATTAATCCACAAGATTCTTGTTCAATAAATTGTTGTAACCTAATGAAACACTACAAGAAGACATGTCGACATGTCTTGATCCTACACACACGCTGACCTGGACACCAAGACGTTTTGACACACTAGAACAGATCAGTTCACAACACACAACAAGTAACATAAATGCTTAACAGTATTCAAAAAATTAAATCAAAATATACATCCTTTCAAAAGTAGTCTATGTTCCATGTGGTATAGTGGTAGAACAGATACCAAACAGTTTTATGGAACAGTTGCTACCACCACCCCCATTAGGTTATCAGGGGAAGAAAACCAGATCATGCAGAGCCATATGATAAGGCTCTAGGTTAGCCCTCTATTTAACATCTTTAATCTAAGTTCTATGTAATCAAAAAATTTAATCAAAATATACATCCTTTCAAAAGTAGTTCATGTGGTATAGTGGTAGAACAGATACTAAAACAGTTTTATGGGTCAGTTGCTACCCTCCCCCATTAGGTTATCAGGAGACGAAAACCAGATCATATATATTTTAACTGCAGAGCCTTTTGATAAGACTCTTGGTTAGCCCTCTATTAAAAAACTTAAATCTACGCTTGAAGTAATGAAAAAATTAAATCAAAATAAACATCCTTTCAAAAGTAGTTCTTGTGGTAGAGTGGTAGAACAGATACAAAACAGTCAGGTCTTATCACCCCCATCTATCAAGCTGAGTTGTCTGCAGCCTTTGTACATGCATCCATTCATTTTTGTTAGACCATTTCTTCAAGATCAACTCCTGTCTGTACAATATCTCCTTCAAATGTCTACTATTGCACTTACACATAGGGTTCCTGTCCAGGGTTGTTGTAAGAGAGGATATAAACTTCTCAAGCCCTTACTCTAAAGGCGTTGATTGATGATGAAGATGACTAGTAACCAATATATATGGGAAAGAAATGATTAAATTCAGAACAAGTGGTGTTAATGTATGAAATCTGCTACCAAACAGACTCAATCATGTGTCTCCATAAAGTGCTGTTTCCAAACCATTGAAGGCTGAGATTTTGAGGTTCTGTAGTTTTAGGATGCTCCAGAGTCCACCTAAATCTGATATTAGATTGTAGCATCCTAATTTTGAATATAATTCTTTGATTCAACTGTCAATATAATTCTTTGATTTAACCATGTGCTTTAAAAATTATTTTTTTCACTTCTTTGGTAATTAAGAATGATTTGTTTGGCTACATAAACTGTAAGGCCACAAGCATTGCTCAAAACACACGATATGCTTTCACCATCTACCTAGATCTTTTTTCTTTCATTCTCATGGTGACAATGATTTGTTTCTTCCCATTGTTACTGTTCATGTGAACTATCAGCATGTCATACTAAATTATATCAAAACTGGATGGCCCAGACACATCTCATCTAACTATTTAGATTTCATTTGCCAAAGCAATGACAAAATGTATTTGTAGATTCAAATCACTTGTCTTCCTCTGATGAAAGAGGATGAAAAAAGCAACAGACTAAATGCTTGTGGCTGTCGAGTTTTTTGTGCATGTCAGAAGGTGTGAAACAAGCTTGATCTATTTACCTTGATCATTCTCATTTTATGCATTTTACCAAGGAATAATTTTTCTCAAATGTCTTCAAAACATTCCGTCTTCCCTATTGTAGACTTAAACCACAAATGTATCTTGAAGCGAGTGTCCAGATTACTCATGAATACAAGGTCCCAGTTCTCTATACAGATAAGATTCATAGCATTTTTTTTTTCATTCACCACTGTCCTTAACATGTTGCCTGATATGGCAACTAATGTTTGGAACTTTCTCCCAAACAAGCTCAGGCCAACCAAATTGCTTTACAAATGTACCTTGGAAATAATAGTATACATTTTTTTCTATGGTACCAAAGATTTTTTTCTCTCATCTTTGAAATCCCCAATATGTCTTAGCTATTAAAAATTAATAAGAACTAATGCTTTATTATTAAAGAGCAAAAAATTCTTCAACTTTTGTATTTTGTCAGTGTCACAGCCTAGTTCTTGTTGTAGGCGTGATAATGCGAATGTCGTGGTGTAGATACCTCTTGTAGATACTTTAATATACTTTGTCTTCTTAATTAAATACTTTCACTCGCGCACTAGATTTGCTAGTGCGTGAGAACACTAACATGCTGAACTCTCTGACCACAATATTCAGAATAATTAATAGACTCACTGGTAGCAGACATGGTTTTTATTACATGTAAAATATAATTCATGAAAGATATTGGCAAGTCCAGCCATCAAGAAAAATTCACAATGGAATACTTTAGATATCACACATGCTCCAAAAATCAACTTTAATATCTATACATTACTACACTGGACGAGATATCCACAATATACCTCTCTCTACGAGAGTCCAAGATCAACTGAGGTTTCCACCTCGTGGTCAGTCCCCGACCAGGAAACATCTCATGCTAACTTGCACGGAATGGTTCAGTTATTACTAGTCACCAAATATTACAGAGGTTCTAAAACTATACATATGTCATACATGACAGTCAGTAAGGGCTATTATTTACTAATTTAAAGCTTTACAATATTGTTAATGATGAAAAAAAAAATTGCTCGAGGGGTAGAGCCATTAGGTTTGAGACTGAATACCTCAAGTTTGAATCCTAATAATTTGTTCATTGTTGACTAAAAACTAAAATGTGAATTATTTGAATCATTATTTAAGAGCATGAAATGAGCTATACAAACTAGGTCACACACCTTACCTGTTTGTTCTCTTTCATTTTTTCTGTATCTTTTTTTTTTTAATGAGGTGGTAAATGATCTTTGCATCATTTCAGAAGGGTGTTCTGACCAACTCACCTTCACCCATCCATTAGTCTGTGAACATCATTTCAGAAGGGTGTTTTGATCAACTCACCTTCACCTATCCATTAGTCTGGTGGTCATGGAAATGGACATCACAACATGATTGACCAACTGCCTCTCTCCTTCCCTCTTTGTCTTTTGCCAAGTTTAAAGTCACTTCCATAGACAGGCTCACCACTTCTTCTGCCTGCCTTTCCTTCTTTTTTCTCTGCAGAAAAGTCTTTGCAAGCCCTGAGGGTCTCTTAATTCTCATGCAGTTATTTGACAGTGATCATAATGTCACCAGGCAGCGAAATTGATATTTTTCTAACCAAAATTAGACTACAGAAGTTGAAAGGATGCCTTGAAAGGGTTATTAAAACAAGAATTTATTAAATATAGAGGATTTAATAACATGGTTTACTATATCATAGTCATTAGAATTTTCTATTACATTTATCTGTATTTAGTTCTTTGTAAAACAACGTAAAAGATTTTTTTTTCTAAAGATTATTAAAAGAACTTAAACAGTTCTCTATTGTGTCTTGAAAGACAATGGGTTCATACACATAATTGATGTGCTGTGCTAATTGCCTCTCCTATGCTGTGACCAAACAAACCAATTTTCTTCATATATTTTCTTCAGTTTATATAAAGTGCTGACTTTGTCTCCAGGTTATAAGATAGTGCTGCTTACTTTTTCCTCTTGTCTATGACTGCCTCAGTTCATTTGCTTGCAGACAGTTCTAACTATAAACTCTTAAATAAGAAATCTGTTTAACATGAAAAATTGTTCTTTTATTCTGAATTTCAGTATTCAGCTGTCAGAATTGCACATGTTTGATGGTAAACTTTTTTCTTTCAGTATTTCAGTATCTGTGTTGACTCTTGTCTTTAAACCCAGATTAGATCATTGATATTTGTGAATTTTAATATATTTCTTCTTGATCTTTTCTTGTAAGTGAATTGGCTTGGTTTATTTTTCTGTGCCTTTAACCATATTTGAAAACTTGATTCAATATTACTAATTATATCATTTCTTTTATTATTTGTCCTCTTTGATTCTTTGTTGATCTTTTCTACTCTTGGGGAGGAGTGGTTCTGACCAACTTAGACTCTGAGTTTCAATCTATTCATTTTTCTCAATGCTTTGTTGTAGGTGAAATGGCCTATTGTCTATAGATGTGCCATAAACCATATTCCAAAACTAAACTTACTATTCCTTTTTTTACAACAGCTAAATATGTCTCTTTTTTTTTTTTTTTTTTTTACTTTGATTCTTTGTTGATCTTTTCTTCTCTTGGGGAGGAGCGGTCCTGACCAACTTAGACTCTTAAAAGAACATTATTGCCTTTTTAGGATTTTTTTCTGATGATTACGACAACATGTTATATTTTATGTAAATGACCCATAATGATGTAACATGATGTAACATCATAACTTCACCACAGGTTTTTGTTAGCTTAGTCCTAAATGATATGTTGGCTACATCTCTTTATGAAGAGTAGAATAATTTAGACAACTATAGAAGTTAAACAAGTCCTTATGAGGGCTCAATATAAAGCTGATAAAGATAAAATAAAGACTGAGAAAATAAATTGAAATATATTTATTACCAACCACAGAAGTCAAACAGGTCCTTTTGAGGGCTCATTTGAAGCTGATCAAGGTAATATAAAGACTGAGAAAATAAATTGAAATATTTTTATTAACAACTACAGAAATTAAAAGGGCCCTTTTCAGGGCCAAAAGAAAACCATTTACTGTAATCCAACTATAACCAGAATAGGTTATAAAAATTCCAAAAGAAAGGTTCTTTTCAGAGCCAAAGCTAAAGACTACTGACCTATAGAAGTTTATGCAAGGAACAAGTAATTCTTTTTTTCTAAAACAAAGAAAATTTTGAAACAGAATACTGTATCATAATATATATTTCAAAACCCACACATCTTACCGGGATGATCAGTTTATTCAATACATTTTTAAAATGTCTAAATTAATTTTCTGCTTTTCTTGAGGGTGTGGACATTTATTGGTATAGAAAAGATGTTTTTTTAAGACTAAATTAGAAAATGTCTTAAGTCCATTAATCACTTCATGACAAATTTTAATGACTATCGGCACTACTCTATTGAAGAGAACTTACTTTTGACTTAAATAAAAGGTTCTGTCAATCTTTCTTGACCATCACAAGTTCTTACTTATAAAAAATAAGTTTGAGGTCAGTTCAAATACTTTTAGTTTAGCCTTACTATCCACCTAGTCATGTACTTTCTTAAAGCCTTTCATCCTTACTTGTGTATCTTCTTTGTTTGATTTACTCTTTGAAAAACACTTGCTGCTGTTTTCAATGTTTCCATTATCTTCATGACATTTTCTTCCAACATTAATTTCTTTTCTCTAAATTCTGAAATTCTGTTTTTGTCATGCTGAGCACTTCTCAAGTGAAAGATAGTCTTCAACATTTTCCATTGTAGCCTATCTACTACAAAACATTTACTTCCTAGGTCTATCCTACTAGAACTTGAACTTGGTTCTTCTTGATTACATTTTTCTTATTTGCTGATACTTTCAGTGTTTCCGTTATTTTCAAGGCATTCCCTTTCAACATTATCTATTCTATTACTTTGTTATGCTGGAAAGTGGAAACTTTTCAAATGAAAAAAATTGCCTTTTGCATTTTCATCTTATACTTCTAATTTGTTTTCTTTTTTTTGTTTTTCTTACAGTGAGACCTTAGTGTGAATGGTCTAAAACTCTAAATCATAGAAATAAATACATGGTTTATGTCATAGAAAGAGTCAATAGAAACCATTATTATTAAATCATGTGCAGTAATCTGCAGAATTTAAGGGATTTACAAAAAAAGCCAAACATTATCAAATAAATGTCTTATGGTTCATTTAAAAAATAACTTTCAATTCAATTTTCTTTAATTCATAAATTTATTTTAAGGACTTAATAAAAATTCCAGAAGCTAGATCTAGCTGCTTGCTCTCATTGTTCATCCTTTTTTTTTTGTACAACCTTGACATTTGAATTTTTCTTTTGCACTGCAAGCCTTCACTCTTTTATAGCTTATAATGTGAGTTCTGACCGAATCTCTTAAACATTCTAGTTGAAAGAAAAACCTGTGAGAAATTTCCTGCTGAATTTAAATGCTGAAAAACATCTTTCAATCATGAATTAAAATTCCTAGCCACCATTAGGATTCAAACTTGAGAATTCTTATTTTAGCATCCAGATAATTTTTACCAATTAATGAAAAATAAATCAAAGATTTAATGGAATATTGCAACTAAAAGGCTGGCAATAAAAAAATGCTTAAAAAACGTCTTAAAAAACGTCTTAAGTCATGAATTAAAATTTCTAGCCACCATTAGGATTCAAGCTTGAGAATTCTTATTTCAGCAGTTAGATAATAATTTATACCAATATTGTAACTAAAATGGCTGGTAATGGAAACAGAAATGAAATGTGCCTTCAGATTTTGTGATTTAATTTTAAAAAAACAACAGAAGGGCATGAATGTTGAACAACAAAAACAAAATATATTTCACCTGACATGTGCCCACCACACACTCTGTGCCCACCACACACTCTGTGCCCACCACATCCTCAGTGCCAGGGTACAATTCAAGATGTCCAAAATTAGGTTGTCCTCATCATGCAATCAATCCTCACCCATCAGTGGCCATGGTAAGTGTTGTGTGCAGTGCATGATGTTTAAACTTATACTTTCTCAAGAAGATGACCATTGATTGGCTGGTGCCTGACCATTTGGCTGAGCACTGCTTTAGGTTTATCAATATCTAATAGAGGGTTTAAGATTCCTGCTGGTAAAGCTACTTATGCACCAGCATTTTGGATGGGGACCTCTGAAGGTTATGAAAAAACACAGAATAGATAGGAACGCTTAAGTGTTTCTCAATTTCCTCAACATTTGTGTGTCATTCTGTATTCCAATCTTCCTGTTGATTTCTCTGAACTTTTTCCTATTTAATTAAGATTAGATTAAATATTAAATTAGTAAATTTAGAGTTGTATTAAAAAATCTAATAATACGCAAATTTTTACAAGTATTTTTCAGTTTCCCTTCAAGACAAGAGTCAAGGATAAAAGATCAAGTGGTAACCCTAACCCTAACTAGTTCACATATCACTTTAAGTAAATTATTCTAATTTTGATTTAGAAAGTTTGTTTTCAGCTTGTGAAAGCTTAAGTATAAGAAAAGGAGATCATACAAGTAGGTTATCATTTTTTAAAGGGATATCTGAAGTTCAACATTTAGTTAATAATTGCTAATTATACTATATATCAAATTAGAAATTATGACAACACACTTCTAAGTGGCCCCTAGAGGCCATTCTAATTCACACAGTATTAATTTCAGATGAAGTTCCACCTTCAAATAAGAACATGGATGACATCTATAGAGAACTCAACATATCACCGAGATTAAAGTGGAATTGTTTAAGCTTATTAATTGATTTATTAAACCATTGTTTAATGTGTATTATATGAGTCTTGTTGTTGAATGTTGTTCATCTTGTCTGTGCCTGTTTGAAAATTTATTATTGTCTCCCTTTAGTTTAGTTCTTTAATCTATTGTAGTTTTTTTGGTACAAATCTCAATGATAATAGTTCTAATTCTTTAAATTTGAAAGTTTAATTTCAGATGAGGTTGTTCCCATTTCAAGTCTCAGCAAGAACACTGATGAACTCAACATGTCACTGGGATGTTTTGATTAAGGTGGAGTTATTTTTAAGTTATTAGACTGTGTTTAAAATTTATTTATGTCGTCTTGTTTATGTCTAGTTCTGTTTTTGTTCTTCTTGTTCTGTTCATGTTTGTGGACATGTCCAAAGACTTGTTTTTATCTTGTCTTTGTTTGTCAGACTGCTGTTTATTAAGTTGTCTCCCTTTAGTTTAGTTTACGATAATAATTCTAATTCTTTGAGTTTGAAAGTATAATTTCAGATGATGTTCCCATTCCAAGTCTTAGCAAGAAGATTGATGAAAACGTCCATAGAGAAATCAACATGTCACTGGAATGCTGTGATTAAGGTGGAGTTAGTTTTAAATTATTAGAGCATATTCTAATGTCTTATGTCCTCTGCTTTGTGTCTAGTTTTGTTTTTCTTCATCTTAGTCTGTTAATGTTTTGATCTGACAATACACTTCCGCCGTGACTTATTCTATGTTGACCTGACAATACACTTCCGCCGTGACTTATTCTATGTTGACCTGACAATACACTTCCGCCGTGACTTGTTCTATGTTGACCTGACAATAAACTTCCGTCACATTTAGGGAGACAGACTGTTTGTGACATGGGGTGTAGGGTGATGGGAAAAGTGAATTGACAGCCATATTCTTTAGAATAGTCAGAAGCCTTAAAGGTGATTTGACAACAATATTCTTTAGAATAGTCAAAAGCTTTAAATTCCCATCTACCTAGCTTATGTATGGCTCCTCGTGCCACACCCCGGACAACAGTCTTGGCTGACTGTCTAAATACATGAGCAAAATCTGTTTTTTACTTATCAAAATGTTCAGTGTCAAATTTACTACCTTTTTTTTTTTAAAGGATATATTTTTTTTAAATGATGCTTTATGTTTTTATTTGTATAAAAGATGGTAATGTCTTAGTATGGTTATACAATTTTAAAATTCAAAAGTTGAGCGCTTATAACTGCTCGTTGAAAAATGACATATATTAAAGACCGACTTTCCAATTTTAATTTCTAATTTTCCAATCTGTCTTCATTTTTGTAATTCTATGCTTATTTTATTTAATATGAATTAATCTTGATATCACTGGTAACGGATATAAAATGCTTCCTATTGGCATGTGTCTCTAATAGCCTTTGTTCATGAGTGGCTCAGATATTGGGACTGACAGAACTGTTATCATTAACATGAGTAGCTTAAATCAATAAAGCTTCTTGTAGGAGAGGGTCATTAGCTTTGGAAAACTTTGAATCCAAACCTGTGCTACCTTGCAAAATACCCCAAAATAAGAATTTGGATTCCTCCCTGAAGAAAAATCAGGAGCTGGTGACCCATAGACAGTTTGGAGCGCAGAGTGCAATTAATCTTTTTTTTCCTATGGGCATAGTGTTATTAAGGAATAGAAAGAAATGAAATCAGTAATTTAACAATAACAATATTTTCTTGTTAACAATAACAATATTTTCTTGTTAACAATAACAATATTTTCTTGTTTTGATAAAACATTGTCACGTATCAAGGCCAAGTTGTAATTTAAAATATTAAATTAAATTAAATTCTGTTCAAGGTTGCCAGGTTTTCCAATGACGTTGCAAACATCCAGTGATCACACATGTCATGTTTGATAGAAAAGTATTTGATTGGTTAGGCAATTATGTTAATGTAAAGGTCAAGACAGACATGAAGGCAGAACAAAGAAGTGGAGTCTAATATTGTCAGTCGTGGATTGAATCTGGCAAGACGTATATTATTCTCGAGTTATAATTACTAGAGAACAGTTTTATACCTATACTAAATCTATTAGTTAATTTAAATATTTCGTATTCTTGATACAGTTCACTTTGTAAAAGCTGTATTATATGTTCCTATTTTCAAGTTAGGAATTAAAATTTTCTGTGTTTGAATCAAAAGGATCTTCTTCATTGAATCTAACAGTTAACATTTAGATCTAGACATTATATAGAATCCCCGGCACGTCACAGTCTCATCCTATCAGCTGACATCAAGTAAAGCTTAACTCATCTTATCAGCTGACTACTTCAAGTAAAACTAATATAATACATATTGCAAACAAGTAGTTGGATTAAAAAACAATGATATTTTGTTACACACACAAAAATAAAGTAAAACATTAGATATTAAACTTTTTGGAGATTTCTACAAATGTATTAGATAATAAAAGGTTTAGAAAATTTCTACAGATGTATTAGATATTAAAATGTTTTGAAAATTTCTACAAATGCAATAGATATTAAACTGTTTTGGGTTGAAAATTTCTACAAATTTATTAGATATTAAAAAGTTTTTAAAATGTCTACAAATGTATTGGATATTAAATTAATAAAATGATCCTTCTTTTGTTGTCATTTAATTATATTGTATTAGTTTTTATTATATTATATAATATAAAACATATTGCAAGCATGTAGTTGGATTTAAAAAATAATATTTTGTTACACAAAAAGAAAGTAAAACATTAGATATTAAATTGTTTTGAAAATTTCTACAAATGGATGGCTGCCTGGTCATGCGGTTTGCGCGCTGGACTGTCTTTCAGATTTATCGATGGTGGTCCAGGGTTAAAACCCTGCCTGCTCCCATCCCTCGTCGTCGTGCGGGAGGTTTGGACTAAGAAGTAATTATCTTCAACTCTGAAGGAACATCTAAAACATGTAAAACATTTTACAAACATATTAAATTTTTTGAAAAATTTCTACAAATGTATTAGATATTAAATTAATAAAATGATCCTTCTTTTGTTGTCATTTAATTATATTGCATTAGTTTTTATTATATTATATAATACATATTGCAAACATGTAGTTGGATTTTAAAAAAAAATATTTTGTTACACACACAAAATAAAAGTAAAACATTAGATATTAAACTTTTGGAGATTTCTACAAATGTATTAGATATTAAATTGTTTTGAAAATTTCTACAAATGTATTAGATATTAAATTGTTTTGAAAATTTCTACAAATGTATTAGATATTAAATTGTTTTGAAAATTTCTACAAATGTATTAGATATTAAATTGTTTTGAAAATTTCTACAAATGTATTAGGATATTAAATTGTTTTGAAAATTCTACAAATGTATTAAAAAAAGATATTAAATTAATAAAATGATCCTTCTTTTGTTTGTTCTTACATTATATTGTATTAGTTTTTATTATAATATATAATATAACACATATTGCAAACATATAGTTGGTATTTAGTTGCACAAATAAAAAGAAAATAAAACATTACTTTTAAATTTTTTAACATTTCATTAGTTGTTAATCATTTTGCTATTATAAATTATTTTTAAAAACAATTACAAAATGATCAAATATAAATACACAATGAAAGTTCATTAATAATTAGCAAAATGAAAAAAAAAATCAATATTAATTACAAAGATGTCTGTAGGTAGGTTAAAAAAAAATACAAATCAAATAAATTAACCAATAAAATCATCCCTTCCCCCCCCCCCTCCAAAAAAAATAAAAGTGGGGGAATACTGCTATTAGCTTTGTAATTAAAATTAACCAATTTCAAGGAAAAACCAAGAAAATAATATACAAAACCATAATAAGACCAGCAGCAATGTATGGAAGTGAGACCTGGACACTAAGACATCCGAAAATTTACTTGGGAACGGAAAATTCTTAGGAAAATCCATACAGAATGAAACAGGGTAGAGGACACGCACTAACCAAGAGAAATTAAAATCCCAGGATCGAACCTTGGCCCCCCCATATCAGAAGCCAAGCACCTTACTGCTGAACCATGGCACCACAAAATTTAAGAAAAAATGTTTGTTTTTTTAATCTATCATGTTTAATATAGCTTGTACACTATTAAAAAAAAAATATTATTTTTTAAATGCTTATTATGTATCCAATATGGCCGCCATAATGAATAAATGTAGTATTCTGTGAAGTATTATTTAAATACTAATGTATTGTTATAAAACTTTGCACATTTCACAAAAATTTGGATTTTTTTCAGCATTTTTAACAAATTTGAAGGTCACTATAGAAAATAAATCTAAATTAGTATTTTCAGTGATGAGAACAAACGAACACATTTAGGAAATTTTCTACACCTGTGTTTTGAACCAGCCAATCACATCGACTTAAATAAGAACCTGCTGAATTATTTTTAATTTATCATCATTTAATTATAGCCTATTTAATTTTTTTTTCAAATAATGTTGCATATTCATTACACTGCATGAGCTTTACTGCACACATACACACAAAATGCATGCAAGGCACAATAGTTTGTACATTTAAATTTGGAGGACAGCTTTTTGCAGCTTTATATTTGGTCTATGCAGTCTGAACATCAATTATTATATAGATTTCTGTGGCTTTTCAATATATTTATTGGGAAAAGCAATAGATATATTTTTTAAAAATGCAATGTAAGCCTATATTGGGGATTATGTAAGTGTATTTATTGTTAACAAAGCATATAGAGAAACTCATATATAGATCAGTGGTTAAGCGCTTGACTTCCTAGGGGTCCTGGGCTCGAATTTCGAGGAAAACTAGGATTTGATTTGATTTGTAGGGCACTCAACTTTAATTGGTACCTGCCTTTATTTGGGAACATTACCTACCCTATAGAAATGTAACTAACCTTTTATTTCCACGTGCGAAGTAGGGTGATTTTTGTTTTTGTAGTGTGTGCCTGAGTTAAGATTAGGATTGTGGTAAAAGTGTTGTTTTTTTTTTACTGGGAGTATTGACTGATTATAGTTGGATTGTGATTCTGCCATCAGAACTCAGCGTCCTGAGAATATGTGAGTTATTTTCTTTAGTACACTCCCACGTTGTCACAATAACGAAGGCCTATATGTGTTTAATAATAATACAAATAATAATAAATAATAATCTTTATTATCTTATAACAAAGTTGTTCTATGATTTTTGCACTGCACCAAAAAAAACAACAACATTATAAATATAGAAAATCAAAATATACATTCACACCAGTGATGGTAAAATTAAGGAGCTGTATACATATACATGCACACACAACACACACATGGGAAGGCTTTCCTGCACACAGCTCCCCGTACAGAAGTCGTTTGGGAAGGCGATTGTCTGGCATGCGGACTACATGTCCCACCCATCGAAATTGGGACCTTTTTACGGTTGCTTTGATACTGTTCATGTTGAACATTTGTAGGATTCCAGTATGTGGTCAGACCAATGCACCATATGAGTTAAGCAGCGTGGGTGGAATGAGTTAAGATTTTTGATGTGGCGGGAATATAAGGTCCAGGACTCTGATGCACTAGTACTGTAAACTTTCAGTATTGTTTTGTCCTCTCCGTTTCCACACTAGCCCTTGAAGTCTGACAAAAGCAACACTGTCTCGAGCAACACGAAAGTCTACGTCATCATATAGGTTGGCGTTTGACTGATATGCTGATATCTTCCAAGATCTTCTTGTTCTGTACAGCATTTGTATATATTAATAAGTCTTGTCTTCGAGTCCTAAGATTGAGGAATGCAGTATTTCCCGTGGTTTTGAGTATAAATACCCCATACAAAGAGTTTTGAGGTTTTATTCAATTTTATTCTAAAGCAAACTAGTCTTATCTTATATAATACAGACGTTACTTCAAAAAAGAAGGTGATTACGTCCTACGCGTCATGCATTTAGTCATGCATATTAACCAATGACTTAAATTCTGCCAAGTCACTGGTTTTTCTGGCTAGCTCAGGCAACCCATTCCATGCTCTAATAGCACTAGGGAAGAAGGAGTATTTGTCCTAGCATAGGGGACAAGGAATGTGCCATAAACAAACTTCACAGATTTTGACGATAAAATTTCTCTTTTCGATATAAAATCTAAAGCGAACTACAGCCACCTAATTCCACGAGCGTATAGCCAAGAGAGGTTAGAAATTTCTACCAGTGGCTGTCTCAATTAATAAAGTGCAGTGAATTGAAAAAGACTAAATGTGACTCAACAAAGATGGCTAAGACGGACTTAAGGAGTCAGTTATAGAAATCGGATCTTAATCAAGGAAATCCTATGCCGAACTAGTAAGGTTGTGACAGAGCGTCGCTTGAGGTTTGCCGGACATGTTCTCCGACAAAAAGAATTACGCATAATAAGAGTTGCGATAACATGGAGGATCCTAGTACAACTTGGCGCCACACTTTTATGGAGGTCGTCAGAGCAGGTGGGAAAAGGCTTCAGACAGTTGACGGACTTGTTGGTTGGTGTTAGGACTTCATACGCATGGGCGTAACCTTGGGAGGTGGAGGGGGGTTCTTACGAAATGAAATGAAATCCCCCGCAGGGGGAGCGGTGGAATTTTGTGACTGATTTTCAGCTTTGATTTTGTTTATTTTATGTGAGATTTTAATATTAAACCATCACTTGCCCCAGCACAGCCAAAGGGGGGTGGCTACGATTACAATCCTTTCCAGGTGGTTAGTTAGTAGGCTGCAAATCCGCCAAAAGAAAAAGTCCCAAACCTTTTTTTAGTGTTTTTAGCTATAGTAGAAATATATTACCCCATAAGAACAATGATATAATTTGGAAAACAAAGTAACGCTACTCAGCTCAGATCTAGAGGATTAGATGAATTATTTATGACAACAGAACTGTATTTGACAATAGGTATGATAATTGTTTGATTTTCCAGGTAACGTCCCAAGACAACATTCTGCTCAGATCTACGTCCACTTGTCTCACCGTCGCCCCAAGCAGAAAAAGCGCGGAGACAAGAAGAAACCTAAATTTCCTTAAAAAATAGATAAATAATTAAATATGCTCGTAAATGTGCACAGCACATTCATCACTCCCATGTGCATCACCCACTTGCTCAATCGGTCACTCCCATTCACGTGCACATCTAAGTGCACATACGCAACCTACAATTCCAACATATACGATCCTCACATGTACATTTCTCATAATGGTCATCATTACACCCTCGTGCACGCTTTATCTAACCCGCCATGTCCATCACTCCAGTGTACACAGGTATTCTTTATCCTCTACATAATCCTAACCTATAGAATGGGCATCCTCACATTTTGTACATTGTGCACCTATCCATTCCATGGCCACCGTACAGGATTCATCTATGTGCACACTGCACCTGCACACTTTATCCAATATTCCCATGTGCATCAAGATCCAGGTTCATATATAACCTATCTTACATCCTATCCAATGCATTACATGAGTAGGAAACATTCCCAACCCATTCTCGGGCACCTAGGATTCTCACTCTAACCCTATTCTCACCACATCGTGAAGGTGCATATTCGCAAATATATCTGCACATGCATTATGATATGATCTATACCTAACCCGATATATCCTCATATTTTAACATTGAAAAAGACCACGAGGAAACCATGAAACATAGCTCTGCCCTAATCGGGATTCGTATTAGTGACTCCTAAAATGAGATTTGATTGAGAAGCTAACGCTGTATGAAGTGATAGAACAACTACTTAAAAAGAAACAGACTTTGCATCAAATAAATAATGAACTGGCGACAGACTACGACAAAATAGTTGCCGTTATCAAGTTTTGCAAATTTATTTAAAGGAAAAATTCATGTATTTTAAAATTATCATAAATTACAATTCCATGGAAATTAAGAATTTGAATTAAATCAATTAGTAAATTTGAAAACAAAAAAATACGGGATTTTTCGAGATAATAATTGACAGAGAATGTCAAGATGGCATCAAAAACTTCTAGGCCTAAACTCTACAATACAGTTGCCTACACATTGTGCTGGTTGTACAATTATTCAATAGTTTGAAATCAACAAAACAACAAGATATGACAACTTGCACTCTTAATACATTGTATGGTTTTTATAGGATTAGACTATCGAAATGTTACAAAATTTCAGTTGGACCTACATCTATATATACACATACAACTCGGATTTAGACTTCATAGCCCCAAATACGTTTTTCACATATTTTTAATTGCTTAACTTATTTTTAAAGGGTTAACCATCACTTGCCCCAATGCATCCATGAGGGTATTGAGTTTAAAATCCCTCCCCCCCCCCCCGAGACAGTTGCCGAATTCCATGAGCGTTGCCAAAGGGGGTTTTGAGTTTAAACCCCCTCCAGAGGACTTTAGGTTTAAAACTCCTCCAGATTTTTTTAAGTTTAAATAACTCCTACAGATAGTTCTGAGGTTGAAAACCCTTTCTTCAATATTATTTTAAGCAAACAGTCATCTAATTTGTATGAATATATTTAGAGTTTGTTTTTAAAAAAAGGATAAAACCCCCAACAGATGGTTTCAACGATAAATCTAAAGCAATATAAAATTATATATATATATATATATATATATATATATATATATATATATGTATGTATGTATCTATGTATGTAGGTGTGTGTGTGTGTATGTGTGTGTGTATGTGTGTGTGTGAGAGAGCAGGTCAGGAGGCGCTGGATAAGACCTTTTCTCTGGTCAACATTAAATTATGTGGGTTTCATCTGTGACACCTCAGTCTACGACCAAGGGGCTAGAGTCGCCTAAGTAACCAGACATATATACTAACCTAAACTAAATATAAAGCACCAACAAACTTTAATTGAAATTAAATAAGACAAAATGAAACTTTATGTGCATATACAAAAATAAATCTATAATAAAATATAATATAGATCTATGCACTACAACTGAACCCAGCAACCAACTAAAACCCTCTAAATCTACGCCACTACAAACACCAACAAAATAACCAAACCAACTATCTAACACAAACTGATCAAACCAACTATTTAACTAAATCACTACTAGACCTAGATCTACTCCAACACACTAGTCTAGAATAGTCTAGATCTACAATATTCTACTACTACAACCAACCCAAGGGCGTAGCCCGGGGGGGGGGTTGGGGTTCACCCCCCGAAATGAAATCGGACTTAAGTGACAGATTTTTTGCTTTAATTTTATTTATTTTAGGTGAGATTTTAATACTAAACCATCACTTGCCCCAGCGCAGCTAAGGGGGTTTTGAGCCTAAAACCCCTACCAGGGAGTTTTGAGTATGAAACCCCCTGCCAGGGGTTTTTGAAGTTAAATCCCCCTCTTCTATAAAACAAAACACACAAAAAATGCAAACAAAAATCCCCAAATTCCAAGAGTTAAGGAAGATTTTGATTTTAAAACCCCCTCCAAAATTGAACCCCCTCTTCAATATGAAAAAAAAAGCAAATTATGCACTCAAAATGTTATGAGCGTAGCTAAATGGGTTTTGACTCAGTTCTATGTTTAAATTACACACTCTAAAATCTATGAGCGTAGCCAAATGGGTTTTGAGTTTAAACCCCCCGCCAGCGGGGTTTGAAGCTAAAAAATACATCTTCAATGTAAAAAAATCAAATTACGCTCTCAAAATGCTATGAGCGTTGCCAAAAGGGTTTTTGAGTTTATATCCCCCTTCAGACGGGTTTGATGCTAAAAAATACCTCTTTAAACTAATTGGAACAATAGAAGGCTGAGCACGTCAATAGTGTTTATAAGTGATAAGGCGGAGATAATGATGTTATGCCTGTAGTGAATTTAATTCGCAAATTTCATCGATGGGGTTTCTATCTTGAAAATTTTTTAGTTTTCCAGGGCCTTAGTTAAGTTATTTTTGGGTTAAAACTTCGTATGATATCGTTCACAGCCATCAGAGAATACAACTGATTTATTAGGACCAAAGAAATGTATAGAGTGTTCATAGCGTAACAAATAATGCATTTATTTATTTATAATAAATACAGAAAATTAAACTATTTATAGATTTTCTCCATATATATAAAAAATAATTATCATTTTGTTATTCAATTGGTTCCGTAATTATTATAGCTTTGAAGTTATTTTTTTTTACTAACGCTTATAAACCTACCTCACAACAAATCTCTAAACATAATGTAACACTCTCGAACCAAAAGTCCTCTAAATATAATGTAAATGAAATTAGCCATGACTATTGAGCTTGCCAATTTGGTTTGAAATAAATTTATGCAGGGTTTTTATATGACTTGATGTGTCTTAACATGGTATCGTTATTATGTTTTGTGCAGATGAGCCAAGTAATAGTGAAGGCGTTGAAGACTGCGTCGTCTTGCAAGGGTGATTACTCAATGATGTACCGTGCACTATGTGTGTGAATTAGAACTTTAGCGAGGGAGATTATCGTGCATATCAAACGGCTATAAATAGCAATCGGGTATACGAAATTAATAAGTTGTTGATATCTATGTCTTTTTTAAATTATTGATTATTTGTAGGCATTTTGTAGCAATGTAGAATCGAATTTAAATTTATTGCCCAAGCACTTACATTTGTGGCGTTTTTACACGTACTTATATGCAAGCCTTAATGGTCATGTGATTAAAAGCTTTCTTGGACCAGAGACAGTGTGTAAGAAAAATAAGTTCAGGTCTAGGACATCAAGGCAGTAATCACGGTGTGGTACAATGTAAGTCCTCGAGAATGTAGCTGTACGAGTCCAGAAGACAGACAGACTAGAAGAGTTCAGTACAGTAGTTCTGTTAACTAAAACAATGCATAGGTAGTTAGTGCAGCCAATTGTGTAGTATTGTATTTCTAATTAAACTACCATATTTTTTATTTGGAACTATTGTCGTCAAGTTATTGTATTAAATGTGTTGTGTTGAGCAGTGTTTACAAAAGGCTTGGTAGAAAAAATCGTAACACTGGCTTCAAGAAGAAAAATGTCTTATGGCTTCTTTAAAACTGCTGGGTAAACTTGATCTAAAAGATGGGAAGCGTGGTCGAGAGGCTAAGTGCGCTTGAACTTGGCTTGTCTACTTAAAAGGGGGCTCGAGATTCGACACCCGACTCGGGCAGAGTTGCGCTTACTGAGCGCCTAAAGGCAGCACGGAAAACCAACTCCTAGATACCCCATCCCCCCACTGGTCCACAAATGAGATTGGACCAAAGCGCTCTGAGCATGAAAGTAGCGCTATATAAAAGCTATAATAATATTATTATTTGATGTCGTGAATTGAAATGTTTTCGAAGAAATAAAGAAACTCTTAAAGAACACCTCCGACTGCGATGTAGTAAGATGAGGTTTCGGATACGTACATGTTAGAAGCACAACCAGATATCAGAGAATTCCTGATAGAACAGATGAGCTTGTTACAGGTGCAGTTGGGTATGACAGGGAAAAATGTCATGGTACAGTTATGTACCATCATTAAATAGATATTGTAATAACTTAAGTGAGGCAACTCAACGAGACACAGATGTTTATTTATTATGTTTACAAAACAACATCTTCTCTTAGGCACAGTTTCTCCATATTGGCTCTCAACTTGGGCGGAAATCGCTCTCTTCTCCTCTTCCTAATGTTGACATTCTTCTCACTTAGAAGGCGGTGCGCATGGCAGAGTCATACAAATATATACATTTACCATGCTGAACAAGACATATGAGACAGTAGGTACCTTGTGAAGCAAGACAGTTTGGTACCATAATGAACGAGACAGATAAAACGTTTGGTTAAATCGTAAGGAAGAGAACTGAAACGTTGCATATCATCAGGGGCGGACTGGCTATATATGCAATCGGGCAAATGCCCGGTGGGCCGGTACCTAATGGGCCGGTCTGGTCGCGACCAATGAAAAAAAAATTCAATGCTGAATTTTAATTAAAATAAAAAAGTGACAGCAGTTGCCCAAACACGTTTTCTTGTTGTTTTTTTAAATTCAACAAAATTATAAGAAAATTTCCACTATACTGTTCGCATTTTCAAAAAAAAATGTGTTTATAAATAAGGAGTATACATTTGTTAGGGAAGAAGCAGCTTGACGAGATATTTGTACGGCATCAAGTCTCTTTGTCTTTGTGTTGGCTGATGAAAAATGTTTTTGTCAATATTGGTTTTGATTCTGTACGCCATAGTTACAAGTATGTATACATGTATCAAATATATAAACTATAAGGCGCTTTCGAGTTATGTCTATTACAGATAAACTAAATGGAGGTAACTCTAAAATAACGAAGTCCAATAACATTAGCAAAATGTCAAGGATATAAGTTAGTCATGCTAATACTAAGTTTCGAACAAGAAGTTTAATAATGAAAGTGGTCGTCGAATATCCTCAAGCTAAATATCTACGTTCCTAAAAAGCTCCTCTGTCTACGCCGTCGAGATTAGACTTTTTACATTGGTTTCTATTTCGCTTAGAATTATTTTAATTTTTTATCATAGTCTCTAAGTCAAAACCACCTCTATTTACGAAACTAATTGCTAATTTCTAATCGTGCCAAAAATACTATATACATTTTTACCGAATATCTCTATTCAGGCTCAATGCAAACGCCCCAACGCGAAAAAACCAACTTAAAGAACTGGACAGCTCAGAGCTCCAAAATATCTTAACACTTTCATGTTTTTCACCGCACCACTACTAGTCATTTTCTGGCGCTTGACTGTAAATTTGGTATCATCTGGCTACACACACATTCTGTTTATCCGCCTTACCACCAGAGTTATAACATTGCACCCCTCTTTCGATATTTTTATCCCAAGCGGAATCCACATAATGCCAAGGGCTGTAAGGTTTTATCGCTGCTGGTGTGGGTTCAATAAGTTAGCGCAAACGTAGGCTTACTTTTTGAGTTTGGCGTTTTACTGTTGACAGTCGTTGAGTTATAGCACTAAACTGCTTGGTATACAACTAAGTCAAAGTAGACTATTCTATTTGAACAGTTTGGCTTGTTACAGGTAAATAGATTAATTCTCTCTCTCTCTCTCTCTCTAAATATATATATATATACAGAGAGAGAGACAGACAGACAGAAACAGACAGAGACAGAGAAAGAGAGACAGACATACAGACAGACAGAGACAGAGAGAGACAGACAGACAGACAGTGACATAGAGAGAGACTGAGAGAGAGACAGACTGACAGAGACAGAGTGAGACAGAGAGAGAGACAGACTGACAGACAGACAGAGACAGAGTGAGACAGAGAGAGAGACAGACAGAGACAGAGAGAGACAGACTGACAGACAGACAGATACAGAGTGAGACGAAGAGAGACAGACAGACAGTGACATAGAGACAGACTGAGAGAGAGACAGACAGACAGACAGTGACATAGAGAAAGACTGAGAGAGAGACAGACTGACAGACAGAGACAGAGTGAGACAGAGAGAGAAACAGAGAGAGACAGAGAGAGACAGAGAGAGACAGAGAGACAGACAAACAGAAACAGAATGAGAGAGAGAGAGTCACAACAAATAATAAAAGTATACAAATAAGGTACTCAAAATAATTAAAACAGAAAACAAAAGACCAGTAATAATGATGTTAGTATTACTTTACATTAAATTATACATGATAATGATGCATTATAATAATAATAATAAAGGGGGAGCGGAGAATTAGTGTTAAAGCGCTTGGCTTCCAAACCTGGGATCATGTTTTTGAATCTAGGTGAAAAATGGGACTTTGAATTTCGGGATTTTTTAGGGCGCCCCTGAGTCCACCCAACTCTAATGGGTACTTGACTTTATTCGTATCGTATCTTATCTCATATTCATTAAGAAACTTTTCGAAATTAACTAACTTTTTAGATATTGAAAATTTATAGTTTATAGACATAATGATCACTTTCCTAAATTGTAAGTTGACATCTAAAAACAAACAAAGAAAACAAATTACACAACACGACCACACCCACTGTAATTTAATCCAGATTTTAAACTGCCGCTGTGGACAAGATCCGACAACTTCCAATTATACCCCAAACAGTGGACATGAGCTCCACTACTTCCTGGGCATGTACAAGTTGTATAGGTCAACCTAGTTCTATCATCTAACTTGAATTGATCTTTCCATTGACCCAGACTGACCTGTTTCGAACATCCGTGGGGATGTGAGACAATAAAATTAAACTTGTGTCTGTCTCTGGTGTCCAAGTATTTGTCAAAAACCTTCCACCAAACCTGTTCGTAATGATTGAACATTACCTTCAGTTTGTCTCCCAAATTTTTATCGCATGTCACAACTTTCAACAAACACCTGTCATACTTGATGCTTTTATCTGCATAAATGACCTGATCAGTACTTATCACTGGACTATCATCTGTGTCGTAAAGAAATCTCAGTGTCGTTTGGCGGGCCTCAACGTCATCAAAAACCACATGTGTAGCTGTGACCACATCAAATTTCCACCACACATTGCTGGGTGTGACTGATTCTTTACATTTTCTACACCAGCACTTTGTGTAATTATTCTTAATACCGTTATCTTCTACGATGCCATCTTGAATCCTCTTTATATCAGACACCCATCCACTTCCTGTTCTCAAGTGTCGTATATCACTCATGTTATAAAATGGATATGGCTGAGTTGTATATGGCCAAAACCTTGGTCTGTGTGGACTGGTTATTTTAACGTCTACTCTAACTGTCAAATTAGCCGAAGCTTTGATGAAATTAAACAAAGCAATGTCTTGATACCCTTCAGGTAGATGTTTTAAGGTGAATGTATCAACAGGTATAAACTGACTATGTCCTGGATTCTTTCTGCAGCCTTCCAGATATTTGTGTAAATTCGCTTCTCCCCCCTCCGACTCCTGAGATTCATGTTCACCTGGAGAAAAAAAAATAAGTGGATGAAATGTTCAGCGTTTATTCCGATAAAAAAAAAAAGCAAAGTTTCCTTTTCAGACTTTGTGATAGGGCATGATGTAAAGGTCATCTGTTTCTGTGACCCACGGTAAACGAGGATTATCTTGTGGTAATCAAAACGACCACCCCCCTTTGCATGTCCCCCAACTGACGTCATGTACCTCATTAGAGTTGGGTGGACTCAGAGGAGTCCAAAGATCAAGAAGTTGAAAATCCCAGTCCTCACCAGGGTTCGAGCCCGGGACCCCTGCTTTACAGCTCAGCCACCGCGACTCCATTATAAATATATTATAAATATTTATAGCTAAAATGCCCTAACGTTTAAGTTTAACATACACACTGAAGATTATCCTGAGCGTATCCTGCGTCTTTACCTAGTCGTGGATAAAGAATAAATATTGGATAAACAGCATTACCTGGGACCTAGTTTTTAAATGAGAGAAAGTAGGGAATTAATAATAATAATAATTAATAAATAAATCGCTGTTAACAAACAAAATGTAGGCTCATTACAAACACAAACACGACAGCTACAATGACAAACTAATCTAAACAAGTTTTAAACAGATAGGTCTTAATGTTCTTCTTAAAAGTGGTGTAGCATGTTGTCTGTCTGAGATCAATGGGGAGTGAGTTCCAAATATTTGGTGCGTGCACTGAAAAAGTCCGCAGACCGTAGCTTTTGAGGGAGAAAAGCGGCACCACTAGAAGCGTTGAGTCAATTGAGCGCAGGGCTCTTTAAGGGACATATGAAGTGATCAGTTCGCTACGGTATAGGGGCATTTCATTGTTATATATACACTTATGACAAAGTGTGGCCACCTTGAGTCGATTCTTGCTTTCACGAGAAGCCAATGGAGCGTGTGCAGAATCTCATAGTTTTTCTAAGGATTATTCGAGCGGCGTTGTTCTGTATACGTTGCAGCTTGGCTATTTTGTCATCAGGTATACCTGCTAGCATGGCGTTGCAGTAGTCAAGACGGGAGAGTATGAATGTCACAGCTAGCTTTTTTGTTGACTCCGTTGCGTAGTAGCAGCATTAATGAGAATCAAAATAGATTAAATGCGACGAAAATAAGGGACCAAGGATTGAATCAGGGACCCTGGTAACGACAACAACGTCTAGCTGTAACGCACTTCAAAGCAAGCTTAACCTCTCGACCATCGTAATGTCAAAAAAACATATTTCTGGTATAGAGTCATTCACCGGTTATGCAAATTACCAGTTGTTTGTTGTCACATGCCAAGCAAACCCCGCCCTCCCCCCCCCCCCACCTCGCCACACCGGTGTTCACTTACAATTTTAACAGAGCCGACACAGTATGTATGTATCGTCCATTTGTTTCTGCGCCTAGCTTCACATGCATAATTAAGCTCACAGCTTCATTGCTCCAACTCACTGAAGCTTCTCTATGTAATGTATTTATGTGGTCCTCTTGTCGTAATGAGAGATACACAATTAGATAGAGCCATTGTTTATCTAATACATGTCTACTAGCTGTCTGTGGTTTCCTAGGGTCTTTGGTTTTGGCCCCAGTCGGCGAAATCCCTTATTTTCGTCGCATTTAATGCACCACTTTCTTTTATTTAAAAATATAGTCCGTGGTGCTCTTTTAGCGGCCCCCGTAAGAAGAAAAACCGCTATTAAGTTTGTGTAAAATGTCCATCTATCCGTCTGTCACACTCAGATCTCGAAAACTAGAAGAGATATGAAAAATATTATTTCACCATTCAATGCGGCTCGAAAAGTTTAGGTGCAACAGCTACTTTTGGTTTTCTAAAAGCAAACCGTTTAATTTATAAAATTAATTATGCAACCGATTTTTTCATAAAAATTCACCAATTATAAGACAATTACGTAAATGTAAGGGAGGCAGTGTCTCAATATGCTAGCAAGTATGGAAGAGTTCCATGTATTTTCAGTATCACTAAGTCTAATGTATACTTATAGAATGTACAAGAAATGTTTACAACAAATATAAATAATAGTTGACAGTTTTTTTTCTGGTCGACTAGCTGCTAAAATTTAAAAATACAACATTTGTGTTTGTTTATAAAGGCTAAGAATGCACTTTCTATGTAAATATCACGCACATTTTTTAAAATAAACGTTTTATGTAGCGACTTTCGAGCAGTAGCGTTACGTTGCAACAGCACCACCCCTAATGCCATTTTTTTTTATTTATAATATGCTGATTTTATTTATTTGTTGTTTCGTGCCCCATCCGGACAAAAGCCTCTTATTTGTGAGCATTTTGTCTGTTGGTCGGTCTGTCCGTCACGTTCAGATTAAAAACAACAACACTAAAAGCAATTGAAAATCTGTTTTAACCTTTAATGTTCCTTTACAACAGGGGTTCTCAACCTGTGGGTCGCGACCCCTTTGGGGGTCGAATGACGATTTGCCAGGGGTCGGCTAAGACCATCGAAAATATAGATTGTTTATGTCTATTCTCCTATTGCTGTATGTGTGTGTGGGGAGGGGGTCGCGGAAGAGTGGGGGGATTGTAAAAAGGGATCGCCGGGCTTAAAAGGTTGAGAACCGCTGCTTTAGAAATATCTCTATAGTTTTACCTATCTAAAATAGATTGTTCCGCCTGGTTTTGTGAAAAAAATCAATGTCAACGAATGTCTGTTTGCTCTTCTAATTTATATTATATTTAATTTCCATGCTTAAAGGCTGCAAAACACTTGATCAATCATATGTTGTTCCGTTTTTTTTAATGTAAATTGCATATAAATGTTAAATGAAAATCTCGATACGGGCTTATATTTCATTAACTAAAATGTTGTTCCTAAAATTGTTATACTAAAAATAAATTATGTGAAATGATTTTTTGAAATCGCACCATTGACTTACATTACACTTGCATTCTTTGACAATACGTTACTATACTTTAATTATCGATATCAAATCGTTCCGTATTCTCTACTTAAAACTAATGTATGTATGACTTTTTCAAAAGTATCTACAATGGGTTGTTCAGGATTTTAAAATAATAAAGTAATTTAGAAAATCCCTTTTAGTGGCCCCCATAAGGGAAAAAGCCGCTATTATGTATTAGCGCTTCAGGGACACCCTCAAAGCTTCTCAGCATAAACCCAGTCACATAGGAGACAGAGACACATGACAGAGCATCATGGCGTCGCGCTGTGAAAACTGGCACACAGGTTGCTGAGAAAAAGAGAAAAATACTGGCAGAAGAAAAGCAAGACCCACGACACTAGCTCCAGCTGGAATAACCTGCCCAGTGTGTCGTCGATTACCAATTTTTTTTTTGTTTGTAAATATAGTAATTACAATAACAGAAATTACATAACGTAACAATACATTTGTAACGAATAAAAATTTGACCAAAAAAAAAACAACAACAACCGTTTGCATAAATGTGTTTTAAATTTGGTATACAGATACCTCCCCTCATTGAAGAGTCTCCAGTGTTTGATACTTTTAATAGTGAATAGTTGTAAAAGTGATGTATTCTTATTAAAAAAACTGCTTGCATACGTGATTTAAAAAATTAGATTTTTCGCTTTCAGAAAAGAAAAAGTAACCTTTGAATCAGAACTTTGAGTGGTCTAAAATATCATCATATCGGATTTTCAATACCTTTTCTAGTTTACGAGATCTAAACGGGACGGACAGACATTTTAAACAAAACAAATAGCGTATTTTTCCCTTTTCGGGGCCCGCTAAAAAGATACACATAAGTCAAAAGTTTGGTAAACACTGCTCTAAATGATACGTGAATATTCTTTCTTTTTCATTTTCGTTTTCACGTCTTTATTTTGCATTTCTTTTCGCTTCTTTATACTTTCTTGAGTTGAGAGGGGCCCAAACATTAGTGGTTTAACTAAGTATACAATGGTATAATAAATCACACTAAAAAAAAAATAAAAAATTACCAATAATTTGATTTCCATATGCCTGGGTTTTAGACAAGTCATAAGTGACATGAAATTCTGTTACAATCCCTTCTGAATTACCTGAAATATGCAAATAAACTTTTTAAAATAGCTGTCAAAAAAAAGCAGCAACATATAACAAAGATTTTTTTTCTCTTCCTCTCAAACAAACTATATCTCCATCATTCTTATTAATTTTACGTATGTCATTTTTTTTTTCTGTTACAGACAAATAATTCTATGCACAAATACCATTTCCGGATAATTCTTTATGAATATTGATGTCAAAATCGTTCTGGAAATGAAAAAAAATTTATCATTAAGATTAATAAGATAGTATTATAAAGCACTATTGAAATGTAAATCTAAAAACGTTAAAAAGGGCTTGAATTGAAATCGATGCACTTGAACTAGAAAAAAAAACAACAACTATAAGCGCAGTTTAAATGTAAATTAAAACATGAGAACAACTTGAATTAAATTGAGATATTAATGTACTTTTAGTAATATAAAAGCCCTTTGAATTGTATTTTTTAATGAATAACTTTTTCCCTTTAAATTTCGCGTATGCGGTCTAATTTAATATATATATAGAGAGATAACTTTTATATCGCTACTCGCTAACTCTATTCAGCTTTCATAATTTTGATTGATTAAAAATTAAATTTTAGTCTATGGTTTAGTTTGGTGATAATGTTATCATTTGAAAATATAATAAATAACTTTTTGATACTAATATTTTTTAATCTCTGTTACGCTTAGTTTGTTTTCGCTCATTTAGTCATAGATTATTGCTAAATACAAACGTGACTGATACGAATTTCAGTCAAAAGTTTAAACATTTGTTGAACTTATCTTTAAAATGTTCAAAAAAAGTGTAGTTATGTGTTTTTTAAAACTTTTGCATCGTCAGATTTTGTAATTAAACCTCCTACCACAAATAAAACTTGATGTTAAGTAAAATTAAATAAAAAAAGGGGATTTAAAAAAAATATTTATTCAGCCACCTCTCTTTTAACAGTCTAGCTTGTGACACCTGGTCAACATTTCTAATTGGCTATCGCACAGTGAAGACTACGCTGGCTCGGTCATGTCACTCGCATGACAGATGGAAGAATCCCTTAAGACATCTATACGCTGAGCTTGCAGAAGGAGTCAGACCCAAGAGTTACCCAAGACTTACCTACAGATATGTCTGTAAGTGAGACATGCGAACCACAGGTCTCACCAGCCACTTGAGGAGGCATAAAACCCCAGTGCAAAGCCCTCTACCCCTGGTTGACAAATTGGTCATCATCAAACCACGATGGACGAAGTATATTATGAAGGATATCATACTATTTCTTATTTAACCAGATATTTGTAACTGAATGCTTGACGTTGCAGTATCATTCTCATTTATACTCATTTAACATTTAATACATTTAATACAATTCAAGGTGACCTGCCACTGGAAGAAGAGATAAAAAAAACGCATAGGCCAGGCCGCATCAACCTTCGCTAGACTCTGATCAAGAGTTTGGGAAAACAAGAAGCTTACCACAGCGACCAAAATGGAGGTCTACAAGGCATGCGTTCTTAGCGCGCTACTGTACGGTAGTGAGTCGTGGACTACCTACACAAAACAAGAGAGGAAACTAAACTCATTCCACTTGCGCTGCCTTCGAAGGATCTCAAGAAAAACATGGAAAGAAAAAGTGTGTAATATTGAGATCCTCGCGTAAACGGGCCTTCTCAGCATCTTTATAGTCCTCAGGCAACGCCTCCTGCGCTGGCTCGAACATGTTCGCCGGATGGAGGACAATCGCATCCCAAAAATTATTCTGTACGGACAACTTGCGTCTGGCTGAAGATAAAATTGTCGCCCCCACCTCCGTTACGTGATATGTAATAAAAAGGGACTTGAAGAAAAGCGTGTAATGCGAGAAATGGCCAGAAGCCACCTTGACCTGCAATATATGTGGACGGGAGTGTCTCTCAAAAATAGGGCTCAACAGCCCTATGCAAAAATGTTCGAGATGAACCATAGTCATTTCACGACTGAAGGAGGCCAATGAGTGAGTGTCTCATTTAACCAAAGTTATTTTGACTAATGAAATCGTTCATGTACAATAGTTACGTTTGTCACATTAAGTGTAGATTCACGACACACGAACCCAGACTATTTGACATTTTGGTGACCAGCAATCTACACAGTGATAAGAAACAACACGTTACAGACTGATCGTGTGTACACGGTTAGACTTAATCATCTGTCACACATCCTATCGAAAAGTGAAGACATCTCCCTCACCAGTTAGGCGAACGTACACATCTAATAGACTTTTTCATATTTTGATAATACATACAGGACAGACGGTGACAACACAAGACTATGGCGATGCACTAAATGTTCCTAAACTTTAATTTGGTAAACCTTTTATTGAATATTGAAAATATCCGAGGGCGTAAAAGACGCGTAATCTGTTCTAGGCGAACAATTTCAAGGTAAATTTACATATTTTTTTAAAATAATTATACAAAAAATTAATCAAACTAGAGTTTTCCCAGTGAGGCAAACGAGCTAGTAATTATTTTCTCAACGATATACATCAACTGTCAAATTTCTGGGAAAAACGTTAGATCCTCGTTTTATAAGCGAGTCATGCATTACATACTGCCGCTCGGTCAGAAAATATGTACGTAAATTTACGTTTTATAAAATATATTTAGAAGTGGTAGTATTTATATGAATAACACATAAAGTTTTGAGACAAAAATGTTGACTTAAACGTTTCTTTGTGTTCTTGTACTTAGAGTTTGTACTATAAAGAACATTGGTTTGCATAAATAAAGCAACTATTAAAACTCACATGTTCAGTCTTCAGTTTCTTCTTTCGTTTTTCCTTGGCTTGTGTTTTTCTTTTGCTTGTCGACATAGTGGTCTAGTTTCAGCACAGATGATGGATGAGTTCATTTCTGACATGTTGATTTTAAAATAAAACAATTTACTGCAAGTAGTTTTTATAGAAATGAAACTGTATTGGAAAACGAATATTTTATACAACTTTTATAAATGAAATTAATGTTCAATCCAAGAGTAATCACAAGCTGACGATGACATATGTATACGGGACATAGTATTTATTTAAGATGGGGTTAACTTAAGATGGGTTAAATGTAACTCAGAAGGAACGGATTTCAAAAGTCACTTACAAAGAACTGGTCAAAAATAGCTAACTCCTATGCGAACGAGCGCCACCATACATCGAAGTTTTGACCGGGCCTCACATTAGATTTGTGTGACATGTTCTCTAAAAGCTCACGCGTTAAAAGTAGCATTAAAATGCAGGACGATAGCCAAGAATAACACAAACAAGGATGTCCTAATATAACTTAAATCCGCACTTTCGTTCAGGATATAAGACCAGTTGACACCAGTTAAGAAGAGTCTGCGAACTTAGCTAGAGGCCAATTTTTAAGTACAGCTTTTCGTCCAATGCAAGAAAAGGCACTGCAGTATCTAAGCCTAAATCTAATAGCAAATAACATTGGACCAATGCGTACAAAGCAGCTAAGCATGCAAACGTAGCCATTTAGTCTACTAACTAACTAATCGAATGGGAAAGGGCTTATATTAACAGACAAAACAGTGTATTTAAATCGAACAGATACATTTTACATTGACAAACGAAAGTTCGCAGCAAACTTTGTTTTTACAGTACCACTGCCTCACAATGCTAGAAAATTTTGATGTACAAAGAACAGGATATAAACATTTTATCTTAAAGATTAAGCGACTGGCATTGAGACTAAAACTTCAAGACAAACCCTATTGATTTTAACAGAGGAATTTCGACAACTGATCTTCAAAGACATCTTCAGGGCTCTGAGCATACCTGTTGCCTGTTAGCAGTTTCTGCTGCAGAGCTGCCACAGCTTTAGAAAACAAAGATTGCTAAGAGTACACAAGAATATTAAATTTTGTTTACCTTTAACGGATAAAGATTAAAACTATTGCCAGAGGATGTCACTTCATTCATCATTGTGATACAAATATTGAAAAGTAGCAAAATATACAGAAAAAGTACGTTGAAAAAACAACAAAGCTTATCTAAAGGAAAAAAACGCAGCCTTTAAAATTATATCTATAATTAATGTAGGAGTTGTTTCACATATTCGATATCAAACAAAATAAAGAATTACCAATGATTAATGGCTAAATTATTGATTCATATTTTGTTAGCGAAAAACAAACAAAATTAGTTTAAGTATCAACTTGATCGGAGAATGCGTTAGGGAGAAAGAGCGGGAACACACGAACCCAGGCTATTTTAAGGAGTAGTCTCCCTCGATGGTATTAATTAAAATGATAAATTACCCGTATTTATTGTCTTATACGTTACTTTTTTAAAAAAATTAATTCATGTCTTGTCTATGTCAATGATTAATTGTGCTAAGTTTCAACTTGATTCGCGAATGGGTTCGGAATGAATAGAGTGTATACACTTTTTACCAGACGGACAGATAGAAAGACAGACAGGTAGAGTGAGTTGATAAGCTTTTTAATAAATGGCCACTTTTCCCGTATCCATCCAAACATTCCCAAAATAAGCCTTCTCCAAACAAAAGCTATTATTAAAATTTTCCAGTAATCGGACTAATTTTAGTACTTACAAAAGCAATAATTGATTATTTTTGTCTTTTTCAAATATCGTATCAACTCACTCTGTCTGGTAAAAATTTTGAATATGTTTTTTCTCCATTTACCATTCTCGTGTCCAGTTGAAATTTTGCACAATTATTCATTGCAACTGACTAAACACGTATCAATGAAAACAATAAACCAATTTGTTAATTAATTAATAGTGATCAATTATTTTGTTTGTTATTGAATGAAGAGGAATAATAAATTCAAAATAAGCAAATGTAGATGTAAATATCGATTTAATCCCTTTAGTGCCTTTTTCCACATTTTTCTTCCACTTCCCGTTCTCAGATCAAGTTGAAATTTTGCAAAGACAATTAAACCAATTAGTTAAGTAATTTTTACTGATTAATTAAATTCATTTTATATGGCAGAAAGTTAGAAAATGGTAGAAATTAGTGGTTCTTTCTCTTTAAGTTTTACTCCTTTGAATGTATTTCTCTTTAATGTCACCATATGCTTGATACATAGTAATAAAACTATTTAAATAATCAATTTTAAATGATTTATTATCAATTCACATAATCAAAACATAATTGTAATATACATATCACAGTTTAATAAGCTAGCTAAAGTATGACTAATTTCAAATCATTGTTTATTTTTGTAAACACATAATTTTTTTAAATTGATAACTTAAATTGGATGTGTAGTTCACAGACCTATACTTATTTCTACGCCAATGATGTACAGTTCAACGTACTTACCAAAATATTGTCCATTTGTTTTATTTCACGTCGAAACTAATACTTTAAAAAGTAGGAATAAAATATTGGGAGAAACAAAAAAAGACTTCAACATTTTGTTTTTTAAGTCAAACTACAATGTTAAAGCCTTCAATTTCTTTTACAAACATTTTTGGTTCACAATTTCGTTTTTTTTTAACTCCACTTAAGAAATCAGGCATCGAAACTACCTAATTACAATTTTCTATGTTGGAATATTATCTCATCAAAGCTAAAATTAGAAATATTCAACCAATTAAAAATCTACATGTATTTAGACGCCATTTTTGTCATATAGAGGTAAATGTGAAATCAAAGGCAACACTTGTACACGTCATTGATTTGTTAGCTTTGATGTAATATCTCTGTAGAGACGCACCTAGGTTGACTAATCGTGAACACACAGTTAGTAAATCATTAAAGTACTTTATTAGAACTGTCCATCGATGTAAAAATTATGACTGTATGTTTAATAGTTAGAAAGTTACGATTTTTTTTTGTGTCGTTTTGGCTTAACATATGTTGACATGGAAAAAGTGTGATGAGAGCGTCTCGGTCGCTAAGCCAGCGAGACATAAAACACTGAACCATAATCTTCAAATACAAAAAAAAATAATTAAATAAAATACTCTGAAAGACACAAAGATAAAAGCACAGTCCTCGTCCCATATGCTAGGACAAATTTGTACAAATACTCCTTCTTCCCTAGTGCTATTAGAGCATGGAATGGGTTGTCTGAGCTAGCCAGGAAAACCGGTGACTTGGCAGAATTTAAGTCATTGGTTAATATGCATGACTAAATGCATGACGCGTAGGACGTGATCATCTTCTTTTTTGAAGTAACGTCTGTATTATATAAGATAAGATAAGAAGAGACACACCCCCCGCTCAAAAAGTTAAAATTTGGAATTGAGTTTCGTAGAGGATAAATCTACTTATTAAATAAGAAATTTAATAGTAGATTTAGTATTCATAGTGAATTTCTAGCACACAAATCTGATTTCATTTATATTTATGAACTTTACTTGTGTAAAATGTAAATATTGATGAAATAAACAAATTATGGGGTCTAGATCTACAAGAAATGTCAGAGAGGCGGGAACGAAATGGCGGCGTTGTGATGGCAGAAAATAACAAAATATTTAAAAAGTGGGATCAAAATAGTCTAAAACAATTATTTTTCAAATGCGCTTTAAAATTAATGCGACGACGATTAATTCACAAAAACTATTTGAATATATCCAGAATATTAGGCTTTACATGACATCAAGTGGTTATAAATTGATGAAATTTCCTTATCAAAATTCACAAAAACTGTAAAAATCCTATAGTCCACAATGATAACCGTATTTTCAAGTTTTTGGGCGATGCGACGGATAAATCGCGATAAAACTTGGTAGAATTATAGCCAGGCATGATATCTACCGTGAAAAAAAAAATGAATGTTTGATGACTTTCCTGGACCCTGTATTGCTAAAAACAAAGAATGAGTATTTTTTATAATAAGTATAAAAATGACAAATAACTTCAAAAAAAAAAACTTAATTAAGCTTTATGTAGGCCATTGTCTTAAGTAATCGATAACACAAGCTTAAAACTTCTCACATTTCATTCAAAAGGGTAATAAATTTGCAAGTGTGGCTTATGTGAAAAAAAGTCAAAAACGCAATCACAAATTTATCGGTCATTTTTTCCTTTTTCACTTCCGGGTCACAGTCTTATGACAAAATGCCTAAGTGAGACAGTAGCTTACATAGAATAAAAAAATGCAACAGTTGTATCTAAACTTTTATTTAACATTTGTGACTGACACTGGACTGTTCCCGTTTTGAATTAACTTCTTATTATTGGAGACTGACGTGGTTTATTTACACGTATTTCAATTGTGTAGATGTCTGATTCGTCTGCTAACAATACGAACTCAACAACAGTGATACTACGACGAACAGAGAAAGACGCACTTACAATTTTTTGATGATCCAAATTCAACAGACCTATATAAGACTTATCACAACCACAAAGAAAACCCCTATGATGATGTGTTGATCAATTCCATCTCAGCAATACAAATAATTTCGGTAAAACCCTGTAAAAAAAAACAAAAAAAAGCCAAGTAATTTAGGGAATTTCCGATACAATATTTATAAACACATCAGTTATACCCTTTTTAATATGATAGATATAATAATAATTAGGGTGATAAATCAATTTCAGCTGAAAGGACAATTTTTTTATTGATACGCTTGTTTAAAAAAATTGTGAGACTTTATTAGTGAAAGCCTTTTTGAACAGAAAAAAAAATGTTACTGACAAAACGCCTCTTTTAGTCCTGTGGGGGTCTGTCTGTCTTGTCATCCGTTATGTTCAGATCACAGACAAAAGAATGGATATTGAAAATCCAAATATCGTGATAATTTAGATGTTTCAAACCTCTGATGCTACGTCCTTTTTTTTATTCATAAAAGCAAATCTTTTTTTTTAATATTAAATATAACTCTCTATTTGCGCCCCCCCCCCACATACACACACTACTCCATAAAAAAAATATGAGGGTAAACAAAAGAAAAAAAGCATATATGAAGACTTGAGCATTGCTATGAGCCTGACTGTTGCGTTTTACATAATCAACTAAACCGAAATATATCCAAGGGCACCAAATGTAAAAATTTGTGATTTAGATTTCATAGAAGCCTAGTAATTCACTAGCGAATTCATCATTGGGTCAAAAATATTTTTTATTTAAAGCTACAGCTTTTTTAGACCGGGAGAAGAAGACTTTAGTAAAGCATTTATTATCATGTGTAACTCAACTGTGACAACAGGTAGCTATCAAATAAATTAATGTTTAATGGCGCGAAATTAACAACACCATAAAAATACAGCAGCAGATAAACTACAAAACTTCAGTGTGCTGCTTATCTTTCTTTGGCGTGTGGACCATGTGTCACGGACCGCATTCACTTAAAATCTATATTCACGATTGTTTTCGAGAGTGTAGTATTGTCTACACAATCTTATGACATACACAGATTCAGAGGTGTCTATAAATGTATTCCAACACGCTACTTGGGTACCCTGAAAAGACAGCGCTGAAAAACAACATTCTTGAGTTGAATTATTTTCAACTTGTCCAATAAAATGATTAACACATTTAGATATGAACAATGCAATTTAAATTGACTGTACGATGATTCCATGAGTATACAAAACATTACTAATACACTGGTGATCAGTACTGGTGATCAGTATTTCATTTAGGACTGTACTTAGAGCAAACTACCACAGTTTGTATTTCATTCTTCAATTTAAAAAAAAAAAAAACAGCACACACACACACAAAAAGTACGAGCTTTTATAAAAACATTTTCTTTGCACTTACATTATGTTGTAATAGTCAAGATTAGAAAACTGGATCAAGTAATAAGGTGTAGAGCATTGATGCTTAAAATACGTCCCGCGGTCCACAGCCGGCCCGTGACGTAGTTTTATCCGGCCAGCCGAAACATCGGCACAAAAGGTAGAAAATCGTCCATAAGAAAAAAACAATGTAGAAAAATGTATCTACTTATGTTAGGGCCTTTACACTTACATTTACAAACCTTTTTCAACTCGTGGATCATATATGTTTGTGGCACATATGTCAAGGGCCGCATACCCTCAAAAGCCTATATAAATATTGCATGGATTGCCATTTTGTTTATATATTAATGATACATTTTCAAAGTCTGTTAAACGTTGATAGAGCCTCAATTTGTTGCATATTATAATTTTCTAGTCACTGATCTTATAAACCATGCTTATTGCACTAGAAAAACCTTTCAGTTTTGAACGAAAACCGATAACCGCGATGTATGGTCAGTTAATGTTAAGTCCTTGTAGAATGTTGACGGGTTTAATATTCACGACTCAATTGTTCAGACCTAATGAAAATTGAATATTAATCTTCAGGCTAAGTTTGACTGTATACAATGTACCTCTAGCAGCGTATATCTTTATCAAGATTTCAAATAGAAAAAAATGTCGTCTGCTGATTCAAATCTTTGGTATGAAATTTACATACAACTCGAACTCGTCAGTCATGAATATATAGACTATTTCAATGTTGGAATCAACATGTGGAGTCTAGGAAATACATGATGTGACATTGATGATACAGATAATTTTTTTAAAACTTAGTAGACAGGTCTTTGCATACATATTTACACAGTCAGAAAACAAAATATAACTAACAAAACCTAACTAAATATCATGACTTTATTTAAAATGTACTAACAATGTTCTCAATATTATATTCTCATTATTCCAAAAGCATATATAAATATAATATAAAATAAAATGTAAAATGATAAAGAGTAATAATAATTACACAACGTTAAAAAAATTACTGTAAATATATATCATTTTTTATATACGAAAAGTATGGATGGTGCAGTGATTCATGTGTGCAGTCTCGGATATTAGAGATTCATTTTCCATTTAGTTTGAAAACTCTAAGTATTCTATAATAATAATAATAATAATAATAATAATAATAATAATAATAATAATAATAATAATAATCTTTATTGTCCGTATGGAAATTTGTCTTACAATTTGTACATTACACCCAGCAAAAAACATTATAACTATAAGAAACCAAAGTGTACATTCACACCAGACTCACTCATAATTTACATGTGACAAAGTTTATATCAGATTGTTCCTATTTAATGATTTGATTGCCAGGGGAACAAAAGAGTGTTTGTGTCTGTTTGTCTTTGCTATCGGTGTCTTGTATCTCTTTTGTGATGGTAATATCACAAAATCCTGACACGAAGGGTGATTCTTTATTTCTAGGATCTTTTTAGCTTTTTTTTTTTTTTAAAATGGAAGGATTTCGCACTTTTTCACCAACATTTTTAGCGGCCCCCGTAAGGGGAAAATGCCGCTATTTGGTTTGTGCAAAATGTCCGTCTGTCACACTCAGATCTCGAAAACTAAAAAAGATATGAAAAATATTATTTCACCATTAAATGCGGTTTGAAAAGTTTAGGTGCAACGGCTACTTTTGGTTTTCTAATTAATCATGCAAGCGATTTTTTCATAAAAATACACCAATTCTAAAACAATAACGTAAATGTATGGGAGGCAATGTTACACTATGTTAACAAAGATGAATGATTATTGCGTATTTTCAGTATCACAAAGTCAAATATTTTTATAAAATGTACTAGAAATGTTTACAACAAATATAAATATTAACTAAAGGTGCTTTTTTTGGTCAACTAGCTGCTAAAATGAAAAGAAAACATTTATGTTTGTTTATAAAGGCTAAGAATGGACTTTGGTTGTAAATATCACGCACATTTTTTTTTAAATGGACTTTTTATGCAGCGACTTTCGTGTAGTAGCGTAAAGCCCGGCCTTGACATGGTGCTAAACTAATTTCTTAAACTTTAAAAAAAAATCTGATTTTATTTATTTTTTGTTTGTTTTTGTCGGTAGGTCTGTCCGTCACGATTAGATAAAAAAACTACAACTCTAAAAGCTATTGAAAATCTGATTTACCCTTTAATGTTCCGCCCGTAACATCTCAATAGTTTTAAGTATATAAAATTGATTGTTCCGGATTTTTTTGTGCAATACTAATCAACGCCAACAAATGTTTGTTTGCTCTTCTAACTAATATTACATTTTAATTTCCATGTTTACATGTTTGCAAAAGCACATTATCAATAATATGTTGTTCCGTTTTTTATGTAAATAGCATATTAATGCTAAATCAAAATCTCTATACTGACTTAAATTTCATTATCTGTAAAAATTTTCCGGATATTGTTTTATAAAAAATGAATTATGTCTAATGATTGTTTAAAATCGCATAATTGACTAATATTACACGTATATTATTTGACAATGCGTCACTAAATTTGATTATCGATATCAAATTGTTCCGTATATTCATCTTTAAACAAATTTTAAAAATATCGACAATAGGTTGTTCAGGGCTTTAAAAAAAGTAATTTACTAGAATTGATTACTGAAAATCACATTTTAGACATTTAATTTTCTTGCTGAAACATAACATAAAAGTTTAGTAATCGATAAAAAATGTTCCGGATTTTGTTTTAAAAAGAAATCGACTTACATTACTTACAAATCGTCGCCAGAAATGTCCGAATTTATTTAAAAATCTGTTAACGCCAAATAACTGTTTAAACTCCCTTTTCTAATTAATAAACAAATAATCTTCTCATTTACGAAATATTCCGTCCGGATTTTTATGAAAAATATTTTAACTCACTGTTCTCTTACAGTACAATTAATTTTCTACCTAAACCATAAAAAAAATCTAATTATCGTTAATATTATGTTCCGATTTTTAAGTAAAACAACATCCAAACACCAAAGTATGGTATGACTATCTCTCGACAAGGCTGTAGTTCTTCTAATTTTAATACGAGACCATCCAACAAATTTAATTAATGGTATTACATTTATCTGGAATTCTCTTTTCCTTTTACAATTTATACAAACATCCGGAACACTCTATTATATAAACTTAAATCAATTGTGTTCATACCTAAAATTATTGCAATGATTTGAAACGTAAAATAAAGGTAAATCAATTTTTTTTATAGCTTTTAGTTGTTTTTGTTTTTTAATATTAAGATGACGGACAGACCGACTGACAGACAAAACGCAAAAACAATGCGGCTTTGAGCCTCATTAAAGAAATTCTATTAGAACTCAATGTCTATAAACCCCTCGTGTAAATAAAGACATTTTTTATGGTACCGGTACTAGCCTATTGTGAGGTAATGGAATTTTTTTTCTTTGACGTCATATGAATGGACTCTTTAAATGTAATGCTAAAAGAACGCACTCGGTGCACCAATGTCTATGAACACTCAATAAATGGCTCGTATTGATGAAGGCGTTTCTTTAGGCTAGGCCGTGTGACGTAGTGTTTTGTTTCCCTTTGACGTTATATGGAATTAATTCTTCAAATGAAATGCTAAAAGAAGTCTGTATAGTAATGTTTATTAAGCCTCGTTAAGTGACTCGCATTTAAAAAAGGAATGATATCTTGATTTAGATCTAATCTAGATTTTTAAAACTAGATCTAGATTTTATTACAGTATATCTAGATCTGGATTTTATATTCTAATTGGGTTTGTTGAACTAGTCCATTTCGTTTCTTTGATTCAAAAGTATTGGGCCGGAAGTCGCTTTTTTTATCTTTGTATTTTTCAGTTCTCTTTTTAAATTAAACTGACATTATTATGTTATAATTTTAAGTGTACCTGATAGAGAAAAAAATTCTGCACAAAACTACGGATAGCTGGGATATAACCCGATAGAGGCTATAAAAAGAAATGACCTGAAACTAGCGCGTGAAACTACACATTTACAGTACTTTATTTGATGAGTATTTTACTCGAGATCTGTGTTGTTTTTTTTTAGGACTAGCTTATTTCATGTACCCGGCATTTTCCGATACACAATTTCATACACAAAATAATTGTTGAAAAAAATTGTTGTGATTTTAAACTTTAAATGATTACTTAAATGGCCCACTTTATAACCCCACCCCTCAAAACACTAGATGTGTAGTATCTGTTTCATCTTTTTGCACGGCCCACTTTATAACCCCGCCCCTCAAAACAATGGATGTGTAGTATCTGTTGCATCTTTTTGCACGGCCCACTTTTAACCCCGCCCCTCAAAACAGTAGATGTGTAATATCTGTTACATGTTTTTGCACGGCCCACTTTATAACCGCATCTCTCCAAAACACAGATTTTGTTTTGCCAAGAATCAGTTTACCAATACCATTTATTCCGCCCACACAATTCTACGCCTTAAAAAATAGTCCTGCATACAATGAGTTTTTTTTTTTTTTTTTTGTTGCCTTTAGTGAAATATTTAAAAGGCTCATTGTAAAAAAATGTTTGTAAAATGTGTACAAATTTCGGTTGGTCTTTTAGAATTTCCACTCCAAATTTTTAGCAGGTTGAAGGAGGATGGTCTGAGCCAAGGACTAATGAGATCATAATACATAATACATAATTTTTTCTATCAACTAGTAAAAGTCATCTTAGAATAGGTTATAAATTAGTTTTCATCTTTTATGTACATCGAATTACTCAAATTAAAGTGTGCAAATATACTATTAAAAAACATTGCGATTAGAGGTTTGAACCAATGACATTCTAATATAAGGTCTGAAACTGTATTTGATTGAGCTAACCGGATGTTATTAGAATCATTGAAAATTACGTACAAAACTAAGAGGAATATAATTTTAGTAATTTAAACAAAAAATGTGGGATTAAAAAAAAACAACAAAATTTGTGTCGAAATTGCGAATAGAAAAATTCGTTTTCGATTAATTTAACACAGAACAAATAGACGTATTATCCTGTTGCACCATGAGAACAATCAGTTGTTTTCCATCGAGCTTTTTACAATCACTCTTAACATTGGTGCAGAGGCCCATTGAAATCCAGTGCACTAAGATGCATTTTAACTGTTTTGCAAGGGCAGATTTATCACCAAAAAAAATAAATCAAATAGTATATAATGATTTTATATAAAAAAAAAAGATAGTAATAAAATGTAAGCCTTATAACAAACTAAACCAATGTATGATATGCGACTAATCATCAACACCTAACTATGCTTCCAAATATTCTAATAAATTCAGGATAAACAATTACGTAGGCTAAAGCTGGGCCACAAAGAAATCTAAATATAGTTATAAAAATAATATAAAAAATTCGTAAAGGAGAAGGCAATGTTTCAGTCAATACACATTCATATCAGCTAGAACAAAACTTCCTACTAGTGTAGTTTAAGCCAGAACGTAGACTTCCGCTATGGACATGATCTACAGAATATCCGAGGATATTGACTTTACCCCCAACACAACCAGGACATGTGCTAGCTTTGTAAGTAAACTTAGAACGCCATTTATCTGTTATGAATTTATCATTCCATTGACCGAAACTGATTAATTTGCAACACCCGTGAGGATGTGATATTTTGAATATAAAATTGTTTTCATTGCATGGTGTACTGAAAACTTTATTTAATTTTTTCTGGACTAAATAACAATAGCTATTCATTTCCTCCAGTTCATTTAGTGTTTCTCTCATTGCTTTGTCACACGTGACATGGCCTAGAAGGCAGTTGTCTTCCTTAATGTCAATTGCTATGACATATAATTGATCTAAAGTAATTGTTGAGCCATTCTCTTGATCATAAAACAATGTTAACCTTGTCGCACGAGCCTCTAAAGAATCAAAAACCAAATTTGTAGAGGTACATATGTAAATTTTCCACCAGATTTTACTTGGTTCGTCTGAAAGTCTGCACTTATAACAAGGGCATTTCTCGAATGGATAAACGGTATCTGTAAATCTGTCTATATTTGATATTATTCCACTTCCTGTTCTCAAATCTGACTGCCCCCTGACGTCATACAAAGGATAAGGAATCTGAGTGTCTGGCCAGAACTTTGGTCTGTGTGGACTGGTCTTAGTGACACTAATTTTAACAGTCAAACCAGCCACTGCTTTCACGTACTCAACCATTTCAATATCTCGATAACCTTCAGGTAAATGTTCAATGCCAAACTTGTCGATTTCTATAAAATTCACATGACCTGGGTTTTTCTTGCATAACGCTTTACACATCAGCAGGTCAGTTTCTCCATTCTTTGTGATCTGATGGTCATGCTGACCTAAAACAGAGTTGCTTCATTTAAACGTTAATATAAATTACAAATCTAAAAAATTACAAACACAACAACAATATATATATATTGGACATATATATATATATATTCGATATATGAGAATAAAATAAGACTTTCTCAATCTTCGGCGAAAAAAAACAGAAAATAAAAACCAGTCATGTTGATGCTTTACTCTTGCAAGCTTGGGGGTCTGGGAGAGCGCTGTAAGCTGTAAGCGAAACTCCGACATCCAAAAGCGTTTTCTTGCATTTTTCACTGTAGAAACGCATTCTCCTGACATCTACAACTCATTATTTTTATCAGTGGGGTTCGGGGCAAAGCCCCGACGCCAAAAGCGTTTTCTTGCATTTTTCACGGCTGAAACGCATGCTCCAGACATCTACAGCTCATTAGTGCGGTTCGGAGCAAAGCATCGACTCCAAAAGCGTTTTCTTGCATTCTTTACTGCAGAAACGCATTCTCCTGACATCTACAGCTTATTATTCATCAGTGAGGTTCGGGGCGAAGCCTCGACGCTAAAAGCGTTTTCTGGCATTCTTCACTTCAGTAACGCATTCTCCTGACCTACAGCTCATTATTCATTCTATTATAAAGGACCTTTTGAAAAATGTGGAAAAATATTCTAATATGAATTTATAGTCCCTTAATACATTGCAAATACAGCCGATTTGTTCTTTGAAAAGATAAGATACCTCACATATTTAGATTAAGGCTTTGAGGATCGCCGCCGAAAAAAAAAAATTCGATAAATAATATTCAATAAAATTCTAGCATAAATTGTGAATTATAGTCCCAAATTTATTTAACTAGAAAAATATGAGATAGAGTAAAGGTTGGAAAAAGACGACTAGGAAAAGAATATCTGGCTTTTGAACTCATCTCAACCGTGACTGTTATATTGAAAAATTTCGTTTGAATTATAACTTTTCCAAAGCAAAGTCTTTCTTAAAATAGTTTTAATAAATTCATGTGAAATTACACAAACTCTGTTTGGAAAGGGGAGGGGCGGTAAAATGGAAACGATTAAACCTCGCTCCTTTTTATAATTTTTGCTAATGATTGCATTTTGCATTAAAGAATATTGGTTGGATGACTCGATATAAGAATTTACTTTACAGCATATATACATTATATTAGTGACGGATTTTTTAAATTTTGTAATTTCTTACTATAATACAAAAAGAAAAAGTTTTGGTTCGTCCGATGGGGGAAGGTGATTGCATGTATCGCACATCCACTTGTTTATATTATATAGATATTCGACTAATTTTGTTCACATACTATGATTTCTCCATAAAAGTAGGACCGACCCCCCCTCACTCAAAGGGTTTAGATGGGAAAGGCAGTAGAGGTATTCGCTCCTCCCCTTCCAATCGGCCAACAGGTGAACGACATAATATAAAGACCGGTTAAAATACCAATAACAAGTTTTAATCATATAGTTATTTAAATGATTCTGTTAGCAAGTTGTGATTTCTACAAATAAATAGGACCACCCCCCCTACTCGAAAGTTTATGGTGGGGGGGGGGGGGCGGATTGATGCCATCGCCCCTCCCGACCCTACCAAATCGGCCAAAATACTATAAAGGGGGGGGGCGAAATAATCTAAAAATAGTGAAATATAAATAATTAGTATATATTATTAACATAAGTAATAACTTCGTATACAAATTGTGTGAATTCTATACTAAAATTCGTCCGCCCCCCCCCCTCCGTCGGCTGAGTGGGGGGGGGGGGGGGGGACGATCGCCCCTACCGCCCCCCCTTCCGGATCCGCCAGTGTGTCACGCATAGAAATTAAAATTGTTTCGTTATTCTTGATAAAACTTTATAGAAATGTTCCTTGGTTACTAACTTGAACCGTAACGTATGTATGGTAGCCCTAAAACAAACCTTAAAAAAAAAGTTGTTTAGCTCTATTAAATCATTAGTATTTTATGGATCTATGCTATGTTTACCATGTCTACATTATGAGACAAGACGGAGAGTTCACGCATGCGCAGAGATGAAAATCTATCTTATCTTATCTTAAAGTTCTATAATACAGACGTTACTAAAAATTTATTTTTTTTACATTAACACATGAACATACAAAATAGAGTCTATTCATTTCATTAGTTATTGATAATAAACCTTCCCATTTGAGTTTTCAAAACATTTTTTAAATATATTCATTCGCTCTAAATGTAAATAGCTTTAGGCATGTTGAAATACGTTTCCATAAATCGCGCGCACCGTTACATGCGCCGCGTAGTGATGCAAGTGAAATTAACGTCAGAGGTCATAATTTCGAGCATTATAACGTCATATTATTAAACTCATAAACTACTTACACAATACAATTTACTTTCCATTGTATTTTTAAAGCATTTAAGCCTACAACTACCGAACCGGTTTAATTTTAAGTCTTTAATTTCAATTAACTTTTTTCTTTCAGATTTATTCATGCGCATTTAGAAGCCTACTCTAACACAAGGAAAGGAATCCATTGGAATCTCACACAAAAGCTGGAAGATCTTGAATTCCCTGATGACATAGCCAACGACCTGGTGCCTGTTCAGCCTGGGAATCGACATTCTTGGGGCCCCATTCGAGCTCCAACTCGGTGGGCTGCGACTCCAACGTGAAAACACGCCAAAATATCTAGGAGTCACCCTAGATAGAAAGCTCTCAATGCACTTGCACATCCAGGACGTTGAAAGAAAGGCCTCGGAGAAGTTAGGGTTACTCAGAAAGCTAGCCAGTACCAAGTGGGGCGCCCGAGCTGACATGCTCCGCACACTGTACACGGGGGCTGTCAGGTCCCAAATTGAGTACAGCCTGCCCGTGCAGGTGTACGCAAGCAAGACGGCCCTCGAATCACAGAAATCATGTCCAACGTGGCTCCTCTCAGCCTGAGGAGAGAGCGCGCCGTGCTAACGGCCCTGGAACGCTACAAAAGGGGCGAACCAGGGCTACCGACCCACACCTTAGTCACTCGGTGGAGAGTTAAAAACCGGATTAAACGGACATCATTTATGCACTGCGCAACAAATTTGAGTGCTCAAGCTGGTCTCTCCACTGACCGGGTCCCAATCCGATGGATAAGCACGTGCCTGCCCTGGAGGAGACAGCCCATCCCTCCCATCAATCTAACCATACACGGGTTGGAGGGGGCCACAAAACGACATACACACCCGGACTTACTAAGAAAAATGGCAATGGACACATTAAAGACCTACCCGGCCAACGCCATTTACTGCTACACAGACGGGTCGGTCATGAAGGACCCCGTAAGAGCTGGGTATGGGGCCTATATCTGCTACCCAGACCACGAACCAGACAAGCTTTCAGGCACATGCGGCCTCGCTGCATGTAGCTTTGATGCTGAAATAACGGCGATAACAAATACACTCAAATATCTGCTCCAAAAATTGCGTGAAAAGATAACCGTTGCGACTACCGTTGTAATGGTTACCGATTCCCAATCCTGCCTCCAAGCCATGGCTGGCTTAGGGGGAAAGTCCGAACTGGTGGAAGAGGCATTAGGCGCCGCAAATAACATCCGCCTACTTATTGGAGCTGTCATCTTTATGCAGTGGGTGCCCTCGCACTGCGGCGTGAGGGGCAATGCCGTGGCTGACGCTCTAGCTCGAGAAGGAGCGCTGGCCGTGCCCACTTTCGAATCACCAAGTACGTTTAAACAGGCTACCACAGTTATACGAGAGTGGGTACATGAAAAGTGGTTGAAATCCTGGGATGACTCCAACACTGCCAGGGGAGTCTGGCAGCACATGCGTCGCCCAGATCGAGAGGACCCGTGGTGGAGGCTAAAAAGGTCGGAACAAACAATAATAGCGCAGTGGCGCACGGGACACTGCCCAATAGGTGCGTACTTCGCCCGGTTCCGACCAAATTTTGATGCCCGTTGCCGACACTGCGGGGAATCAGAAGAGACGGTGGCGCACGTCTTGCAAGAGTGCCCGCAGCTCCGCGAGCTGCGGGAAGACGTATCAAGTGGTTTACTATGTCTGTATGGAAGCTATGAGGCACTACGCCAAACAGCAGAGTTCCTTACCAGGGCACTACGGGAGTCCTAGGTCTCCCTGTCTTGTCACCAATTGGAGTTCATCTCAGATGACATAGCCCTATTATCACATAGACTACAGCATATGCAAGAAAAGGTCACATCTTTAAGCGAAGTAGGAAAAAGAGTAGACCTCAAAATAAACCACCAAAAAACAAAAGTACTTAAAGTAAACAATAAACAAATTTGAGACATAGTACTGGATTCTCAGACAATAGACCAAGTAGAAAATTGTATATACCTTGGGAGTGTAGTCAGTATATCAGGTGGAACAGATGAAGACATTAAACGCCGAATAAATCTAGCGCGTCAGACATTTACACAGCAAACACCAACCTGGAAATCCCCTCACATCTCAAGCAAGAGTAAACTAAGAATCTTTAACTCTAATGTCAAGGCTGTCCTACTGTATGGTTCTGAAACATGGAGAACAACTGAAGCGACAACAAAAAAGTACAGACTTTCATCAGCAGATGCCTGAGAAAACACTAAACTGTGGGAGATGAGTGGACATAAAAATATAGAGGTACAGATCTTAGAGAGGAAGTGGAGATGGATTGGTCACACACTTAGAAAAGATACCATCAACAGAGCCAGGCAGGCCTTAGAGTGGACCCCCCAGGGAACAAGACGCAGAGGAAGACCAAAAAGAACATGGCGACGCAGTGTACTAGAAAAAGCCGAGAGGACCGGAAAGAGCTGGAAAACCATTAAAAAACTAGCAAGAGACCGTGGAGAGGGGCGTGTTTTTATCGAGACCCTATGTTCCATGAGGAACCCAAAGGAATGATGATGATGATTTAGATATATTAACAACGTAGCTACACCTATACATTAGCTATGTTGACAAACATTTCATTCATCAAAGCGCGTAGCGTATGGTATCTAGGTCAACACAAGCTCAAAGTGTTTAGTCATTTACTATAATAGGCTCAAAGTCTTTAGTTTTGACTAGACTACTGTGGCATTCAAACTGTTTAGATTCTAGATTTAGATCTACAAAAAATTAATCTAAGAATGTTATATAATGGGGATGCACAGTGAATTTTCATTTTTTTTAATTTGAAGTTAAAAAGATATTGTGTCTTGATAGAGTATTTATAGACACGAATAATCATATACATTTCATGAATCTAGTCTTTCTGGTAGCTATGGAGATGGCGGCCATTTTGAAAATAAACAGTGTTTACAAAAATCTTAAAATATTCTTAAGTACTTAAATTTTTTTTATTTCTTGATAGCATCTTATAGATATTTAATTGACATAGGTAAATGGCTAGTTTTTATTGAAAATTTCTAATTTGTTTAAATTTTATGATTTTTTTTATTTTTGACTTTTTTTCCCATTCCTTTATCACCTGGGCTGACATTATTTTTTTTCCTTTTTTTGAAAACTATGCATTTTATTGATAATTTCTGTATTCTATTACCTCAGATATACTTTCAACAAACTACATATGAAAAATAATTTGACTGTCTTATACAGAAGCAAAGTGTTTGAGATTCTGGTGGACAACAAGCACCTAAAATACACACTTTGAGAAAAACGCGTTTAAAGTAAAGTTTTTAAAATGATATAAAACATTTATTGCAAGCATAAAGTCGAAATAAAGGATTTTTTATATTAAACAACATACCAAATAATGCAAAATATACAATTTATTCATTAAAATGTCCTGGATGATATCTTAGGCAGTCTTGAGTCTCTGTCCGATACTATTATTTTTTCAAAGTTTTCCCTTCCATACACTAAAGATACTAACCTCTTCTAACTAATTGTAGTTTAAAATTTTTCCTTGTGAATCAAATATTTTTCTATTGTCCAGGGAATTAATAAAATGTCAACAAAAAAACAACACATCGACGCCAACAGGTTAGTTATTGCAAGCCAAAAATGTTAGGTATGCTGCAGCGTCATGCGCAGTCTAACAGTTTTGAGCGTAGCAAATATCTGAGTTAGGGCATCTCTGCTAAATGAGGGAATGAAATGATTCGTTGTTTTTTAGAGTTCCCATGTTAGTATTTTATTAACACTTTAATGTCTGTGAGTCTTTTAATGATGGGAAATACGTCTTTTCCTATCTGAATGTAATGATCTGGTTGTGCTTTTCGTTATGGCTGCTTCAGTGCCACTGATATTTTGAAGTGATAACAAGATGTAGTGCCATCTGGAGAAACCTGTGATTGTGATCCAGGTCAGAACTTATCATGTGAAAAAATGAACCCAATTCAGACATCTTCATCTTTTGAGTATTAAGAGCATTTTTGGTGCAGAGCATAAAAATAATATTTTTTTTTAAAATACATTTTCAGCATCATAAGTCCATGATTTCGACAATGTGTGATGCATACAGATTCTTGTTGAGACAATGTAGACAACAAACATCGAGATCATTGTAGTCAACTGCATTGAGTTTATCATAGTGTACAGAAAATCTTTAGGCATCATCTAGATCTAATTGGTGTTGTCAACATTAGAATGGATGTAGTAAAGGCTGTTAGGGTGTTCTTTCTAGTAGTATTATTGAACTTCAGCAGAAGTTGTTGATCTAGTTGTATTCAAAACAGGGCTGCAGACAAGAAAAAGACAAACAAAAAATGAATAAAAGAAATAATAATGATTCAATGGTCTGAAAGTAAACATCTAAATGGGCCTTTAAAAATATATTTATGCATGAAGATAGTTAAAATTTTTACAAGTCTATAGATTACTATACAGTGCAATTTAGGAATTATGTATTATAATAATAATCAAATTAGAAAAGTCTAGATCTATAATAGAGATAAAGCAAATAATCGTAGGATACTAAAAAAGAAAAAGTTCAAGTCAGTTTAACATGAGTCATACTCTAGATCTAAGTTTAGATCTACCTTACTATAGTTAACTATAGCGACTATGCTCCTAATTCTAATCCAGGCCTAAACAAAAAATAGATCTATAAAAATAGCAACCACTTATGTCTAGATATAGATCTAGATGTGGTTTATTGATCAACACAAAACGGTGTCTATTAGTATAGTCTCTAGCTCTAAAACTCTTTTCAGTTTGTTAGTTTGTCTTTTTTTTTAGATGTCTATAACTATTCTATTTCTAGACTGAACCATTATTCAACACACGCTGGTCTAGAAAATAAACAAATGCAAACTCTAGATCTAGACTTACCTTTCTAATTGTGCATTGTCTTAGAAGCGTGCCATCCATATAGGCTTAGAATGGCGTTTCTTTCTTCCAAACATAAAACTGTTCTTGGCATTTCTGAGTTTTAATATTCGAGTTGAATACAAAAGTAATGAACTTCCCAATGTTTACAAATGTACGCCGGTTTAAGTCATGTGCGCATGCGTGCAAACTTTGTTGCCATGTAGTTTTTTCAGTGCGCATGCTTGTATGTACAGTTACCAGTGTTGCGTATTCAGTACGCATACGCAACTTAGGCTTTTGGGGAGGGGGGTGGGTGTATAGGAAGATGAAGGGAAAAAAATGAGGTAGTGAGTATTTTAAAAGTGTATTTACAGTACGATTTATTTATAGAACGAGATCTTAGGTAAACAATGGGAACTAGAAAAGTAGAACTTTGTATCTATATATCTATAAAATTTATACGGAATGATCCTGTAAATTACCGTACCAATTTAAGTTACAAAATGTTGATTTTTTTAAAAAATGTCTAAATTTTGTTTACACATATACTTTTACTAAAATACATAATTCATGTATCACACATAATTTTTATATTAGTATGATAGAAAATTCTTATTCTACACATTTTAAACTATAAAGAACCAACAATTGTTAATAATCGATATTTTTGACCAAAATCATTGTTTTTTCACGGTGCAGCCCCCATAAACAATTACATTCACGCGTTCGATTTGATTATAAAATATATTTTATAGCTTTTTGTCACCTACAGTATTCACCATGGGAATGCCTATTTCGGTCATAAAGTTTCGGCTCTACATAAAATTAAAAAACAGATGTTGGCTTTTGAATAATAAGTTGAATAAACTCTATTTTGCGTTATTTCTAGATTTAAATAATTGAGATTTCAATATTTTACGCTCTTAAATATACGTTTGACTATACGTATAATGAAAAAAAAATTATAAAAAAAACAACTAAAAAATACTTTCATTTTATAAAAGGTAAACAAGACAGCAAGATCTGTACTAGATCTATATAATCTTAATAATCTTATACAATACAGACGTTACTTCAAAAAAGAAGATGATTACGTCCTACGCGTCATGCATTTAGTCATGCATATTAACCAATGACTTAAATTCTGCCAAGTCACTGGTTTTTCTGGCTAGCTCAGGCAACCCATTCCATGCTCTAATAGCACTAGGGAAGAAGGAGTATTTGTACAAATTTGTCCTAGCATATGGGACGATGAATGTGCCTTTATTTTTGTGTCTTTCAGAGTATTTTATTAAATTTTGTTTTTGTATTTGAAGATTATGGTTCAGTGTTTTACTTTACTTTTGAGTCTTCTGTCCTGAAGGCTTTCTAAATTTAGTGATTTTACTAATGGTGTTACCCTAGTCAAATGTGAATATTCGTTTGTTATGAATCTCACTGCTCTATTTTGTGTTTGTTCCAGCTTCTTAATGTTTTCTTGAGTTGAGGGGTCCCACACGGTGGATGCATATTCTATTATTGGCCTAACCAAGGTTAAATAACATTTTAGTTTTATGTTCTTATTTGATTTATAGAAATTTCTTTTAATAAACCCTAATGCTTTGTTGGATTTTTTTATAGTTTCATCAATATGTGGATTCCATGACAGTTTTTCATTTATTATAACACCTAGGTATTTTGAGTTTTTAGTCTGTGTTACTGGTTTGCCATGAATAAGATAAGTGGAATTAATTTGTTTTAGTTTTTTTGTTACTCTTAACAACTGACATTTTTCTTGGTGGAAAGACATGCTCCAATTTGATTCCCATTTCTGTAATTCATTTAATTCTCTTTGTAAAGAAATCTGTGTCTTGTTTTGTTTTTATTGTTCTATATATTATGCAATCGTCTGCAAATAATCTGACTTTTGTTCCTGAACTAATGCAACTTGGTAAATCATTTATGTAAATTAAAAATAGTAGTGGACCCAAGACTGTTCCTTGAGGTACACCTGAGTTTACCGTTATTGGTGTTGATTTAGAGCCATTTATTATTACAGTTTGTTCTCTCCCTATCAGAAAATCTTTAATCCACTGATGCAGTGGACCGTTAATGCCGAAATATTTTAATTTTTTAAGCAAACTATGGTGATGAACTTTGTCAAAAGCCTTGGAAAAATCTAGTAAGATAGCATCTATTTGTTCACTATTATCTAAACCTTTTGAAAAATCATCAATTAATCCTATTAGTTGTGTTTCACATGATCAATATTTCCTAAAGCCATGTTGGTATGGGGTGAGGACATTATGTTTGTCTAAGTGGTTTATGATGTTGCTACATATTATGTGTTCTAGTATTTTACTTGTGATGCTGGTAAGTGATACTGGTCTGTAGTCTCCTGGATCAGATTTTTCTCCTTTTTTAAATAGGGGGGTGACATTAGCTTCTTTCCAGTCCTTTGGTACTGTGCCCTGGTTAAGCGATGCTTGAAAGAGTATTTTGAACACTGGGGCTAGCTCATTGCTTAGTTCTTTGAGTAATCTAGCTGGAATACCATCAGGTCCAGACGCTTTATTTGGTTTGGTGTTGGCTAATAGTTCTTATCTTTTTATCTTCTATGTTGTCTACTTGGTTCAAATTAAGAAATATGTCTTTGTCTCCTAGGGCTGAGAATGCTGATGCAAAGTATTTGTTTAGGATGTTTGCTTTAGTTTCATTATCATTATGTATTATGTTATGTTCATCTTTTAATGGCGCTATGCCTGTTGTTTCCATTTTCTTAGACTTAATGTATGACCATAGGTTTTTGTTGTTATCTTTAGATATTACATTGTTTATGTATTCACTCTGCAGCTGTCTGCTTACTTTTTGGGTTAGGTGTTTAATTTTTATATACTTTTTGTAAACTCTTTCTGCCTTGGTTGCTTTAAATTTTCTATATAGGTTTTCCTTCTGTTTACAAAGTCTATTATTAAACCAGCATTTATTTATTTTGTTTGATGTGTATTTAGTTGGTATATGATTTTCTATAATGCTTTTAAGATGGTTTTTAATGAAATTCCAGAGGTCATCGACTGGTTGGTTAATGTCTTTTTCTAATAAGAATGTTTGTTGAAAGTTTAATGCAGCTTGGTGTAGTTGTGTTAGGTTACATTTATTCCAGAGTAAGATTTTTCTTTTGGTTTTTGTATTGGCTACTGCTTTTATCTGACTGTGTATTTTTATGATCTCATGGTCTGATAGACCAGGGATAATATCAAAATCAACTACTAATCCAGGTCTGTTGGTTAAGAAGAGATCTAATGTGTTGTTTAATCTAGTTGGCTTTTTAATGATTTGATCTAAACTTAGGTTGTGCAAAGTTTCTATGAAAAGCTCATTTATGTCCTTAAGGTTTTGGTGTTTATCTATGGTTAGTGTTTTCCAATTTATATCAGGTAGGTTGAAGTCACCCATAATCCAAAAAACTGCATTTTTATTTGTCTCTTTAAGTGTAGTAATCTGATTACATAGTTCCTGCATGTATTCTAAACTAGAATTTGGTGGTCTGTAAATGCTGCCTATTATAAGGGATGTTGAGGTGGTATTAATTTTACAAAATGTAGATTCTATGTTTTTTGAGTTAGGTAAGGTAATTTCTTCTGCTATAAGAGTGTTTTTTATTGCTAAAAGAACTCCTCCATGATTATCAGCTCTATCTTTTCTAAAAATTTCATAATTACTATTGAAAATTTCTGCATTATAAATTTCAGGATGTAGCCAAGTTTCTGTTCCTGCAATTATGTCTGGTTTCTCACATTCTAATAAAATTTCTAAGTCTGCTGTTTTGTTCCTAATGCTTTGAAAATTTATTACTAAGGTTTTAAGGTATTTTGGTATTACTTCTTTAGTAGGTTTGTTTAGTGAGGCTGTTGTATTAATTTTAGTAGATTTAGGTTTAACAGGAGTGGATCTGGCTTGTGGTTGGTGAGTTGGTTTTGGGATGGTGTTTAGGATGTTGAATGGGTTAGAAGTGTCCGCATCAAAGGAATCAAACAGTCTTGATGTAATCTGAGGTAACCCACACGGTACACAGTGCCGTGATGCATCTTTGTTGCCTAAGGCATAATACACAGGTGTATTCATATGGAGACATGATGCATGGTACCAGTCATCGCAGGTGTCACATTGAATGGCTTTCTGTTTCATGGTGCATACTTTTATGCAGATGTTGCATCTATCTTTAGATCTAGGCCCTGGATTTGACTCTACATCTCCTGCTATTAATATTAACAGTGAAAGGTATTTATTTCTACTGTGTCTGATTGAGAACTTCCATTTGTGATGGGTAATCTTCTTTAATGTTATGGATGTGTATGTTAGGTTATTTTTGAAGTTGCATTGATCTAAAGTGTGATGATTGATTATGACTGTTGTTTCCTTTTTAAGTTTAGTGTCGACTGAGGTAGATCTAGTTCTGTGTTCAGCTAGTGTGTATTTAGTAATTATTAGGATAAATAGCCAGAGCAATTTCATGATGACTGTTGTTGATTATAGTTTTAAAAGGTCTAGTCTAAATCTAGTTTAAGGTTAAAAATGCCTAAGACGGCCTAAGCTAAGTCTAAGTCTAAAGTGATAGCTAATTTACAATGACAATCAAATGGTTTATTCAAAATATAGACCTAGACTAGATCCAGATCTAATTCTAGATCTAGATCTAATTGTAGATCAATATATTTATGTGTTTAACTAACTTTAACTAACTATATAGAGTATTAATATTAGTTTATAATTAGTAGTATTTGTAGATGATTAGTAGATCTAAGGCCTTAATTAAAGTCTAAGACTGACTTTATCTAAAATCTAAGAATATAAAAATAAATATAGACTAAATAATATTAAATATAATTATTATAAGGCTTTAATAAGAATTAGTTGATTAGTGAGACAAAATAGTCCTAAACTAAGAGTTGTTAATTTGAATTAATTAGTGGAAATAATGCTGAATTAAGTTAAATCTATAATTTAAAGATATTAGTTTATTAGTTGAATAGCTTTTTAAAGGAATTCTATTTGGTTTATATACGACAAAACGGAAATTTAACTCATCCATGATAACTGTAAACAGGAAGCAGCCATCTTGTCAAGAGCGGAATACATCTAGAATCTAGATATATCTTTACTAATTATAGATCTACACTATTATACAGAAAACATTTCAACTTCTAATGGTAGGTACTATTTGTCTACGTATAGCTTACATAATTGAAACAAAAACAAACACAGACTTATTTATTTTATAAGTAGATCTAGGTCTAGAATATATATCTGTACACAATCATTCTCCACTTTGGTAAACTCTCTAGCTCAGTCATCAATGTAGACTTTAGATGACTCTTATACTAGAAATATCTAGATCTGGAAAGTCTAGATCCACTTATTAACTTACACTTTATACATAATAACTTAACAAAAAAACATTCTTCAATAGCAGTCTACACCAAGACAAATGCACTGACCACACAAATAAACTGGTACAAAATAAAGTCTATTCATTTCATATCAAATATATTTAGGCCTAGAAGCAAATCTTTTTTATTTGAAAAAAAAAATGGATTTAGGTTGATTAGCTATTTTGATAGCTCCAATCATACCATTTTTACATTCACTCATACCGAATTCGCATTACTTAAAATATCGTTATTTCGTTTATTATTATTTCGTTCTCAGTGACTACATCGATAGTGATACGTAAATTACGACCCGCGTGACGCAGGTATGGCTAGTATAAATATATATATGTATATATATATATATATATATATATATATATATATATATATATATAAATATATATATATGTATATATATATATATATATATATATATATATAATATTCAAATACAAAAACAACATTTTATAAAATACTCAGAACGACACAAAGATAAAGGCACATTCCTCGTTCCATATCCTAGGACAAATTTGTACACAAGCTCCTTCTTCCCTAGCGCTATTAGAGCATGGAATGGATTGCCTGAGCTAGCAAGGTAAACCAGTGACCTGGCGGAATTTAAGTCATTGGTTAATATGCATGACTAAATGCATGACGCGTAGGACGTAATCATCTTCTTTTTTGAAGTAACGTCTGTATTATATTGAGATAGATAGATAGATAGATAGATAGATAGATAGATAGATAGATAGAACAGAAAATACGGTACCTATTATATGAAGACAGTCGTCTACACATTTGATCTCTGACAGGCCTGTTAATTCACACACAAACTCTAAACAAAAAGTGAAGCAAAAATTGTTAATTGAATTTTTAAGTTAGCTAGCATCATCATAAACAAAATTTGAGATTAATCTATGTAAATGATTCACCTGGTGTAGCATCTTCTGTATCTTCAATAAACGTTTTCTCCTTTGTATTATCCTATTGACACAAAAAAAACATAAACATAATTGTATTATTCTGTGTAGATATAGATTTAAATGTTTATATACATATGACCACTAAAGAAATTTATTTGTTACTCGATATATATATATATATATATATATATATATATATATATATATATATATATATATATATATATATATATATATATACTAGACATATATTACCATCGGCCCGCGAGTCTTAATTAGCGTATCACTTTCGATAAAGTCACTGAGAGTATTTTGGAAACAATTAAAAGAAAAAATAATGCCGTAAGTAAAGGGAATGCGGAATGCGTAAATGTAAAAATAGTATGAATGAAGCTATCAAAATAGCTAAACCGACTTAAATCCATCTTTTGAAATAACAACATAAGGAACGAATTTAAGTAAAAAAATGCGTTTGAAACACAAATTTCCATGTTAATTTTATTAAATAATGAGATCAATGGACTATATTTTGTATTTTCTTGTGTCAAATTTAAAAACTATCTGCGCAAAGTGTAGTTCTTAAATTTACATCTAGATCTAGATCCTTTCGATCTTTTCTCATGTAACATGGTAAATATGGTCTAGATCGATGAAGTTATAATACTTTCATAAAGTTGGTCTACTTTTTTTTTGAGGGTCTTAAGTTTGTTTTAGGGTTACAAGATATACACTACATTACAACAAGAGCTAGCTAACTAGTTGTTGTTCTTCTTGTGACTGCTGTCTATTACTGTCAGTCATCATTGATTTGTTCTAACACTTGATTATTTTCAAACAAAAAAAAGGTTTGTTCACAGATGAATGTGGTTCCAAATAATGTGAAAGTTTAACAGCAAAGTTTTTTTTATTAAACTGGCTGGAACTTCTTTTTTAGATCATATTTTGCTTGGAGGTATTTCCTCTGGAGCTGTATCAGCTTCTGCACTAGATGGTAAGCTGGGGTATTGAAAACTGGTTCTCAAAATTTGTTTTTTAATTCCTGGTGTACTTCAACAATAACAGTCAGGATTAATTTCGCTATTTCTTCTCTAAAACTTGAAAAAATGGTGGGTTTTGTATGAGGCCGGCAGCTGTATAATTTACCTATGGCTACGGTCGGCCCTACTTTATATTGGATTGCCTTTTAGCTTCATATTCAATGCATCTTTGTGTAAACTTTCCCGTTATTAGTTTATGGTTGGGAAATTGTTCTTTATTCTATTAAAAAGCCTCTTTTTCTCAGCCTAAGCACGGGCTCCATCAGTTTTTACTCTTGCCATCTTGTACCAGCCAACCCAACTATTTCAACATTTCTACATAACATTACATAAATACTGTGTCTTTGACTGAATTTTTCGAATTATTGACATTTAAAATAATCTTCGTTTACTTTAAACTTTTTAGAATGACGTTTAGAGACATTGTTTCTTTTGCCTCTTCATTATAAGTGATAAGAATCCAAAGTTTTAATAAATTAAAAATATTTACAATTATTTATTTTTAATATATTTGCATTTTTATATTTGTGTCATGTGTGGGCACATCTGATTTCTTTAGGTGTCCGCGGGCCGCATAAAACACTTCGGCGTGCCGCATGTGGCGCGCGGCACGTAATTTGCCCACCCCTACATTACACTATTGTCAGCAGCAGGAAAGATCGTTGCACGAGTCTTGCTCGACCGACAAACCCCCTCTTTTGTGGATGAGGTCTTATCTGAGAGCCAATGTGCCTTCAGTGCCGATAGAGTTACATTTGTTCTGCGATTTTAAAAAAAATGCAAAGAGCAAAAACGCTGAACCTATACCATACTTTGTGGACATCACCAAGGCTTTCGACACAGTCAGTCGCAATGGTTTGTAGAGGATTTGGGCCAGGCTGGAAATCCCACCTACAATCCTATCCATTCTAAAGCAATTTCATGAGAGACAAAAAGACCAGATTAGCCACAATGGTGACCTGTCTTATCACTTCCCAATAAAAAATGTCGTAAAGCAGGGCTGTGTAATTGATCCTACTTTATTTGCTATAATATTTGGCGTAATGCTTGGTTAAATAAGGTATTTATTGCACGAAGATATCTATTTCAGGTTTCTTTCAGACGACAATGTGTTCAATCTTCGACGTCTACTATCCCATACAAAAACAAAAGTAATGGTCATAACAGAGCTTCTCTATGCCGATGATTGCGCCCTGCTAGCTCAAAATGAACATGATCTCCAGCTTGCGGTCAATAAATTTGCATACGCTGCTTGCTTTTTCAGTTTATCTATAAACCTCGGGAAAACAGAAGTCATGTTCCAGAAGTCACCCATAAAACATACTCAGCCCCAAGGATCACCGTAGATGGACAACCCCTTCACGAGGTAGACCACTTCACATATCTAAGTAGTATAGTGTCAAATGACGCCTCGCTTACAAGGGAAGTTGATAACCGTCTAACTAGGGCCAGTAGCGCTTTTGGATGCCGTCAGAAGAGAGTTTGGCGAAATAAATTGCTCTGCCTGCCTACAAAACTCAGTGTCTACCAGGCGGTGGTTCTCTCAACCCTTCCATGTGGTTCTGACACATGGGTATTTTACAGAAAGCAACTAAGACTACTTGAGCGCTTTCCCCAAAGATGCTTGCACTCCATCATGGACATACGATGGCAAGACCGCACTACCAACAACGATTTTCCTGCCAACGCCGGTATTGAAAATATAGGGGGACTTGTTATAGTCCGACAGTAACGCTGAGCAGAGCGAGTATTCAGTATCGGGGAAGAACGTATGCCAAAAGCAGTCTTTTTTGGTAAGCTAAAAAGTGGTCGAAGTAACAGAGGTGCCCTACGGAAACGCTTTAAAGACCGGGTTAGGTGCCAACTTGCCTTAGCTGACATAGAAAAGAGCACCTAACAACTGGATACACAAATAAGACAAAAAGAAAATCCGCTGCCGAGGACAGACGTAGATGGCGAAATCTTAATCGACCACCTGCGGACAATGGTTATACTTGCCTTAGATGTGGCAACATATGTAGTACACAGATGGGGCTGAGTAGTCATGGGAATTACTGCATTCCTTATTAATTTTTCAGATTCGAAGACAAGCCTATTAGTCACCGTTGGCCGCTCGTCTATCACGGCTTGTATTATGTATGTTAGCTTGCTTACCTTTACTTATCACTTAGTCTGTTAGACCATTGGGGCACCAAGCAAGACTTGTCGACCGTCTTTCTCCATTCCTCCCTGTCTTGTGCCTTGTTTCAAACCTCTTTCAATGGTAGGCCTGTCCATTCTTTTATGTTTTTCTCCCATCGCTTTCTCTGTCTGCCACTTCTTCTTTTTCCTGTTACTGTTCCCTGAAGGAAGGTCTTTGCAAGCCCCGTAGATCTTGCTACACCCACACAATACCCCTTTTCTCGTCACCACCACAGTTTTATCAATATGTACATCAATTCTTCAGCTTCTAAGTTTTAAAATTGAAGATTATTTTTTTATATTTTTTTATTACAAAAACTTTAAAGTTTTTCTTTCAAAATGATCGAATTTTTCCAAATTATAATTTTTATCTTTATATAAAAAAAAGATTTAATTGTTTTTTCTAATGTAAGTCAAAATTAATATGGGGCCCACGTGTGTGAAGTTGTATTAAATTGTATTTTAAATATATTTTTTCTTCGCAGAAGTAATTGTGAAAAAAAAAGATATTTTAAATATTACCGAAAATGATAAGTTTTTAAAATATAAAATAGCAGCATGAATGTGTTTGCGCGTTCAGGCTTAACAAAAAATTATAGAACAAAAGATTGAGTTTGTAAAATCGATGATATCGATAAAAAAAGTAATCTAGAGTCTGGAGTACATAAATGGCTGTATATTAATTATTTATAGAACGACGCACTAAAATGTTATCTATAATTGGACTAAATTCACTCTGTCGTTGTTACCTGTGATATCAAACATCCGGAAACTCTCTTGCTGTCACATTCTCGATACACATCTTCTTGTCGACATTTTAGACATCTTTGTGTCTTTTTAAGATGGTCTTTGAACAAATAATTAATGATGAAAATTGCTTAATTAAAAGAAAATTGTGGAAGAAAAATTTTGCAATAAGAAATTCACCTTTTTATTAAAATCCATAACTATAGTTTTATTCGGTTTTATTCGAAATTTAGTCTAATATACATAGAGACAATGCTTTTACACTAGTAGATTTACAATTTTAGATCTCCGACCTCTAAAAACGACACCAGAAAGAAGAAAATCCACTAATAGTTTCAAGTTGTATTTCTACCCTACCGTGCAGATAGTGAAATCCAGAAAATATATTAAAAAACCGATATCATCATTTTATAAAGCGAATCATTTTTTTGTTTTTTAAATTAATTATGCAAACATTGCTTTCTTTAAAAATAGCACTTCATATTTTGTTCATACAAATTTATAATCAACAGAAAAAATGTTTTAATATTTATCTATAACAACAATAAAAATAATAATAATAATAAAATAAAAATAATATTTCTGCAATACCAGTGACTGATTCATATATTAAAAAGCACTTTATTACAATTCCGGGCGTATTAAAAAAAGAATGGCCCAGAGAAATAGAGAAAGAGAGAGAAGTTTTAATTAGGCTTATTTTCATTTCCGCTTCTTTTTAGACACAATAAGAATAAAGAAGACTAGTAGCGTTTTCGTTTCGAAAGAGACAAAGACTATAATGATTTCGCGGGTGTTCGTGTGTAGATGAGAGTAGCCTTTCCTTTCCTCTAGATCTTGAGCTAAATTTCATGTAGTCCTAAGTGTAGAATTTAGAACCAAGAGAATAGTCATAGTGAATAAAAGGCTTGCAAAGACCTTCCTTCATGGACAAATAGCAAAAAGAATAAAAAGAGAAAGACAAAAAAGGACAGGCCTTTCAGTGAATGAAATTCTATCCAAGGCAAAAGACAGAGAGGAATAGAGAAAGACGGCGGACAGATTTTGTGTGATGCCCCGAAGGTTCAACGGACTAAGGGATATGAGAAGGCGATTTGTGATAACCGTAGAGGGATAAGCATTCAATAGCATTTAAACTAAGCAATTAGAAATACTAAAGATAAATTAGTATTTTTTTTTTGAACACATAATTCATAAATGCTACAGAAAGATCATAGGTATAACATTTAAAGACCGCACCACAAACCAAGAGATTAGAGACAGGGTGACTGCAGCCATTGGACCCCACGATGACCTGCTACCTAGCGTAAAAAAAACGCAAGCTAAAAATTTTTGGCCATATTACAAGGTCTTTGGGTTCTCGCAAAGATTCTCCTTATAGGAACAGTACCAGGAAAAAGAAGAAGAGGCAGACAGAGAAAGCGATGGGAAGGCAACATAAAAGTATGAACCAGCCTGCCATTGAAAGAGATTCTAACTAAGACAAAAGACAGAGGAATAGAGAAATAGGGTCAACAAATCTTGCATGGTGCCCCAACGGTCCAACAGACTAATTGATAGTTAAAGGTAAGGTAAATACTAAAAATAATGCAGTATTAGGAAGAAGGAAAGGTAATTGTGCCTAATGATAGAAGGATGCAAAAGAAAAATACTATATCAATAATTCAAGAGCTAAAAAGTGTGTGTGTGTGTTGAGGGGTCGGTCCATAGAAGAATTATATAAAACTAAAAGTTTCGGCTTGTCATTTTGGTTTCTCTACTATTTAACTTATATCACAACATCTGTCAAGTTTGCATTCTTTCCATAGTTCGATACCAACAAAAAATAATTAATTAACTAATTGGTTAGTTTTTCGTTATAGATTCTTGTGTTGGCATGTAAAAAGTTTCAGCTTGATCCGAAAATGGGTTTGGGAGAAATAGCATGTATAAACTTTTAACCAGACAGACAGAGTAAGTTGACAGACAGAGTAAGTTGACATAGGCTTTGTAAAAAAAAGGATGCATTCTGAAGAAAAGGAGAGAGACAGAAAGTGGACAGTTTGATTTCAATGTTACATTTACACTATTTCACAGCAAAAAAATTTGTTTATTTCAATCAAAAGAAGGGGATATAGATCCTTAAAAAAAGTAAACTGGAATAGCCGGTGAGTAATTATAATAAATTTTGAAATGCAGAGGATTCTATTTTATTGAATTACCAAAAAAACTTTTCTAAATGTATCTACCCGTTTCTCCATTAGATAAGAGATAGCTTCTACTATTTGATTTACAAAATAAATAAATAAATACGACGTACCGTTTTCTTCTTGTAGCAACATATTTCTCTCTTGTGTCTCTTTTAATGACTTCGTAAGGCCTTCTATATTTAAATAAAAAGTGACAAGCATGTATATACTTTTATTGCATCCACCACCCCGCCCCACGGCCAAACATGTTACCAATTACAAACAGAGAGGTCCCAGGGATTTTTAAATTTGAGATTCATCTGCCCAATAGATCTCAAGGTCTGAAAGGAATACTTAACGTTTTACTGAATGGTTAGAGTTTGGGAGGGGGGGGGTAGACGTGTGATCACCACCTTCCAACAACCAGTGGGGAACACATAATTTAAAAAAAATGGGTTAAAATATCAATGAGTATCAAAAGTTTTATAGACATTTAACTAAAAATTTTCCTAATTGGTTTCCATTTTGGTAAAGTTTTTAATTTTGGTGTTCTTAAAGACGCCCCCTGAATGGACACATTTCTAAAGAGTACTTGACATTTGTTACGGAAAGTTGAGACAGTCCCGGCCGTCGTGCTAGCCACATGACACCTTTTATCTTCGGGTATACCAAAAAGATAAACAATGTCTGAAAGGTTTAAATATATTTGAATAATTAATACCATTCGTAACTGCCATTCGTAATAATATAGAAAATAAAGACTTAAAACCAAAATTAAACAAAGCAAAAAGATATTTTTTTTAATATCTATGTAGAAAAAAATACAAATATCTTCTTACCGATCTCAATGTTTAATTTGATGTTCTTTTCTTTTTCCACAGCTAAAGCTTCCAGTAATGTATCTGCAGAAATAGACAAATTACTAGTTTATGTATATGCTAGGTGGATATGAACCTAGGCTTGGATATTACTGATATACTGGATTGAATTTTGATCTATGTCAAACTTGGAGAATGTTCCTTTTTTTATTTCGCCACGAAAAGTAGACTATGGGTTTACCCGTTCAGCAGACATATTCATATCCAATGTCTATTACTGTGAAAATTGGTTTATCTGATTTGTTAAAATGTTTTTGTTATTTAATAGAGATACATATAGATATTTTTTGTCAATTTTAAGAATCCTCGGGTTGTAGCAGGGACATTAAACATACACTACTGTCTCCGCCATGATCTAAGGGGCTTTTATGCCCAGTTTTATCCCTTATTTGTATCAAGCAAAATAACTATTTACCAGGAAATAATAAACTTTTTTTTTAAGCGGCCCCCAATAAGTGAAAAGACGCTCTTAGTTTTGTGTTGGATGTCAGTCCGTCCGTCCGTCCCGTAGATCTAGTAAACTAGAAAAGATAGTGAAATTCCGACATCATAATATTTTAGACTATTCAAACTTCTGATACAACGGCTACTTTTTTTTTCTTTTCTGAAAGCAAAATATCTATTTTTTTTAAATCACTTATGCAAGCAGTTATTTTTTCATAAAAATACACCACTTTTTCAACTATTCACTATTAATAGTTTGAAATACTGGAGTCTCTTTAGTAGGGGAGATATATGTCTACCATATTTTTGTAACACATTTACGCAAACGGTTTTAAATTAAAAAAAAAAAAAAAAGATTTTAGAATTTCATTGCTAAGTTCAGGAAACTGTGTTAGACTAACTATTACATTTATGAAAAAAAAAACTTTTTGTAAGAGAAAAATCTATTTTGTATATAAGTTGGACATAATTCAAAACGACAATTAATAATTAGTTTTTTTTATATTATAGCGTGAACTGCAGTGCAGCAATTTACAATATAGCCATAGAACAAACAAATGTTTTTTGACCCTTTACAAAACAATTAGATCAAGTAGATATTCATTATAAGTCATCACTTAGGCCAGACTCACATCGAGCTTCACAATCACTTTCACCTATCCTTTGGTCTACTGGATAGAATTTCATTCTGATGTTCTTACTGAAAATATTGAAACCTGCCTTTTTACCTGCCCGGGTTTACCACTTTGGGGGCCGATTTTGAGTTTGTGTTTCCACACAAATTGTCTTTGAAACCTAATTTATTTCTTTTATTCATGTCTTGCCTATGTTAATGAATAATTGTGAATATTTCATTATGATCAGCGAAAAGGTGTGGGTAAAAATGCACAAAATTATACCAGACAGACTGAAAGAGTAAGTTAATATAGGCTACGATTCTCTGGTAATGAAAAGCAGGTACACTTAAGGGTATAAACATTTTTTTACGATTTACTCTTGTACATATACTTTGTCAGTAATATTTGAATAAACTGTATGTATATTTCTAATAACTTTTGATGTATTCTTGTTGGTCAAATATGTGATTGTAAATATGATATGTATGCTTTATTAGGCGTACATATATGATTTTTGAGTTATTTAAATCGTTTTTCTAATTATTTTGTGAATATGTTCCCTAAAGTTAAGTCACAAGATATTGAATAATATTTTGTGTCAATTAAGATATTTGGTTATTAAAACTAGCGGTAGCATTCTTTGCAACAAAAACTGTTTTTCAGTGTAGATGAGGAAGCAGACATTACCGTTTTCTTTTTTCAGAATGGTATCACCTTGACCTTGATTCGTTGCGTCCTTTAATGTTCTACCTACAAGATTATTAAAATACATGTTATTTAGCATTCAATTTCTTACAAAGATTTCCACTCATTAGCCTTTCTTCAAAAAAAAAAGGCCTATCTATCTATCTCTTTATCTATCTATATCTATCTATCTATCTATCTATCTATCTAACTTTCTATCTATCAATCTATCTATATCTATCTATCTATCTATCATCAGTGACAAGCGGGGTCGAGAGGCTAAGTACGCTTTAACTAATCTTGGCTTGGCTACCTATGAAGGGGGCTCGAGGTTCGACTCCCGACTCGGGCAGAGTTGTGTTGTGTATCTATCTATCTATCTATCTATCTGTCTATCTGTCTGTCTATCTGTCTATATGTCTGTCTATCTGTCTGTCTATCTATCTATCTGTCTGTCTATCTATCTATCTGTCTGTCTATCTATCTATACAAACTTATACATCTATATATATCTATATCTATCTATCTATATATATAGAATTGACAGGTCCTAAGATGCTGTTTTTACCGCAATTGAACAGTGTTGAAAACCAAAAAATGTCATGTTAATGGATTGCATGATAATAATACATTGTGCTATTATAGCTTGTTTAGACCTGGCCAGCCTCCACCACGGGAAAGTGCGGTCAGGGCGCCTCATGCGCTCCCAAAGTCCACGGGCTTTTTGGCACTTGTTCCAGCACTCAAACCACTTTACCTAGAAGTAGACCCAGGTTTACTTTAAACCCAATAATACAACAGAACACGTCAGTGAACACTGAACAGCATGAATCTGGGGCCAAGTTTATTATAGACTAACACACACACACACATCTTGTATCTAAAGAACCGAACAGTCGTCCCAACATAGGATACGGCAAATGGCTCTCACTTAAATACATAGACAAGAACGTTTAAGTATTATAATACACTAGTGTTTATTTATAGAAGACACTTGATAAGTAACACACGCGATATAGACTTTGTTATATGTGTGTTAGTGTGTGCAAGAAGAATTTATGATATATCAGAAAACTAAATAGATTTATGTTAAGACAATACAAAAACACACACACACATATATATATATATATATATATATATATATATATATATATATATATATATATATATGTGTGTGTGTGTGTGTGTGTGTGTGTGTGTGTGTGTGTGTGTGTTTGTGTAATACTTGCTTTTTTCCAATAATCGTTGAAGTATTATTTGGTATTGAGTTTCCAAAGACTTCAGAAATATCTCAAATGAATCTCCAGCTCCACTGTTTAACAAGATGTTAAGAAGTATTTCATTTCTATGTTTCTTTATTTTTTCCGCATAGATCTGTTCTTTATCATGAGTCGTTACCACTCCACATTGAAACAAGTAGTCCACTAAATCCAACGCCTCTAAATTTTCTTTTAAATAAACGTAGTTTTGTTGTATGCAAGCTTCGTCTTTAAGCTTTAATCTTCCTTTAGACATTTCGAATGTTTCTATGTAAAAGTACGTGTAATTTTTTTAAAAGCGTTAAATATTTTAAGAGGTACAAAGAAAGACACATTTAACTGGTGACTACACAGCTTCAGAAACACAGCCACTGCTACTAACTCAGGAAATATCCAGGAAGTGAAACGGTGTGCTACATAGATTGTACTGCTCTTGAGTTTAAGGGACCATATATCTAACCTTAACGACTCGATCAAATCGGAAACATTAAAAAATAGAATTGATGTGTTCATTTATTTTTCTACTTATTTATTGATATTTTTATGTTTTTTAAAATCTATTTCACGATTGCTATTATTTGAAGGGCTTATATCAAATCTGTCGGTCCGTTTGTCTGTCTGGTAAAATGTTTGTACACGTTATTTCTCCTACGCTCAATGTCTGATCAGATTGACAATTTAGCATCATGTTTCCTGTACATGACGAAACAAAAATCAATAAAAGCAATCAACAACTTAATAATTTAACCATTAATGATCATGTATTTTGTTCGGACTCGAACGTATGTAGAGAATACTTGTACTTGACAGATGTTGTGGCATACATTTTGTTTTTGTATTTGAAAATTATGGTTCAGTGTTTTATGCATAATTGCTACTTTACTTTTGAGTCTTCTGTCCTGAAGGCTTTCTAAATTTAGTGATTTAACTAAAGGTGTTACTCTAGTCAAATGTGAATATTCGTTTGTTATGAATCTCACTGCTCTATTTTGTGTCTGTTCCAGTTTCTTTATGTTTTCTTGAGGTGAGGGGGTCCCAAACGGAGGATGCATATTCTATTTTTGGCCTAACCAAAGTTGAATTAGTCTCCTTTATACTTTGTAGAGAGAAAAGTTTGAAATTAACAATTAGCGTTGCATGGGATGGTACTTGTTTATGTACACTCATTATTTTAAACTTCATTTCTGATTGGTTGATGAATTCTGAGAAGACTAAAACTAACAGGTTTATAAATAGGGCTAAAAAGCTGATGAAAAAATATGGAAGTAAAAGAGATTGGCAGACGTGTTTGTTTAGGGTAGTCTTGAAATGTGTGTTGATTTAATAAAATTATTGAACTTTGTTTTATTAAACTTTCTCTTCTACACATATAGATCTAAGATGAAATTAAAAGCTGTGTACATTCAATAATTTTAACTAGACGTTTTTTTATGTTTAGGATTAAGAAAATTATAGTTGATCTAGATATGTCACGACACAGCTCAACAATCTCAAATGTCCTATAATTGTTTTGTTTTTTACTTCAGTGCTATAGTATTTGGCTTTATCAAGTCCCAACATTAGCTAATTGAGTCTGGAGGAAACTCGTCTACATAGAAAGGGCCGAAAGCATTTTAGACCACAGCTTGCGGGCTAGTCTGCATCCTCACAGGTGTAAGCCCACCAGGTAGCTTTCGTTCCTCTCTGCTACCTGCCTACTTCACTACTACCAGATTACTTCAGTGCTACCTGCTTACGTCACTGCAACTTGATTTATTCCCTGCTATGTCTACTTAACTGTTATGCCTACTTAACTGCAGCCTGCTCACTTCACTGCTACCTGATTACTGTTACTTGTCTACTTCACTGTTACCAGCCTACTTTACAGCTAATGGCATACTTCAATGATACCTGCCTGCTTACTTTACTGCTGCCTGCTTGATTTTTTTGCTAAATGCTTACTTCACTGCTACTGCCTCTTTCACTAATAACTTATTACTTTACTGTTACCTGCTTTCTTTACTGCTTGATTTTCTGCTACCTGCTGACTTCACTGCCACCTGCTTACTTTACTGCCACCTGCTTACTTCACTGCTACCTGATTACTTTACTAGTACATGCGTACTCTAATGATGCCTGCCTACTTCGCTGCTACCTGTTTACTGTGCTGCCACCTGCCTACTTCACCGCTACCTGTTTACTTTCCTGTCACCTGCCTACTTCACTGCTACCTGCTTACTTTACTTCTACCTGCTTACTTCACTGCTACCTGTTTACTTTGCTGCCACCTGTATACTTCACTGCTATTTGCTTACTTTAATGCTACCTGCTTACTTTACTGCTACCTGCTTACTTTACTGCTATCTGCTTACTTTACTGCTATCTGCTTACTTCACTGCCATCTGCTTACTTCACCGCTATTTGCTTACTTTACTGGTAACTGCGTACTCTAATAATACCTGCCCATTTTACTGCTACCTGCCAATTTACTGCTAGGACTATCACTTTCTTGAAAGGACTATCGCGTTTGGGAATTTCCGAATGCGATACGATATATTAATTCTATTTAGTGTATATATATAATTTGCGCAATGTTTTCTAAATCAGATTTAAAGGCCTATCATTGGAGTTTTATAAAGGGTAGTAGATTAATACATTCGTTTGACCAGAACTCTTTTTTGGGGGAAGGGGCGTAGGGGAGTGAGGTAAAAATGTTTCATTGATTTCTAAACTAAAATTAAATAGAAATTAAGAGGAAAAAATTACTTTATAAGTTGTATAAACGAGGTATTGTCTTTTAAAAGGTATTTTTAATGTTTATCTTTTTTTTTTTAGACAAATCGGAAGAGATTGCCACTTTGGTTCATTAATCTGCTTTATTTATATTATAACGAATCTCACTATTCAAGCTCTCTCCAAACTGCTCAACATGACACTGCCAACTTAAAGAACTTGACAACTCAGAGCTCCGAAATAACGTAATAGATTAATGTCCAATAAATCTGAGCCAATACTGTACACTTGGCAACATGTAACACAGACTGTACTAATATATCTCCGTTAACACTGTACCGTTGAATCAACTCTTGCGCTGGCCTCTACGTCTCGTTCTGGGCTTGTACTGGATTCAACAGTTCAGGACAGACTTCACACACTGGGCTCGTTGTGTCGGACTCGTTTGCAGACCAAGATCAAGACGCCCTCTTGTGCTAGCGAGGTGTCTGACTGTCCTTGACAAAACTCCGCACTGAACCGTCGTAATGCGCCTTACAGAACCACATCGCTGAAATACACTGAACAGTGCTGAAGTCGACCGGACTGTATTAAATCCGGACTGTATTGAGCCGTCTTCTACAAAGCCCATTTAGCCTTTGGCACCTCCGCAATTTGTATAGGGTCCCTAACGGCCTTCTAGAACCGAACGAAACGTCACTCAACCATAACTATATCCCTCGTGACGCTTCTTAGCTCTATTCACAACACAGATCCTTCCCGATCTGCCGTGGCTGACTGTCGCAACTCATCACGGTTGACAGCTCGTCTAGCGCTGACCTGGTGCGATTAGCGTCGGATGTCTACACACACCACTACCCACATCTTTGTCACCACCATGTTTATTACAATATTATCTTATAAAATTCAGTCTTTACTTTAGAAAAGAAGTAACATACTTACGAGATGTGGCCAGTGACTCAGGAGTCTAATATTGATACGGTCTACTGGCGAGAAAAGGTGTGGCACCATTAGTCTTGACTAAATTTTTTACAATTTTAAGGTCACGTGTTTCGGTTGTCGACGTTTAACAACGGTCTTTTTTTTTCTTGTGGTAATCAAATCGGATAAATCTCCTCTACTTCCTAAACTAATTTCAGGAATCTACTGGAGTTGGCTCGACTTAAAGGCATCCTTAAATTCCCAAAATTTAAAATCCTTGTCTTCACTGGGATGAGCCCTAACCCTTTGTTCGTAAAGCCGAGCGCTTTACCACTCAGCCACCATGTCTTCTAGTTTTAGTCATTAATAAAAATTTCTTAAAACCATAAAAAAACAACAACAAATGTTTCAGGAGACCTTGCTACATCTCTGATGTACGCCAAATAACATTGCTGTAATTCCTGAACTAATGTAGGTCATTTGTGTAAATTAGAAACAGTAGTTTGCCTATAACTATTGTTTTAGGTAGACCTGACTTTACTGTTATCGGTATAGATTTATGGTCTCTATAATTACAGATTGTTCTCCCCTTATCTAGAAACAACCAGTAATGTCAAAATATTTTAATTTACTTCTATATCTATTTGGTAATAGCTACTGAAAGCTACCGAACCATCGATAAGGCATGAATAAATGTTAAAAGCTTCATAACTTCTTGTCTTTATTAAGACTTGGAAATGTATTTCTCTTGTAAGTATTTAAACTTTTTTTATAACACAAAAAATGTCATTTTCAACGCTAGTAATGGCGAAGATGACTTACATACTACAGAAGCAAAGAAAAAACACTTAACCAGAACAGGAAATAATTAGTTCACAAAGGGTTCTTCATCTTCCGGAATTTCACATAAAAACCTTAAGGCTTCACCATAATAGCAATTTATATCATTATATCTCCAGTTATAACTTTTTTCCAAGCAAATACAACGATGATCAGCATGATTTTGAGGCTCTCCATTTCCCCATGGTAGAAACTTGGAGTCTTTTTTGCTGAAAACGTGGGACCAGATTCCATCCTTTTCTGGGTCCGTTAAACCGTTGTAGACACATGAAAAAGTCGAATCTGTGGTTGAAACTGATTGAATAAAATTAACAATAAATGTATATTCCTCAGTGGTGTCGATTTCTGCCAGATAACCTCCGTAAAATGCACAAGTTCCTTGGGCGTTGTTAATCTCATTAGATGCTTGCTTTCTAGATATATAATACCTTTTACCTTGAAATACATTCGAAGCAGTAAAAATATAATTCTTTGACAGTTGTTTTTCAGCATTAAGTTTGTTAACTGATTTCTGTAGAACTTCGTTTAGAGATGTGTATTTCTGTTTCACTTCTTTCAGAGAGTTTGAAGTTTCATAGGTCTCTTTCCTAAGGTGTAGAAGTTCATCAACAAGGCTTTTGGTGTCTGGTTCATCCGTCTCTACACTGGCGTAAGCTGCGGCAGAAATCTTGTTAAAGCTGGTACTAATACCTCGAGCTTCACATTTGTACCTGCTGGCTTCTTGGTAGCTAGGATTCGGCCAGGTGAGACTTATGTACGAAGCTCCGTTGATTCCAATAGAGTCCTCAGGGACTTTGCTGGTTTTAAGTGTACTTTTGTTTTCATTGTAATTGAGGATAATGAGCTCTTCGAACGAGGTGTTGTCTGAGGAGGCAAAGCGTGATAGTACCAGAGAGTTAATTTTCAGCATCAGAGGAATTTTGTTCTCAGTGATAGAACAGTTGACCACCAAGTTATGAGTCAGTCCTGGTTGTATTCTAGTAGGTTGAACATCAATAACTAGAGCTAGAAACAAAGAAAATGAATACAATTAAAACTAAAACTATTTTCATGTGATGATATAAATGTAAGATATAAAATAAATGATATATATAAATATATTTATATATATATAGTATATAGTATATAGTATATAGTGGCTTATTCGTTCTGGTAGTTGTCAATGTATTTGAGCATGGTAATTAGAATAAAAAGGTCCCCCCCCAACAGTATAGAAAACCACAGCTATTTATATTATATATATATATATATATATATATATATATATATATATATATATATATATATATATATATACAAGAATTGCTCACTTAAGAGTATAGATTAGGAACAATTAAACAAAATAAGGTTATTATAAGTAAAAGAATATGAATGTAATAATAGTATGAATGGAGCTATTAATCGATCTAAATCCATTTTATTATAGAAACATTTGCTTGTAGGCCTATGTTATATATATTTTATACATATGTTTGGATTTTGATCTATAGTCTAGATATTATTATAATAGATGTGGAGCAACTATTAAAAAAGTGAATTCAATAAGCATATAAACTTTTTTCTAATAGTATATTTAATATCCCACATAGAGAGCCACATCTTGCCTGTCAAATCATAGTGTGTATGTAAGGTCTGCGCCACACATGAATGAGACTATGAAAATGTATGCCAACATGTCTTAATTTTAAGTAACATTTCGCAGCTATAGCGAACGAATTTTTATTTAGTAAATCACACATATTATACAAAACTGACACTCTGGTTTTCAAAATAAATACATCCTTCCATGTAGATACACACTTAAGAAACGTGTTAATAACTACTCCATTGGAACACCTAAAAATTAAGAAATACAAAGGTCTTCTATCGTCTGTTGATTTAAGGTAATTTTTTTATTGCCGTTGAACTTTTTAATTTTTCTTTTCTAATCGATATTTAAATAACACAAACTTTTGATTCATTTCATTTTTAGCGACCCCCGAAAGGGGAAATAAGGCTATTGTTTGGAATGTCTTTCCGTCCTTCCGTCAGTCCCTACGTCCGTCCCGTTTAGATCTCGTAAACTAGCAAAGATATTGAAAATCAGACATCATAATATTTTACGCCAATCAAAGTTCTGATGCAACGGCTACTTTTTCTTTTCTTAAAGAAAAAAAAATCTATTTTTTTAATTCAATTATGCATGCAATTTTTTTTTTACAACACTTTTACAGCTATTCACTATTAATAGTAACAAACACGAGAGACTTTTTAGTATTTGTAACATATTTATGCAAATGGTTTTAAAATTTTTGACAAAATATTATTTTTTTACATTTCTATTGCTAAGTTAAGTGAGTTCTGCCATACTAACTACTACATTTACACAAAAGAAAAAAAAATCTATTTAGTATGCATATAAGTCGGATATAATTTAAAACAACAATTAATAATAAGTTTTTCCTATTATAGCGTGAACTGCAGTGCTTCCATCTACAATATGAACATAGAACAAACACTTATCTTAAGGAATATTTTTTTTAATAAGGAAATGTTTTTTTCCTGAGGAACAAGAGATCGACCCTTTACAAAACAATTAGATCAATTATATTCATTATAAGACATCAGTTAGGCCAGGTTTACATTTAACTTCACATTTACTTTCACCTATCCTTTGATTTGCTGGACCGCTGGGGCACCACACAAGATCTGTCAACCTTTTTTTTCTCCATTCTTCTCAGTCATCAGTCTTTAATAGAATTTCTTTTTTCTTTCTGAAAATATTGAAACCTGCCTTTTTACCTGCCTCGGTGGACAACTTCTCGGGCCGATTATGAGTTTGTGTTTCCACTCAAACTGTCTTTCTAACCTTGTTTTTTAAAGAATTGAAGCGTAACTCACCATTTAAAACACATTCTATAAAGATTTTTTTTCCCTAAAAACGCGTGTTTGTGCATCATACGTATTAAACAAGATAAGAGTATTAGAATTTATCGACCATATGTTTACACAGCTAAGAAAGTTACTGTGCCATTAGCAAAACACATAAAAGGAAAAAAATACTACCCAACCAAAAAGGATAAACAAAACCAGTCAAAGTATTGGTTTATATTTTTTTAGGTGCAAATGAAAATCTTGTCGATTTGGTCTTAGTACCAAGCACCAATTGGTGGCTGAGTGACAAAGCGATTGGCACCCGAAACGAGAGGTCTATGATTCGAATCCTGGTGAAGACTGTTATTTTTTTTTACTTTCGGGATCTTTAGAACCCTACTGAGTCCACCCTGCTCTAATGGGTACATTAGTTGGGGAAAAGTTAAGGCCAACGGTCTTAATGCTGGCACCACACACCACTCCCTTGTTAAACGTGGAACACAGAAACAGATCACCCTTTACATCATCTGCCCCATAGATCACAATGTCTGAAAGGGGAACTTTAAAAATCACCACTTGTGCAGGCAAGCTGTGGCGAGGCTAGTTACTGACAAGGGTGACTTAGCTTCTCGCTCTCCTTTGAATTATTCTATTCAGCCATAACAAAAAAAAATGGTGCTGACAAACTAGATGTTTTCATACAACCATTTGACGCAGACAATAACGTTTACATTATTAGAAACATATTTTAAAACCTACCAGCTCGAGTTGCTAAAAATAGCAGACTGAAAAAGAAAGAAAAACATGTCGGCATTTTTATAGACAGAAATATTGCGAACTGGGTTAAAAATAAATACAAAAATATTGTTTGACCTTATATAGACTCACAATTGTTAACATTGCGTAAGTAGTTAGTAATTATATCCCTTGTGTGATCAGTTCTGCATGGTTTAGATTGGCGTTTCACAAAATGTGTAGAACCAGATGGTCTGAAAAACATAATAAAATATTTTTTTTTTAAATTATATTACGTCTAGTCTATAAATAGTTTGGATCAGTCATACGCGAGCACGCTATTCTGCAGCAACGTGACTCGAGTGTGGAAACGCGTGTGTGGGTAGGCAAGAGTTTACTCATTGCACGGAGCGAAGTTGAAAAAGAGTCCTCACCGTCCTGTCGATAATCCATGCGCCGTTCTTCAAGGGACCATTAAATAAATGGAGAGCCCTCCACGGTTAGCTTGGTACAAAGTAGGAAAATGGCGGAGGTCCCCGGTGCACTCGGCCTTTGGCCATGTCCGGCCCATGCGCCCGGGATGCCAGATGCATCGGAAATAGCAATGCTTTACATAGGCATTGACTTGGGTCTCTTCCAGACAGAACGGTGGTTCACGCAGGTTTTTTTTTTTACTGTTTGACGCTCAAAGAGGTGTTTTTTTTTTCAAACTTAGAGGTCGAAGAGCCTTCGGCTCATCTCTTAGACGATCAAACGGATCAGTCATGTACTTATACGTACAATTGATCTAGACATATCTTTGCGATTAGAAATATTTTACAAATTGTTTTTATTAACTCTCTCTCTCCGTAATTATTTACCACATTCTGGTGGAATCAACGTTGGTATCGTCAGTTCGGAGAGAAAGAGTTAAGCTTTCAACTTTCTCAAAGCACTATGATCCTATCACTTGTCTGGACCAGTTGAGAAAAAAAAAGTGGGTCTGGAAGAAATTGTATCTTGGTAATGGCAATGTGATCGTTTTCTTAAAATACATTTTAAAGTACAATATCTTTCCCTTCATAAAGATACCCAATAAAATTACAAATAGTTAATTAACCAATTAAAAAAAAAATTGATTCTGGTGTTTTTAGTTAAAAGAAAAAAAAATGTGCCAAATTTTTGTTTAATCCGAGATTGGGTGTTAGAGAAATAACAGAGTGAGTTGATGTAAGCTTTTTGATAAAAACTCCAGGACGAATCTCTAAATATCCCAAACCTCTTAGCTATATATCTGTTGAGCTTGTTCGAGCTAGTGAGGTCTTAGTGATTTGTTTTCTCAATATGTTCCATGACGCTATTGCCTAATGTGTTAACTTTAAAAAAAAAAAAATTTACTTGTTTGAAATTTTTTTTTTTTTAAAGCGATCAAAAAAAAAAAAATTAATATACAAGTGTTGTTATTTTAAGTCTGCCTATCTGTCAGTGTCGTGATTAAATGATAATTTTTTTCTCGATTTCAAAGACCTAAAAAATGACAACGCGAAATAGTGAATATTAAAATAATTATCACTAGTACGACTACAAAGATCGTCGAGAACGAACTTACAACAAAAGGATGTTAATACTAAAAACTTAAGTATCGGAACTCAAACGATAAATGTATAATTGGAACATATGGTTTCAAAGTCGCAGAAAAAAAAAGCAAGAAAATAACACCAACGATTTAGAACAGGGGTGGGCAACCTTTTTCTACCGAAGGCCGCATTAAAAAAAAATTGGGGACTTGGGGGCCGGATATATATATATATATATATATATATATATATATATATATTGCACTATAATTGAGGAGTTACAACAAGAGTTAGCAATTTCTTGAACTAATTTTACTAAAGATTTAAATATATAGTATTACTTAATATATGTATATATAACTGTTTACTCTCGTGCGTAATTTTCCGGAATCTTGGAACTAGCTAACTAGTTGTTGTTTTTCTTGTGACTGCTGTCTATTACAGTCAGTCATCATCAATCTGTTCTAACACTTGATTATTTTCAAACAAAACAAAGGTTTGTTCACAGATGAATGTGGCTCCAAATAATGTGAAAGATTAACAGCAAAGTTTTTTTTTATTAAACTGGCTGGAACTTCTTTTTTAGATCATAACTTGCTTGGAGGTATTTCCTCTGGAGCTGAATCAACTTCTGCACTAGATGGTAAGCTTAGGGTATTGAAAACTGGTTCCAAGTTCTTGACCTCTTAAAATTTGCTTTCAAATTCCACAATCAAGGAATCCAAATAAGTTTTGTACTTTTCAACCATTTCACTAGAAATAGTTTCACCTTTCACCAATGAAAAAACCTGACTTCACTTGCTGGCCTCAAGAAATAGAATAGCTTTGTTTGAAAAGATTTAAGATGCACATACATTTCATGTGCACACAACATGTTGCTGTTTTTTCAATGATAAACATGAAGTCTGGATTAAGATTTCATATTATTCTAATGCTTGGCCCGTGGATACTACTGTGTTACCGAACATCGGAATGTTTTGTTTCTTAATCTTTAATTACTTTTCAGAATTGGCAGTCAGGGCCGGACTTATAGATAATTTGAGGACCTAGACATAGTGAATTTGGTAGCACCAAATAAAATAGAAAAATAAAAATCAACTGCGAAAAAAACTTAAAGTAAGCAATTTATTAAAAGCCTAGTGTAATTCAACAATAATAGTGAGGATTAGTTTCGCTATTTCTTCTCTAAATTTGATAGAATAGAAAGTCTTGTACGAGGCCCCCTAACAATCGTAGGCCCTAGGCAGCTGTATAGTTTGCCTATGCCTAAGGTCGGCCCTATGTCAAAACGTTTATTATGTGTTTTGTGCTCTATTAACTTCATATTCAATGCAGCTTTATGCAACTTTCCTGTTATTAGTCTATGATTGGGAAATTGTTCTTTATTTTATTAAAAAGCCTATTTTGCTCAGTCTAAGCACGGGCTCCAGCACTTGTTACCCTTGTCATCTTGTACCAGCCAACCCAACTCCTTTAACACAGTTCTTCATAGCATTGAAATAAATAATGGCGTGAACTTGTGTCTTTGACTGAATTTTTTGAATTATTGCCATATAAAATAATGTTCGTTTACTTTAAACTTTTTAGAAGGACGTTTAGAGACAATGTTTCTTTAGCCTCTTCATTATAAGTGATAAGAATCAAAAGTTGTAATAAATTAAAGATATTTACAATTATTTATTTTTAATATATTTGCATTTTTATATTTGTGTGATGTGTAGTCACACCTGATTTCTTTAGGTGTCCGCGGGCCGCATAAAACACTTCGGCGGGCCGCATGTGGCCCACGGACCGTAAGTGGCCCACCCCTGCATTACACAATTGTCAGCAGCAGTTTCGATTTCTATATTCAGCAGGCTGTCACCAAATGTATATTTTTTTTCCATTAGGAAGGTAGATAAAAGATACACATTTTAAGCATATGCTCTATCCATCTGTCTGTTGATCACGTTCGTGATTCAGACACTCAAGCACTGTGAAAATCCTATTCATCTATGTTTTGTAGCGTTCTAAAAATTAATTAACAATTACTTTTGTTTTTACCAAACGATATTTTTTGGAATGCATTTCCTAAAAACAAAAGTTTTTTTTAAAATAACCAATTTATTTCACGTAGATCTAGTAAACGTTTGTTTTAAAATCTAAAATTTATTTGCTAGTTACCATTCACTGATTGATCAAGAGATCTCAACAGCAGTCGTACGAATCAGCAGGAAAATTTTTACGCAGGTTCCTTGTACCTCAAAGGCGCTCATTGAGAACCTCTTTTGACATATTTGCAACCTGATCACCGCTATTCGCGAAAAAAGCAAGCTTTCTATCAAACCGTTGTATTTTATTTTCAATATTTCTCCAAAAGGCGGCATTATATACATAACTCATAAATAGAACTCACAGAAAAAAAAAAGATTTCATGTATTCTTTTTTATTCCCCTCAGTCAACAGTTCTCAAACCTTTTAGTTCTGCGACCTCAAACAAAATACAATTCTCCATTAGGCAGCAAGCCCCAGCTGTTTTTTTTCTTTCATAGGCATAGGTAAATGTCTATATCATAAACTTATAAAGTCGTAATAAAAGGTATATATCTGATGATGTATTTTCATGATTAGAAACTGACCATACCTAAATCTTTATTTAATCGTATTTAATATATAATAAATGTGTGCTTTTCATTAATTTAAAATAAAAATGTATCACTTACATGTTTATGTTGCAAGTAACCATTTGAAAAGTATGGCAACACTTTAATTATATATATACATATATATTGAATTGAAGCTACGACTTTGAGGCATTGTCGGCAACTTGCATCCTCCTTTGGTGCCCATGCATTATATATATATATATATGTATCTTTTACTACCAATAACAAATATTATTCTTTTTAAAAATGTCAATAACTAATTTTTTTTTTTTAATGTCAGTTTAGTTAATAATACATCCCCTTTAGTATACTTTATCTTAGTATAATTTATTCCAGTCCAATGTAAAAAAAAAGTTCTTGAAATTTTGAGTGTGATTGACTCTTTTATCAAAACGTTTTGCAATCTAAGCAGTTGCTTATGTATGCTATTTATATATATATATATATATTGAAGAAAATTGCGATTTTAGCATTTATTTTCATCGCCTCCATGAGGTTTCCTTGATCAATGTATTACATCTGTTTTTTCACCCTTTGTCCCCTTGTGTGTACATTCAATACAAGCTTGTTATTGTCTAGCACACTGTTGACGCACATCTTGGCCATAACGAATGCCAGTATAGTTTAAACCAGTGCGCAAACATCCACTATGAACATGAGAAGCGGGATAGCCGGAGATATTGACTTTGGCCCCAACACTTCCTGGACATGTACAAGCTGTGTAGGTAAACTTCACATCTGTTTTCCCAATTTTGTACTTATCTTTCCACTGACCGAGGCTGACCATTTTACAACACCCGTGAGGGTGGGACACTGTAAATATAAACTTATTTTTGTCGTAGACGTCACTGAATTCTTTATTGACTTTTTGCTCAACAAATGTGTAATAGGTACACATTTCCACTAGTTTAATGATAGTTTCGGCCATGTAATCTTTGCACTTTGAAAAACTTAGATTGCACTCGTCTTGGGCAATGCTTCTGTTAATGTCAAATAGTTTACCTAAGGTAACCGAGGAGCTGTTTTCTTGATCATAAAACAGAGTTACACTCGTTTATCGTGTCTCGACAAAGTCAAAAACTAAATTTGTTGCAGTTGTTATGTAAATTTTTCACCAGATTCTACTCGGATCTTCTGAAAATCTGCATATGTGGCATGAACATTTCTTGAATGGATGAACTGTATCTGAACATTTCTCTACCGCGTATATGAACCCGCTTCCTGTTCTCAAATCTGACTGCCCCCTGATGTCATACAAAGGATAAGGTATCTGAGTGTCAGGCCAAAACTTTGGTCTGTGTGGACTGGTCTTAGTGACACTGATTTTTACATTCAAAACAGCCATTGCTTTCACGTACTCGACAATTTCAATATCTCGGTAACCTTCGGGTAAATCTTCAATGGAGAACTTGTCGACTTCTATAAAATTTACATGACCTGGGTTTTTCTTACATAATGCCTTACACATCGGCAGGTCAGTTTCACCATTCTTTGTGAACTAATGCTCATGTTGACCTATTTATTCAAAAAAATAATATTATTAAGAGTAAAGTTGTTTTTTGTTAGTACATATGTAGTTTTATTTTTTTAATTATGTATTAATATACTATTATTATATTATTATATATTTTTATATTATAAGACAGTTACAAAAATGGCAATACCTATAATATGAAGACATTTGTCATCACACTTGATATCTGATAGGTCTGTTAATTCACATATGAACTCTAGAAAGATGAGAAAAATAAATTTTTATCGCATGTTTTTTGTCTTAATTTTTTTAGAGTTCTTTTGAACAAATCAATTAAAACATCCAGAGCGCATAATTTGTGTCAAACTAGTCGTGCACATTAACTTTAGGCTTAAATCATATTAAGTCATGTGTTTTCCGGGCTGATTCAAGCACATGCTCTAATGGCAGAATAGTAGAATAAGCACTTGCAAGTATCTGTCCAAGCATATGAATAAATGAATGTGACCTTACTTTACTGTTCGTATGATTTTCAGTTTAATTTGTATCACATCTTGTAGTTGTGTTTTAAAGCACTTGTGTATCATATTTATACCAAAAACAAACTTTTATCAACTTACCAGGTGTATAATCACAAATATCTTGCTTTGATTTCTCGAGCTCTAAGCCTGCCTGTTTATATAATGTATACTTTTTTAAAACAATTATTTAATTGAATTTATCTTTATATTAAAACTATATTTTTTAAAAAATCCTTTTAAAAAGAACCAGAAAGCTTATCTAAAGGAAAGTAACTCCGTCCTTAGACTAATATACTAATAATGTGCAAGTTATTTCCCTTACTCCATATCGAACAAATTAACGCATTGCTAATAAATAATTGACTGTTTGAGTATTTTTGTTCATTGATTCATCTTTTGTTAGGCACAATACATAATTATTTAAAGTATCAACTTGATCGGAGAAGCCGTGAGGGAAAAAATAGCATTAACAGTAGTTTCAGGGGACTAAATCCAACAAATATAGCCATTTTGTGTGGAATCACAAGCTCAAAATTGGACCCTAAATTGGACTATTCATTATTTACAGAAAGAATATCAGAAACTACATACTATCATCAACTACAACCCTATCTCTGTCGATACAAAAAGAAGAGATGTGCTTGTGTCGAAAATGTTGCCGATAATTTGTATTCTTAGTTCAACTAACAACTAATACCACAGGATACTGAGAATTATTAATGTTGATATTATTATTTTGTTAATATTCTTATGTATTCAAGAAACTGATAGTTATAAAGATATAGTTAAATCCTAGATGTCACTTACAAAGAACGCATCACGAATGAAGAGATTAGAAACAGGATTATTTCAGCCTTTGGACCCCACGATGACCCGCCAACCACTGTCATAAAACGTAAATTCAAACTATATCGCCACATCATAAGGTCCTCAGGGCTCGCAAAAACTTTCCTTCAGGGAACAGTACCAGGAAAAAGAAGAAGAGGAAGACAGAAAAAGCGATGGGAAGACAACATCAACGAATGGTCAGGCCTGTCAGTGAATACAATTCTACTATAGGCAAAGGACAGAAATAAATGGATAATGACGGTTGACAGATCTTGTATGATGCCCCAACGGTCCAAATGACTAAGGGATATGTGAAGGTGAAGTTTAATGTGAACCTCGCCAAATCGATGCTATTGAATAATTACCTAATGATCTCATTGTTTTTTTAGGGGCGAATGTCTTATTCATTTGTTTTTCTTTATCGTATTGTTTGTAATTCCTCTCCTGCGCCGACACTGATGGTGCGCATGAGAGCACCGTTCAACACGAGCAGGAGAAGACATGTGGATTCTACAGGAAGAACTGTTCTAGATCTGACTGAAAGGGTATGCAGGTTATGGGAGTCTGAACTGTCTGGGGCTAAGAGCCATCCTATGTGATGCCAGTGAACTGATTGGAGGACCAGGAGCGACACTGGGAAGTGTGTCGGTGGTCTGTTCTAGCGTTAAGTGACTTGATAGCTGAACTCCAAGTCGAACTATTTGTTTAAAGCTGTAAAATAAATGCATTGTCTTTTAATACCTCCTACCTTTCGTTGAATTCTAGCATTAGATTTACTACAACATACAAAAATGGTTGTAATGCTCAAATTCCGTTTTCTCTTTTTCTTTGCAATTTATATTAATACTTTTGTTTTCCAATTTATCCTTGGCTTATCTTTTTCTAATGTAATTGCATCTCATTTGTATAAAGCATATATAAACTCCCATCGTCAGTCTGTCTGTCTGGGTGGATTTGTTTTACACGTGATTTCTCTCAGTTTGCTTTCCAGGAATTTGAAACTTTGCTCATGCATTCATTGTCGATGATAAGACTAAGAATCAGTTTAAAACATTAATTACCAAGTAGTTAATTAATGGTAATTTATTACTTTTAAAAAGAAAATAAGGAGATGAAGCGTGCAATATTGAAACTTATTGAAGCAAAAGAACAGTTGCTCAATGTAAGATTTTTTTCCAAAATATATATATATATATATATTTAAATATTTTGTTTGTTTAGAATATTATTCTTATCTTACTAAGAAAACAACTTTTATCTTCAACTTTCTCTTTCTCTTTAGTTATGTCTTCCTCTTTACATTTTATACATCTTTGTATCTTTTTTAGAAAAACTTTATTAAATTTAAAAAAAAAAAAAGAATAGTATTTTTTATTATAGTGAATAAGACTTTTCGATATTATTTTATCTACAAAAAGATGCATAAATACCAAATTAGTTCACATGTTCTTTTCTAGTATTTAACTCAGCGGTGCTCAACCTTTTATGCTCGGCGACCCCTTTTTACAATCCTCCACTTAGCCGTGACCCCCCCCCCCCGCACACACACACAGCAATAGAAGATTAGACAATAACAATCCATTTTTTCAATGGTCTTTGGCGACCCTGGCAAATCGTCAATCGACCCTCAAGGGGGTCGCGACCCACAGGTTGAGAACCCCTGATTTAACTCAACACATAGATATATACCAATAAAATTAATATTGTATTTATCTCTTTATGATTATTTTTGTAAAGCTCATTACTTACGTGTACTGTCTTTACATATGACTTTGAGGTTTCCAAATAAAGTACTATGTGTACATTTGATTCTCTAATATAAAATAGGTTGCGACTAAAAATATGATAAAAACAAAAGATAATATAAAAAAAAATATTTAAAAAGCTAAGTAGAAGGCAAGGAGACTGAGTAGTAAAGCGCTTAGCTTCCGAACCAGGGGTACCGGGTTCAAATCCTTGTGAAGACTGGGATTTTGAATTTCTGGATCTTTGAGCGCTTCTGAGTTCACCCAGCTCTAATGAGTACCTGACATTAGTTTTGGGAAAGTAAAGGTGGTTGTTCGTTGTGCTGTCCACATGACACCCTCGTTGACCGTAGACCAAGAAACAGATGACCTTTACATCATCTGCCCTATTGACCACAAGATTTAAAAGGGGAACTTTATTTTTTTTTAAAGCTTATTAAATAGTTTAGATCACTCATGTAATTAAATTTGTAATAGATCTAGACTAACAATTAAAAGGATTTAATAAAAATTTTAAAAAAGTGAAACGATCTGAATTCGAACTTGTGGCTCAAGCCTCTCAAGCCAACACGGTAACCACTATGCTAGTAGAGAGCTTATGAACATGGAAGGCTGTTTAGTTTTCTATTGCTTCTGTAGTCTCGTCCAATTGTCTGTTTAAGGTGAGATTTTTATGTTAAAATAATCAATCACAAAATTATTTTGGGGGGTGAACCCCTATTTCCCGCCACTGGCTACGCCCATGCTGTTAGACATCCAGTCTGCGCTAGGTAATTTTATAGTGGAATGTGAACGAACTCTGCAGACCAAACCACTCTTTAGGCGTAACAGAGATAACCCCATTCGTAAGCGCTATAATGCTTAACTCAGGCGCCATTTTGCCCTCACTGTAATAGAAGAAAGTAGCTGGCAAAGGATGGTCTCTAAAAGAGACAGTTGGAGAGCCTTCCACGAAGGCCGCGGTACACATACTGAAGGCCCAGAAAAAAAAAGTACTTGTATAAGACAGAAGATGTGAAGAAAAGACAACGGCTTTGTCTGCATTAGAAGCAGGAAAATATGTAGGTCATTGTTTTCAGTCCTTTTTTAGTTTTCCTTTGTATTACAAATATTTCCATTACAATACCTGCTGAATGATGCAGACTATTTGTGACGATCTGTCCAATCAGCAAAAACAATGGACGTCATACAATTACACAGAATGTAATGGTTTTAATTTTTTTTTTTCCATATTTAGCACCTTGAAAAGATGTGAGTTCAGACTATTTACCCTCCCCCCAACCTCTCCCTTCACTTACCAAATTTTTCTTTCTAAACGCTGCATCATTTGCCAACTTACCATCTTGGCAATGTGTCTATCATCGTATTCAGGTCTGTGAATCTTGACAACGTCAGACGATGAGTTTTTTTTTTTCATCTTGCGAGGCGGCACGACTATCCCCTCCTCTTTGGTCTTAGACCCTTAGCGCGCTTTACGCTTGAACTCAGGCCCGGCGCTTTTAAGACCTTATTGGTAGATAGTGGGCGGCGCTACTCTTGACTAGGTGTCATTCTTTATCTGCCGACCTATCTACTATCACATGCTTTCCTGCCCAATCATTATTTCCACACTAGCAGCATATAATTCTTAAGGTTTTTTAATAAAGAGCAGCCACTCGATTTTAGTTGTACATATTGCTTTTGTTTAGCGCAATTTCATGCTTTTAGCTTTCTCAACGCGCTAAGATCCTAACCCTTGTTTGGCCAGCTGCGTCAATGTTACCGTGATCGTTTTAACATCAATAAAAAAAAACGTGTTCAATTATGTCTCCAGTTTCATCAAAAGAACCAATTCAACTTATGCCACATCTGTCAAGTACGATTTCAGTCCCTTGTTCGATACCAAAAAAACAAAAAAAATTAGTTATCATTAGTTATATTATTGTGTTTTTAATGATAGTAAAGAAAATAGAAAGCTTTCTCTAAACATACATTTGTCTTATGACGGTGGAGGCATAGCTCTCTCCAAATACTCGTTTGTCTTATAAAACTTGAGGCAATACAAAGTTCTCTCTATTTACATGTTTGCTATATGATGGTGGTTTTGAGATTGGCCAATACGAATATGTATGCTCTCCTGACACAAAGAAGATTACGCTGACTCGGACATGTCACCAGCATGCCAGATGGTAGAATCCCGAAAGATATCTTATATGCTGAGCTTGTGGAAGGAGTCAGACCAAAGAGCCGCCCAAGACTAACATATAGAGATGTCTGCAAGCGAGACATGAGAGCCACAGGCATCAGCGAAAGTATGTGGGTAAACATAGTCAAAGACCGGAGTGCATGGAGACAGACTGTGCGTGCTGGGACAACCCTTGCTGAGAACAAAAGAAGTGAAGCGGCCTTAATCAAGAGGGAAAAAAAGAAAGCTGCCCTGTCCGCTAGCCCTAATTCAGAGGCGTACACATGTCTGCCGTTCTAGAATTGGCTTGATTAGCCGTACCAGATTCTGCCCCGTCTCAAGATTAAACCGAAACCAGTGGGCGCATCCATTGCCTTTCGAGACAAAAGGAGCCATATATATATATATATATATATATATATATATATATATATGGTGGATACAAAACAAATTTCCAAATACATATATGTCATTTGATGGTAGAAACAATTAAAAATCTGTCTTAAATTACACTTATGTCATGTATCGATAGAGACAATACAAAGCTCCCTCCAAATTGACTTTGTATATGATGGTGGAGACAGTACAATGCTTTCTCAAAGACATGTATGTTATGTGCTGTTGTAGACAATACAAAGCTCTCTTAAAATTCAAGTCTAATATATGATGGTGGAGTTCATATAAAGCTCTTTACAAATACATATATACGATATAATAGGGGGAAAAATACAAAACTCCCTCCAAATAAATGTATAAAACATGATGTTTGAAGCAAAACAAAAAAACTCCCCTAATTCACTCATGTTCTATGAAGGTGGAGACAGTACAATGATTTCTCAAAATACATGTTAAGGTTAGTTAGTTAGAACCTGGAAATTGTAGAGAGCGAGTTAGTTAGAACTTGGACCTTGTAGAGAAAGTTAGTTAGAACTTGGACCTTGTAGAGAAAGTTAGTAAGAACTTGGACCTTGTAGAGAAAGTTAGTTAGAACTTGGACCTTGTAGAGAAAAATAGTTAGAACTTGGACCATGTAGAGAAAGTTAGTTAGAACTTGGACCTTGTAGAGAAAAATAGTTAGAACTTGGACATTGTGGAGAAAGTTAGTTAGAACTTATAGGTTAAAGAATGTTTTAGTTAGAACTTGGAGCTAGTAGAGAGAATTAGTTAGAACTTTTAGCTTGTAGAACGAATAGTAGGAAGTTTGTAGAAGTTTGAGTTGTATTGTATAATAAATATACTGAAACTGTTGCAAGGATAAATTGTCCTTACAAAGGATCATCAACAGTAAAAACAACTCGCATCATAACATTACCATTATTGAAAACGCCGTACACACTGTCTCATAATTTAAGAAAAACTAAATGGAAAAACAAAGAAAATATGGGCTTGGAGTTTAAGCGTTTATGGAAGTTATCTATATTGTTACATCAACCGAGGGGATAATAACAACTGACCTCACAGATACCTTCAATGGCTCTCACATTCTTAAGAAGACTCTCGTTGCCTGTCAGAGGGCGGTACTGCTGATAACCTGCCAAATCACCAGGAAATTCCTCACTGGACAGTGATAAAGGGACTACAATGTTTGTTTTTTCTCTTTAACAAAACCTGACCCTGGCAGTGCCAGAGAATGAATACTTGTTCGTTTCTAACATAATAAAAAATAACAATATGGAACCTAAACTTAGAAATTTAGTGACTAAGGAGTTATCTAAAATAAAAATATACTTTATTGTTAAATTAACTAAGGGAATAATAACAACTGACCGCACAGATACCCGTAAGGCCCTTGACATCCTTATGATGATTTTTGATGCCATAGGGCGGTACTGCTGCATAATTGCCACAACAGCATATAACTTCTCAGTGGACACTGCTAAACGGACTACTATAGAATTGTATCTCTTTAATAAAAGTTTGACACTGACAATGCCAGAGAATGAATATTAGTTCGTTTTTAACATAATAATGATACAAATAAAAACAATAATTTAATAATAATAATAATAATCTTTATTATATGTGTGCACATTTTATTTATTATTGTGAATTACAAATTACAGAACATAAGCCGAGCAAACAAATTTTACAATAGCAAATAAAATATACTTTGTAGTACCAGTTTCTCCTCAAAATTACATGATTACAAACTATGATTAGAGCCCATTTAATTTGGTCAATAAGCTCAAGGGGTCAGACGTTACCTACGTGCTAATAATTAACAAAAGATATTATAAGCCTATTCAATAAATTAAAGTTACAAGAATACAAAAATAGATAGTAAGTTGTATTTTAATTGATGACTGAAAAATATCTCCGTTTAACAACGTTTTATTTCTTGACTAATTATCAACGCTAATATTTACGAAACAAATTTAAATATTTTAAGATTACTAAAAAAAAAGAACTATTGAAAAAAATGATGGTTTTAATTACTTAAAAGAGTCTGTTCATCTTCGGGAATCTCACACAAATACCTTAACACATCAGTATAATAGCAAGGTAAATCATTATATCGCCAGTTATAACTTTTTTCCAAGCACATACAATTATAATCGGCGTTACTTTGAGGCTCCCCCTTTCCCCAAGGTAGAAACTTCGAATCTTTTTTGGTGAAAACGTGGGTCCAAATTCCATCATTTTCTGGGTCCATTAGTCCGTTGTAGACACATGAAAAAGACGAATCATTTGCTGAAACTGATTTAATAAAATTAACAATAAAAGTGTATTCGTCAGTAGTGTCGATCTCTACTAGATAACCGCCATAAAATGCACAAGTCGCTTGGGCTTTGTTAATGTCGTTGGTTGCTTGCTTTCTAGACATATAATATCTTTTACCTTGAAATAGATTCGAAGCAGTAAAAAACGAACTTTTCGATAGTTCTTTTTCAGCATTTAGTTTGTTAACTGATTTCTGTAGAACTTCGTTTAGAGATGTGTATTTCTGTTTCACTTCTTTCAGAGAGTTTGAAGTTTCATAGGTCTCTTTCCTGAGGTGTAGGAGTTCATCAACAAGGCTTCTGGTGTCTGGTTCATCCGTCTCTACACTGGCGTAAGCGGCGGCAGAAATCTTGTTAAAGCTGGTACTTACACCTCGAGCTTCACATTTGTACTTGCTGGCATCTCGGTAGCTGGGATTCGGCCAGGTGAGACTAACGTACGAAGCTCCGTTGAACCCTATTGAGCCTTCGGGGTTTTTGCTGGTTTTTGATGTTTTATTACTTTCGTTGTAATTAAGAACAATAAGCTCTTCAATCGTGTCGTTGTCTGCGGAAGTCACACGGGATAAAACAAGAGAGTTAATTTTCACCATCTGTGGGACTTTTTTGTCGGTGATGGAACAGTTGACCACTAAGTTATTAGTCAGTCCAGGTTGAATTCTACTAGGCTGAACGTCGATAACTAGAGCTTTGGATAAAAGAAATAAACACAATTCAATAAATAAATAAATACATCTAATATATAAAGTAGAATGTAAAGAGTATGTATGTAAGTATGTATGTATGTCCCACATAGAAATCAAAACCGATCGACCAATCTTGATAAAACTTGGCATACATATTCCTTAGGTCTTGGCGGAGACCGTAGTGTATGTTTAATGTCCCTCTTACAACCGGGGGGTCCCCAAAATAAAATAAAATACTTAAAATTATCTAGTGCAAAGAGCGAAACATTTTACCAAATCGGGTAAACACGTTTTTTTCAGTATTTTATACTTGGTAATACTAGATATGAATATGTCAGCGGATCTGGTAAACCCATTTTCACAAGTTTGACATACATTTAAATTTCGTAATACCTATACTAGTATATATCTATACATATATATATATATATATATATATATATATATATATATATATATATATATATATATAAAGTTTCCCTTTCAGACCTTAAGATCTATAGGGCAGATGATGTTAAGGTCATCCGTTTCTTAGGCCAAGGGTTAAAGAGCAGAATGTTATGTGGCCAGCACAATGACCAACCACGTTAACTTTCCCCAACTTAAGTCATGTACCTATTACAGTTAGGTTAACTCAGGGATGCCCCAAAAATCCCGGAATTCAAAATTCCGCCGGTCTTCACTAAGATTCGAGCCCCCCCCCCCCTTTTAAAATTTAAATTTAAACACTTAGAAACGGCACCTCATGTATACATGTACATACTTTACTACCTATAAAATGCTTTCACAGTAAAACCTGCTATCAAAAATAGATGAAGTTGCAAAGGGGAGAACATGGAGCTTAAACCATCAAGATTCGTGTAGAAGGGTCCGTTAGTTTTGGTTATCTGCCCCTAAAAAAAGTTTAGACTCTGAATTCAAACCCCTTCTTCCCTGTATTTAGACCCAAAACATGCGACTTATACCTTGAGGGAAAATGTAAAGCTTGCAACCTTAAGGCACAAAGTCCTTTACGTTTTCATAGAGCTCTCAAACTTTATCGGTGTTACTATTGGCTGATGACGATAGAGTTATTTATATATGGAGGCGCGGTGGCTTAGCGGTAAAACGTTTGGCTTACGAAACGGGGGCCCTGTAGATATGCCGTATACAGTATTTCAAGATAAAATATTACATAGAACTATTTTTCTTCCAAGTCGCTTAACATTGAAGAAAACAAAGTAACATAAACATTGCAAGTGAAAAACTAAACGTTTTAACACAAGTTATGAATATTCTCATGTTTGATAGTTTCAAAGTGTGCTGATTGGTGACTTGAATATCTTTACCTTTATGTACAAACTTCCCAATACAGTCGATAAGTATTTAGTTTAACCCTTTTACAAAATTTCTTGTGACTTGTAAACTAATAAATGTCGTCTATAAATCGTAAAGGTCAAGTTTTTTTAAAGCAAATAACTAACTATTCCCAGTTTAGATGGCTTAGAATAATTGATATAATAATATTATGAAGGTAATGTATTATTTTGCTGGCGAATCGTTACAATGTTTTCAATCTTCAAAGTCTACTGTCCCATACCAGAAAACAATTACATTTAGAACTAACAGAACACAAAAGCAACTCTTCCGATTGGTAGTCTATAAGTCTATACCAGATCGTTCATTTTCGTAATTACACAAATATTCCCAAAATGACTTCAGAGTGTATATACTTCCATAAGACATTATTCAACCTAGCGATGCCAGGTCATCTGGTACTCTATCTATCTATCTATCTATCTATCTATCTATCTATCTATCTATCTATCTATCTATCTATCTATCTATCTATCTATCTATCTATCTCTCTATCTCTCTATCGCTCTATCTCTCTCTCTCTCTCTCTATATATATATATATATATATATATACAGAGAGAGAGAGAGAGGAGAGAGAGAGAGAGAAAGATTTAAGAATGGCTAGCTTAAGAGTATAGGATTTTTTCTGTGCTATTATTTAAACCTAATAGGTTTATTCTCTGTACACTTTTGTAACTCTAACAGACCCCAGAAAGGTCCTGGTGATATAAGATGGAGGTTCTTTGTTTGGATTATTGAGAAAAAAAATTGTTACAAAAAAATTGAATTTTATTAACTCATCATTTTTTTAATTAATTTTGTTTGAACATTATTATAAAATGACATTATCATCATCTTCTGAAACTTTTGCTGCAGTCTACTCCACGGTCAAACTGGAATATATGTGTTTAAATTTAATTTCCCCATTAGAATTTTGTTCGATATAATCTTTTGTATTATTATTGATTTTAAATACTGTGTTAACTGTTTTTAAATAGCATTTATTCAAAAAGAGCGCGAAAGAGGCATGTAGGCCCCCAAAAAATATGTAAAACACTCAAAAAGAGGCAAGAACTAGAAAAGAGGGCCTCAGGACCAAGGATTCATTTGATGAAAAAGCTATGAACAAATAGCACAAATGCTGAGGTTTCCTAAAAATAAAATATTCAAAAAAGTATACAATATGCAAACCTACCAGCATGAGTTACTGTCAGTAGTTGGCAAAGTATGAACAATAAATAGGCCGTCATTTTTTGTGAAAGAATAATGTATACTTTAAATATTGTGCAATGTTTCGTTTATGTCATTTTAAAATAAATGTACATTTCTTTGCATTGCACTAGTACAAACCAGTTTTATAGTTGATTTAGTCACGTGACCACCTAGAACAACTCTTAGGTACTTACCAGAATGTTTTGTACTTAAGATTAGCAAGCTTTAAAGACATTTTTTATGCAAACACGGATAGGTTGAATAACAACAAACTACTAAAAACACTTCACTTAAGGACATTCAAGTTGAGCCATGGCGCTATCATAGACTGGTGTTTACAACTATCCATCTCTGTGCAAAAAGGTCGGTGTTTCTCAAACCTTGACCTGCAACTTTCAGTATATTATATCTGGGGGTCGAAATTTAGGTAATTATTATTCACAAAAAATACGTTTTAAAACAACTTTTTTTTGGACGAACATTTCGAGTGGGGCAGAACCTTCTGTGCAAAGTATTGATACGGTTCTCGAAGCATTTTCTGCTAGACATTTGACAGTAGATTATATCGTTAAGAAAAATACTAGCCTGCTGGACACACATAGAAAAAATTTAAAGTATAAAAACAATAGAACATAAAATAAATATTTTTTAAAAAGCTAAAAAGAAGGGTTATTGTATCGGGATCTTTGGGCGCTCCTAAGTTCATCCACCTTTAATCGGTACCTGGCATTAGTTGGGTAAAGTTATAGCGGTTGGTCGTTGTGCTGGCCACATGACGCCCTCGTTAACAGTAGGCTACAAAAAGGTAGATGACATTTACATCATCTGCACTATTGACCAAAAGGACTGAAAGGCGAAATTTGCTTTTACTGTAATTGTTTCAGTTAGTTGGAATTAGTCGTATAGTTAAATTTGGAATAGATCTAGATTAACTCTTTCGCTCCGTAAGTATTTTGCATCATCCGAAGGATCAATTCCTTTTGCTCATTTGTAGCTCACTTCACTCTTATAATTAAACTTCTAGAGCTTTCTAATAAAAAAAATATTTATTTTGGTATATAATTAAACGCGTTATTTTATGTTTATTAAAAATTAATGTTTATAAAACGAAAATATAATTTAATGTGGTCAAATGAACGAGTCAAAAAATATTTTAAAAAATGAGTTTGGTGTTTTTTGGAAACACATATTCGATCTACTTGACGCAGGTAAGGTCAAACAACTTAAGACAAGACCTACAACGAGGGCTGGTCTTTGGCGTCATGCGTCTAGCTATCTTCTTCTTCCAACTGTTCAGTAACTGGCCGATCCCTTCCCTCACTTCTGTACACATTTCACTCCGTGCATATACTCTAACGGAGGCGCGGTGGCTGAGCGGTAAAGAGCTAGGCTTCAGAACAGGGGGTCCCGGGTTTGAATCCTGGTGAACATTGGGATTTTTTATTTCGACATATTTGGGCACCTACAAATTCTAATAGGTACCTGACATTAGTTGGGGAAATTAAAGGCGGTTTTGTCGTTGTGCTGGCCACATGACACCTGGTTAATCAGATAACCTTTAAACTATCTGCGCAAGCTCTAAAAGTAAAACTGTACTCATTCCTTCAACACTTCCCGCCTCTCTCACGGGCAAGATGATAAGTTGTTTTTATCACTCCTCTGGACATCCATAGGTGCGGGGGTTCTCTTTTATTGCAAGAGCCGCTCAAAGTCTTGCCCCCCCCCCCCCCAACACATACTTTTCAATCTCTTTGACTAACATCTTTATAAGTACAAGTAGTTTTGCAACATTGACTAATCATTTGTCCAGCACGCTGACAGACTGGCAAATTTTTCGACTTTTCATTCTGTTATATTTTATATTAAAACTGAAAACCAGGTGGTGGTCTATTTAAGCTAGGAAAAGCGAAATTTGGCATGAAGGATATCTCTATGTTTTTAAAAGGTTTAGTGTAGACCTCTCTAGGAAGTATTGGGGATGTGAACTTAAAATGAAAAGAGCCAGCCTTAGCCCACTGCAACCTATGCTGTCTCCTCACTTTTATAGGTCCGCGCTAATTATAAATGTAAATTATTAAATTAAAACATATATATAATAACAGGGTTTCCGCATCTTCCTGAGTTTCCAGGGTCTTCTGGAAATTTCCTGAAATTATCAAAATCTCCTCTGAAAACTCTACTGAAACATACATAAAATTGTCATTTTGGAGTGCCATTAATAAAAATAGACATTGTGAGCTTTCATTTAATAACAATTTATTGCAAAGACGAATGTATTTTCTAATACAAAATCCTAATTTTGACATTATGCTTATTCCTATCAGACTAGGCCCTTTTTACATAGGGCCCCTAAATTGTTAGGACAGGCCCTGAAAATGAATGCAAAACTCTTCTACACACAAAGGCTGTATACAACGACCTTGTAGTAACTCAACTAAGTATTGCCATGGAAGTGATTCTGCTCAACTTCAGGCTGCCTCTATTTTAACAACAAAATTCAAATGAGAGCTGCTTCTTCCACAGAGAGCCTTGTTTCATAAAAATCGTTTTACATGGGACTTCAGCAGCTCTGCATGAGAAATTGCTTAAGAAAGACGCTTTGCATAAAGTAATTCAGCGAGTAAGAAATTAAATGCCAGGAGCTCCTCCAAAGCCTGAACATAGGTCAATTTTGAGAAGGAAAATTCTGAATTCCAACCTCTGTTGCCTTGCAGCTATACCTAATCATGGGAATGGCTTCGGGAGTCAGCCTTGAGGAAAAGTCAGGCGACCCTAAGGCAGTTTGCAGCAACCAGTGCTACACTATGGCGGAACGCGAACGCTGACCCCTAACTGTATCGACACAGCCGCTTCTTTGGATTCATCAGCTGCGTGGAGAGGGATCATCATTCCGAGCATAGCTAATGCTCAAACATTCATCACAATTGTACGAGATAGTATATGCATTTATAACAACAGAATGAGGCTGTAGACAAGATAAAATAAACAACATTTCATGTAACTATATTATGGTATCGATTTCTTTTGCTATCATCGTTTAATTTGTTTTTGTTTGTAATACATCCTGAAACAAAACTTTTTTGAACAGAGAAATGAGCCTATTCATAAACATACAAGCACAAGCCAAAATGTTTATTCAAGACAATGATGTGAAATATAAGCACACAGTTACATGCAGTAAATGAGAAGTCACATTGATATAATAATAAGGCTTGTCTTCGAGCCCGAAGTTTAATGAGGAATGCAGCCACAGCTGTGACCTACATATCCAGGGCAAGCATAACCATTGTCCGCCGGTGGTCGATTAAGATTTTCTTTTCGACGTCTGCGTCTGTCCTCGGCAGCATATTTTCTTTTTGTCTCAAATGTGCATCCCGCGACCTATTCTAAATTTATGTATGCAATGCATCCAGACTTATTGATACAACTACGTTTAATATAGGATTTTTTTACGGTATTTTTTTTTGGTTTAGTTTTTCTTGTTTCAATTCACCGGCCAAAGATTTGGAAATCACTTCCGATTGATCTTAGACAGAATACTACACAATATTCAAGAAGAACAGTAAGACCTATCTTTTTAAAACATTAATTAGATAAGTTTGTCATTTTAGCTCTCGTGTTTATGTTTACTATGTTATCGCAACGCCTTGAGCTTACATTATATGTGTGTGTTGCGTGCAAATCAGAGTGTGAATGTGGAGTGATGCGCATGCGTGTTCAAATAGGTAGATAGGGAGAGAAGGACCCCCCCCCCAAAAAAAAATGGAGTCATGTAATGAGCCTTATTCACAAAACACACACGGTCACGTGATAATATTGAAAAAAAAAACACAACGGAAAAAAAACAGTCACGTGATAGCTCAAAAATGTTTGTTTACGATTGGTGAATGAAGTCCATTGACATATTATTGTTTGTTATTCAAGATTAGAGTCTTCATAGACTATTATAGATGAGTCTGTTGGTGTATGGTTAAGAGTCTCATCTGCTCGTAACAGTTTGTTAACTGCCCCCTATTTATTAAATTATTATTTTAAAAATTTAAGAGAAAAATGCTTTCTAAAAATCATGCAAGTAATTTTTTATTTTAATCAATGGTAAAAGTTACTCTACAGGAACTTCACATAAATACCTTAAACTATCAGAATAATAGCATGGTAAATCATTGTAACGCCAATTATAGCTTTTTTCTAAGCACAGGCAATTAAAGTGACTATTTCTCTGTGGCTCTCCTGATCCCCAGGGTAAATACGAAGAGGTATTTTTACTATTCATGTAGGTCCATACTCCATCCAGTTCTGGATCCATTATTCCGCTGTAGACACAGGAAAAAGACGAGTCAATCGCTGAAATTGGTTTTATGAAATTAACAATATAGTTAAATTCATCATTGTGGTCAATTTCAGCAAGATAGCCCCCATACAAAACACAAGTTGCTTGGGCAATGTTAATTTCAACGGATGCCTGTCTTCTTGATAAGTAATACCTTCGGCCTTTATACTGATTTGAAGAATAAAATAACGATGTCATTGACAGTTGTTGTTGAGCGATAAGCTTGTTCACTGATTTGTCCGAAGCATCATTTTGAGGTCTGCATCTTTCTTGCACTTCTTTGAGAGCATTTACAGTTTGGTAAGATTCTTTTCTGAGATGAAAAAGCTCATCAACAAGACCTTTAATGTCTGGCACATCAGTCTCAACGCTTAAGTAAGCTGCGGCAGAAATTTTGTTAAAGTTGTGGCTTAACCCTCGGGCTTCACACTTGTATCTGTTGGCGTCACGGTAGCTGGGATTTGGCCAGGACAGACTTATGTGAGAAGCATCGTTGAATCCTACAGAGCCTTCAGGAACTCTGTTGGTTTTTAATGAACTATTGTTTTCGTTGTAATTGAGAACGATCAATTCTTCTAACGTATCATTGTCTGAGGAGATGACACGAGCTAGTGCTAAGGAATAAATTTTCAGCATCTGTGGGACTTTGTTGTCAGTGATGGAACAGTTGATCACCAAGTTATTAGTCAGTCCAGGTTGAATTCTGCTAGGCTGGACTTCAATAACTAGAGCTTTGGATCAAAGATTAAAACATAAAATTAATACGAAACTATCAATAATTGTATATATTCAAAGTACTTATAAATTAGTATCTAAGGAAGATAAAAAGGAAGACTATATGAAAATTACTTTGGTTGTGATGCAGATAGCGGTGATTGTGTGTTTGTGTGTGAAGCTAGCCGACACCACAGTGACGAGTGATGACACGGTTACGTTTCATCAAAGATCTGTGTTGTAAATAATACTTAGGCCAGTCAGGTCGAATATAGCCATGTGACCACATAGAAAAGGGGGAGCTTTTTTTTTTGGGGGGGGGAGAATTTGAAAATATTTCCGGGACACACTTGAGGAGACCTCCAAATGCGTATTTGAATTCTTTTTTACATTAGATATTAAATCTTTCGCCATTTTCTCATGTCACGATGTTGAGTGTTAAAATGCAGGGGCCCCTAAAGAGGTCAAGCCCTCCCCCCCCCCGGTCCCACAAATGATGGCAAATTCTTAGCTACGCCACTGCCACCCAGAAAGGTTCTAGAAGGCCTTCGGGGATCCTATACAAGAGAGGAAGAGTCACAGTCAAGACGATACTCAGAGGTGGGACAGTGGAACGTTTGTACACGGCGAAGCATTTGTATAGTCACTGCAAAATGTTGCCAATCGTACAGTATTTAGTAGACGTTAAGATGTTATATTACTTTACTTTCTTTGAGTTGGTAGTGTGTTGCTGTGCAGTTTGCAGAGAGCCTGGATTGTGGGAGTCGTTACAATATTAACTATTAAGGATAAAAAGAGCGACCATTGTTATGACATGATTAGGAATTAGTTATTTGTTTCGGGAATAAGGGAAAAGTTTTACTTAGCGACAAATGACGTAACAGATCTTTAAAAAACAAGAACGCTCTTAGTGACGCTAGAAAGAGGATGCTTTGTGTAGAGCAGTAGAATTTAGATACGGATTTACGGACATAGCTGACATAGGACGATTCCCTTCTTAATTATTAAATGGATTTGTAAACAGCATCAGCGTCGACTACATATTTTGTTTGTTTCGGCTTTTCGCCGGTGTTACTGAAGTAGTTTTGAGTTCGGTAGTACCTCCAGTCAAACGTAGATCTACACTAGATCTATCTACAAGCATCAACACCGCGCGGAGGCCTGAACAACGTGGCGACCCCCGACTCGGAGCTTACTGGCAGCAACATCAAGAAGAATAGAAGCCCTCTGTTAGGAGGAGGCAGAAGTTAACGTCATCGGCCTAGTCTGCAGCTAGACCCTGATTATACAGCCACGTCGGCGAAGGAAAGCCAGTGAGATCCTGGACTCGTAGAACTAGGAGGTAACGAAATATAGATCTAGATCTACAGTTGTGATTTGTAAGTGCCCATACTTGTGGCATCGTATTGAAGCTTGTATCGAGAAGGCTACAGTTTTGTGGAGGAAGAAAATCGTCCTGTCGATTCCGTACGGAAGAGATATCGCCTGCCCGGCATAGTGAGAACGAACGTGAAGGTCACCTTCTGCAAGGCCAAGATCGACCGTTAGGGTCACGCCAGAGAACTTTTGACGTAGGAGACATCGTACTGCCTACGGCACTTAAGTACAGTAGTGCTGATTTGATCTACAGCTCGGCTGAATTCTGTGCTACACGTTAGATAGCCAGATAGCCGGTAGTTAGCACTGGACTTTGACTTTGTCGCTGTATCAATAGTTGGACCGTTCCAGGTTCACTTTGGACAGACGACCACTTGGAACCACCGTACCTGCGTCGGAACCAGCAGCCGGAACCAGACTCTACGCCACCGACGAACCGGAGCCAGACGACAGATCACCGTGAACACCAGAACCAGACGCCGTACCACCGAAGAACCGGAGCCATTGCAGACCAGTACCGAAGGACCTTGGAGAGCCGAAACGTTCGTTGTTCTTGTATCACCGCTAGGGAAGACATCGCCGTGAGCCTTGCCGCCGGGACAGACATTAGCGTAGGAAGAGTGGACCCGAGACTGACTGTGGAGTTATCACCGCTTCTTAGACAGATAAGTCAAGTGTTATTTAACTACTTTCTCCTTAGAATAATTAGAGTCTGTAGGGAAGTGACCACTCGCTAGATTATCACTACCAGGTTAAATCGTGGTGGATTGGGGATATCCTTAAAATTAGGTGTAATCTAGCAAGAGGTCCGTATATATGTTTAGCTGTGAATGCGTCCTGTATGTGAGTGTGAATCATTTAGTTAAGCATTTTTTTAGTAACGTAACGTATTAATTGTTTGCAATACTCCCGTCTTAAGTCTTACTGTCAGACGAAAGTCTCATTCATAGATCTATAGATCTATAGTTTGTTGTTTATCGTATTTAAGTTATATTTTCATAGTTATTTGTATGAGTTGTAAGTTAGATACACTCCTGGCTGTGAAAGCAGGTAAGAAGTAACTAAGATCTAGCGTAATCTAGACTAGATCTGGGGAACAATCGAGGTGAAGCCTGATTGCCCAGTTGTAATTTTAGTATTTGTAAATAGACAGGTTGGTCTATTTACCGGCCACTCGTGTTGAGTAACACGGTGTCGGTTGAGTGTGCGTGTGTCGCACAGCGTATTCAGTCGGGTCAAAGTGTAGCCTACACACTTGTACCAAGGATACTAAGTGTATCTTGAGAAAGTGTAGAAGTGGTTATTAGTCTAAGTTGGTAGTTAGACGCCAAGGGTTTTGTTTGTTGGTATAAGAGGTACCATAAAGTAGGATAAAGTAACAAATAAGGAATATGGCAACTACTTCAGGTTACGACCTAGAAGAATTTAGAAAAAAGCTAATTCATGAAGCCAAGACAGAATTAGAACTGCGAGGCAAAGAACTAACTGCCTATGTGCAGCAGATGGTGGCGGCAGAAGCAGAACGCCTAGAGAGAGAGAAGGTTAGGGAAGCGGAAAAGGCCAGAGAAAAGGAAAAGGCAGAAGCAGAACGCCTAGAGAGAGAGAAGGTTAGGGAAGCGGAAAAGGCCAGAGAAAAGGAAAAGGAAGAAGCAGATCGCAGAGAGCGGGAAAAGGTTAGAGAGGCAGAAATGGTGGAAAAAGAGAAAGCTAGAGGCAGAGAAAAGGAAAAAGAAGAAGCAGATCGCATAGAGCGGGAAAAGGTTAGAGAGGCGGAACGTGTAGAGAGGGAGAAGAAAGAAGAGGCGGACAGAAAAGTGAGAATTCAAGTTGAGCAGATGAGGATAGAGGCTGGTGTAAGTGTGCCCATCGAAGGGAACAGCAACAATAGTGCCAACATAGAAAGCCATAGTAGCGCCGCATGGATGAAAAAGAAAATACAACCTTTTGCGGAAGACAAGGACGACATCGGCGACTATCTTAAACGCTTTGAAATTAAACTAGCAAAGTTTAATGTCCAAGAGAGGGAGTGGTCCGAAATCTTGTTGGACTTCGTGCATGGGAAAGCCCTCACGATTTGCCAGAACCACGATCACTCGATGCAAAACAGCTATCAGTTGCTAAAGAAGGAACTGCTAAACGCATACGGGCACAACGCGGCAACATTCCGAAAGAAGTATTACGAAAACACTCCATCCAGCCAAGTTGATCCACAAACAACTATCAACGCAGAGAAGGACTTCTTCACTAAATGGCTCGGATTCGAGAATGTAGAGAACACCTACGAGGGGTTGAGGAACTTTATTCTGATTGACAATTTCATTAATAAGTGCGACCCTCAGCTACAGTCTTTTATAAAAGAAAGAAACCCTAAGATAATTGAAGACTTGGTAGAAATTATTAGGATCTTTAAGAATGCTTATCCAAACAACACACTTTCAGTTAGAGACCACAAAAAAGTTATTGACCTGGTAAATTATGTAAAGGGAAATGATAGCAATGATAGGGAGTATTGTAGAAGGAATGATGTTAGTGATAGGGACACCTATGGTAGGAGAAATGGTAGGTCCAGGGAACGTGGGAACAATAGTCGGGATAGTTCTGATGGCTTAAAGGATAGATCCTGGGAAAATGAAAACATTGGTCAAGAAAGTTATGATAGGAGAATAGATAGACCTAGAGCGGGTGATAGAAACCTTAGGGAGGTTACATGTTTTAACTGTCAGGAAAAGGGACACATGGCATACCAGTGTAAGAAACATAGGGGGAATAGAGCTGGCAATATGAATACACAGGATAATAGTGGCACTAGTGATAGGAGAGTTACGCGCTCTTGACAAGATGGCTGCTCCCTGTTTACAGTTATCATAGATGAGTTAAATTTTCGTTTTGTCGTATATAAACCAAATAAAATTCCTTTAAAAAGCTATTCAACTAATAAACTAATATCTTTAAATTATAGATTTAACTTAATTCAGCATTATTTCCACTAATTAATTCAAATTAACAACTCTAAGTTTAGGACTATTTTGTCTTACTAATCAACTAATCCTTATAATTATATTTAATATTATTTAGTCTATATTTATTTTTATATTTTTGGATCTAGTCAGTCTTAGACTTAGACTTTAATTAAGGCCTTAGATCTACTAACCATCTACAAATACTACTAATTATAAACTAATAGTAATACTCTATATAGTTAGTTAAAGTTAGTTAAACACATAAATATATTGATCTACCATTAGATCTAGATCTAGAATTAGATCTGGATCTAGTCTAGGTCTATATTTTGAATAAACCATTTGATTGTCATTGTAAATTAGCTATCACCTTAGACTTAGCTTAGGCCATCTTAGGCATTTTTAACCTTAAACTAGATTTAGACTAGACCTTTTAAAACTAAAATCAACAACAGTCATCATGAAATTGCTCTGGCTGTTTATCCTAATAATTACTAAATACACACTAGCTGAACACAGAACTAGATCTACCTCAGTCAACACTAAACTTAAAAAGGAAACAACAGTCATAATCAATCATCACACTTTAGATCAATGCAACTTAAAAAATAACCTAACATACACATCCATAACATTAAAGAAGATTACCCATCACAAATGGAAGTTCTCAATCAGACACAGTAGAAATAAATACCTTTCACTGTTAATATTAATAGCAGGGGATGTAGAGTCAAATCCAGGGCCTAGATCTAAAGATAGATGCAACATCTGCAAAAAAGTATGCACCATGAAACAGAAAGCCATTCAATGTGACACCTGCGATGAATGGTACCATGCATCATGTCTCCATATGAATACACCTGTGTATTATGCCTTAGGCAACAAAGATGCATCATGGCACTGTGTACCGTGTGGGTTACCTCAGTTTACATCAGGACTGTTTGATTCCTTTGATGCGGACACTTCTAACCCATTCAACATCCTAAACACCATCCCAAAACCAACTCACCAACCACTAGCCAGATCCACTCCTGTTAAACCTAAATCTACTAAAATTAATACAACAGCCTCACTAAACAAACCTACCAAAGAAGTAATACCAAAATACCTTAAAACCTTAGTAATAAATTTTCAAAGCATTAGGAACAAAACAGCAGACTTAGAAATTTTATTAGAATGTGAGAAACCAGACATAATTGCAGGAACAGAAACTTGGCTACATCCTGAAATTTATAATGCAGAAATTTTCAATAGTAATTATGAAATTTTTAGAAAAGATAGGGCTGATAATCATGGAGGAGTTCTTTTAGCAATAAAAAACACTCTTATAGCAGAAGAAATTACCTTACCTAGCTCAAAAAACATAGAATCTACATTTTGTAAAATTAATACCACCTCAACATCCCTTATAATAGGCAGCATTTACAGACCACCAAATTCTAGTTTAGAATACATGCAGGAACTATGTAATCAGATTACTACACTTAAAGAGACAAATAAAAATGCAGTTTTTTGGATTATGGGTGACTTCAACCTACCTGATATAAATTGGAAAACACTAACCATAGATAAACACCAAAACCTTAAGGACATAAATGAGCTTTTCATAGAAACTTTACACAACCTAAGTTTAGATCAAATCATTAAAAAGCCAACTAGATTAAACAACACATTAGATCTCTTCTTAACCAACAGACCTGGATTAGTAGTTGATTATGATATTATCCCTGGTCTATCAGACCATGAGATCATAAAAATACACAGTCAGATAAAAGCAGTAGCCAATACAAAAACCAAAAGAAAAATCTTACTCTGGAATAAATGTAACCTAACACAACTACACCAAGCTGCATTAAACTTTCAACAAACATTCTTATTAGAAAAAGACATTAACCAACCAGTCGATGACCTCTGGAATTTCATTAAAAACCATCTTAAAAGCATTATAGAAAATCATATACCAACTAAATACACATCAAACAAAATAAATAAATGCTGGTTTAATAATAGACTAAAGAAGCTTTGTAAACAGAAGGAAAACCTATATAGAAAATTTAAAGCAACCAAGGCAGAAAGAGTTTACAAAAAGTATATAAAAATTAAACACCTAACCCAAAAAGTAAGCAGACAGCTGCAGAGTGAATACATCAACAATGTAATATCTAAAGATAACAACAAAAACCTATGGTCATACATTAAGTCTAAGAAAATGGAAACAACAGGCATAGCGCCATTAAAAGATGAACATAACATAATACATAATGATAATGAAACTAAAGCAAACATCCTAAACAAATACTTTGCATCAGCATTCTCAGCCCCAGGAGACAAAGACATATTTCTTAATTTGAACCAAGTAGACAACATAGAAGATTTAGTAGTACAAGAAAATGGAATTAAAAAACTATTAGCCAACACCAAACCAAATAAAGCGTCTGGACCTGATGGTATTCCAGCTAGATTACTCAAAGAACTAAGCAATGAGCTAGCCCCAGTGTTCAAAATACTCTTTCAAGCATCGCTTAACCAGGGCAGAGTACCAAAGGACTGGAAAGAAGCTAATGTCACCCCCCTATTTAAAAAAGGAGAAAAATCTGATCCAGGAAACTACAGACCAGTATCACTTACCAGCATCACATGTAAAATACTAGAACACATAATATGTAGCAATATCATAAACCACTTAGACAAACATAATGTCCTCACCCCATACCAACATGGCTTTAGGAAATATAGATCATGTGAAACACAACTAATAGGACTAATTGATGATTTTTCAAAAGGTTTAGATAATAGTGAACAAATAGATGCTATCTTACTAGATTTTTCCAAGGCTTTTGACAAAGTTCACCACCATAGTTTGCTTAAGAAATTAAAATATTTCGGCATTAACGGTCCACTGCATCAGTGGATTAAAGATTTTCTGATAGGGAGAGAACAAACTGTAATAATAAATGGCTCTAAATCAACACCAATAACAGTAAACTCAGGTGTACCTCAAGGAACAGTTTTGGGTCCACTACTATTTTTAATTTACATAAATGATTTACCAAATTGCATTAGTTCAGGAACAAAAGTCAGATTATTTGCAGACGATTGCATAATATATAGAACAATAAAAACAAAACAAGACACAGATATTTTACAAAGAGAATTAGATGAATTACAGAAATGGGAATCAAATTGGAGCATGTCTTTCCACCCAGAAAAATGTCAGTTGTTAAGAGTAACAAAAAAACTAAAACAAATTAATTCCACTTATCTTATTCATGGCAAACCAGTAACACAGACTAAAAACTCAAAATACCTAGGTGTTATAATAAATGAAAAACTGTCATGGAATCCACATATTGATGAAACTATAAAAAAATCCAACAAAGCATTAGGGTTTATTAAAAGAAATTTCTATAAATCAAATAAGAACATAAAACTAAAATGTTATTTAACCTTGGTTAGGCCAATAATAGAATATGCATCCACCGTGTGGGACCCCTCAACTCAAGAAAACATTAAGAAACTGGAACAAACACAAAATAGAGCAGTGAGATTCATAACAAACGAATATTCACATTTGACTAGGGTAACACCATTAGTAAAATCACTAAATTTAGAAAGCCTTCAGGACAGAAGACTCAAAAGTAAAGTAGCAATTATACATAAAACACTGAACCATAATCTTCAAATACAAAAACAAAATTTAATAAAATACTCTGAAAGACACAAAAATAAAGGCACATTCCTCGTCCCATATGCTAGGACAAATTTGTACAAATACTCCTTCTTCCCTAGTGCTATTAGAGCATGGAATGGGTTGCCTGAGCTAGCCAGAAAAACCAGTGACTTGGCAGAATTTAAGTCATTGGTTAATATGCATGACTAAATGCATGACGCGTAGGACGTAATCATCTTCTTTTTTGAAGTAACGTCTGTATTATATAAGATAAGATAAGATAGGAGAGGTAATCAAGGAAACCGTAGACAAGAGAGGGATAATCGGCCACCAGATAGGGTTAATTTTGTAAGGAGCATCCAAGACAGGGATCGTGATAGTAGGGATAGTGAACCAGATGAAGAAATTAACTACGTTGATTGTGGGGAAGATAGATTTAAATTATATCCGGGCATGATAAATAATAAACAGATAAAGGTGATCCGGGACACAGCTAGCAGTACACTCGCGGTTAGAGGGGGATTAGTTAAGTCCAATGATTATTTAGGCTATACCAAATCAGTCAGATTGGCAGACGGTGCAGTCAAGAGGTTCGAAGCGTGCAAAGTGTTCCTTCGATCTCCATTGTACACAGGGTATTGTGAAGGGGTAGCCATGCCGAGGTTATCTAGAGATGTTTTACTTGGAAATGTAGCAGGTGTCAGAGCCGCTTCTGATAAACATGTTAGAAGTTGGAAAAGCAGATATGGCAACAGGAGGCGAAACAAACCTAGAAAGGACAGAATTTGTTTTAACTGCCATAAACAGGGGCACATCGCTAAAGACTGTTGGAGTAGGGCAGAACAGTCTGAACAGAAGATTGCGAGTTCGGATAGGAGGCACGGGGCTATATCCGATGACTGTGGTAGCGGTAATCGCAAGGCATACCAAGGTAGAAGGCCGCACGCGGGCTATAGTGGTGTAAGAAGAGATGTTAACTCCAGTTGGAGAGAACAAATGTATGGGTCGTGTAGATAGCCTGTGAAACATAACACTATACAACCGTAGTGTGTAAATAAGTTGATTGGTTTGATATTTGAAGTGTTTATTCTTAATTAATTGACTTACCTAGTAGTCATAGCTAGGCAGTTATTATGTTGTTGTAGTATTAGTTAGTATTAGATTGACTCATGTTAGTTATTTATTATGTATGAATATTAATATGTATGAATTGTATGTATGGAGGTATGAATAGATAGGGCATTTATAAGGCGACGAGGTATTGATACCAAGGGAAAGTAAGTTTTATAAGTTATTCCTTGTTGTTGATCATGATCATACATCAGTAAAGAGTTAGGTCGCGCTGGGACAAGTAAGTGGAGAGAGGAAATAAAATACACTTGTAAATGCCAGAACGAACGTTAGGTGTATAGTGGGAGAACGATTATTGATAAATGTCAATTTGTCATATTAGGTAAAATGTCTGTCCTGACGTGTGAGGGAAAGTGGTGTAACATCTGGAACGTGATGTGATAAAGTATAGCTAGACACCTATGTCTGCGGTCACCTATGGCACATCACATTGGACAGTATCACGTTATGACATTTGAGGGAAATAGGTTTTCAGATCAATTTGAGTTTGGGACAATGATGAAGAAGTTGAAACCGAAATCAAGACTCAAGTTGTGTTGTCTTTTATGTTTCCCTACATTTTGGCCATTGCACAATGTAAGACTAAGACAGTAGATAAAAAATTGACTGGCAATTTTTTTTAGCGGGAGGGGGAGGAGTTGTTATGACATGATTAGGAATTAGTTATTTGTTTCGGGAATAAGGGAAAAGTTTTACTTAGCGACAAATGACGTAACAGATCTTTAAAAAACAAGAACGCTCTTAGTGACGCTAGAAAGAGGATGCTTTGTGTAGAGCAGTAGAATTTAGATACGGATTTACGGACATAGCTGACATAGGACGATTCCCTTCTTAATTATTAAATGGATTTGTAAACAGCATCAGCGTCGACTACATATTTTGTTTGTTTCGGCTTTTCGCCGGTGTTACTGAAGTAGTTTTGAGTTCGGTAGTACCTCCAGTCAAACGTAGATCTACACTAGATCTATCTACAAGCATCAACACCGCGCGGAGGCCTGAACATTATTATTAACTATTAAGGATAAAAAGAGCGACCATATATTGTTTATGATTATTTGACGTTCTTAGTGCATTGTTCTTCTTCTACTTTGTTCTCATTTTACATGTTGAAGGGTTCAGATAATTAATCCTATACCTGAGATGTGCAGTGGTTTCCAGATCAGGCGGTTCTCTGCATAGTTTTTCTTTTACAGGAGGAATTGGGGCCAGAGTCTTATTATTATTATTATAGTTTTATATAGCGCTACTTTCATGCTTATAGCATGCTCAGAGCGCTTTTGGTCCAATCTCATTTGTGGACCAGTTGGGGGGGGGTATCTAGCAGTTGGTTTTCCGTGCTGCCTTTAGGCGCTCAGTAAACACAACTCTGCCCGAGTCGGGTGTCGAACCTCGAGCCCCCTTCTAGGTCTCTCGACTACGCTTCCCATCAGGCCTCTTGATATAGTATGCAGCTTTGAAAGACATGGTCAGCATTCTCTGGTGATGCTCCACTAGGGAAGGTTTTGCTCTTTCCAAACTTTTAGCTTCCGGAACATATGTTGTCTCATTCTCTTGTGTCCGAGTCGAAAATTTATGCGTTGGTCATGTCCAGATAGCTTATAATATGCGTCCTTTTTTTATGTAATTGGGATGTGAGCTGGTCTAATTCTCATTTATTCTACTCTCTATTATTTTCATCATTTCTTTTGAGTAGAGGGGGCTTTTCATTTGTTTGTTGCCAGTATGACTACTTTTTAATTGCCTTCTAATTCAATGTGTGCTGGAATCCAGAACAGTTTCCTTGCTGTTGATGTTAAGGGTTACAAGAGCTGTCCTAAGTTGCTTTATCCGACTCAGTGTATTAATATAGACAATTTTTTAAAGCTAGATATTTCCTAAAATCAGTAAACATCTGTTGGAAAGAGGCCGCATACGTCGACGAGTTTTTATCTCTGTGGAGACTGGTGCCGCTCTATGTGCTCTATGTGCTCACACTGAAGATGATTTTAAGCTCCAAAGATCCCGAAATTAAAAATGCCACTCAACACCAGGATTCAAACCCGGGAAACCCCGGTTTGGAAGCCCAGCGCTTTACTTCTCTGCCATCGCGCCTAATCCCTTTAATGCATAGCCATGTAAACAACAGATTGGCCTCCGTTAATTGTAAAAACATATACCAATACCAGCAAGGTTTTCCTAAGCATTAAAAGACCGCATTGTTTCTTAAGAGCTCAGACTTAAAAAAAAAAAAAAAAAACTAATCAGGTTTAAAAAATGGCTAAAAAAGTACAGCTAATGTTTTGCTTCCACCAGGAGTGTTTCATGTTTTCCAGAACTATAATCTGTATGTTTTTGTTAATCAGTTCCATTGAGTTTAACAGCTTACTGATTTGTTTTAATTTAAAATTGATATGCACAATATAAGTCCTGTCTTTTAGTCTAAAGATTATTTAGAAAGTAAGTATTTTCCGTGGCTTCGAAGCCCCAGATGCGACCTACATATTTTACCACATACAGCACAGACATGACTATTGTCCGCTGGCGGTCGATTTTGATTTTCTTTTCGCCATCGACGTCTGTACTCGGCTGCGGATTTTATTTTGGTCTCAAATATGTATCCCGCGGTGACTTCAAGCTGTCTCGTTCCCAATCCCCTGCAGCCAGGTGCTAACTACTATGCCAATTAATGCGAATGTCGCCTGTGCTGGTCTAAAAAAAAGAGAATTTCCGTGGGGCACCTCTATTGCGACCGACCACTTTTCAGCTCACCAAAAAGGATTATTTTTGGCACACTTTCTTCAACATCTGGTATACATGCCCGTTCGAGCGTAACAGTTGGACCATAAGAAGACACTCGATACTGTCCATACCGGCGATTGCAAGGACATCGCTGTTTGTAGTGTGGTCCTGCCTACGTATGTCCTGATTTTATCCCACCCAAAATATTTGTTCGCCAATAAAGATAAGCGTGTAGCAATAGTGACCAGTGTCTTATATTTCCAATATATATATATATATACTTACCTGCATGTGTTGATAATAAAATTTGGCAAAGGATGATTAATAAATTGATCGTCATTTTTTTGACAATAAAATTGAGATCGTTAGTTAATTAACAGAGCTCAAATTGTGTGAATGCTATTGAATGTACATATTTATATAGTCCCATTAATTACGTGATCATATAGGCATCGTTGCGGTACGTTGCAAAGTGAATGCTACTTCAACATTTCCAAGGAAACAAACAAGCCTGGCCAAAATGAAAGAACTAAATAAATCTTCTTTTTTTCAGAAATTAGTTTTAGCTCTGTAATGAGATACAGGAAGGTGAAATAAAACAAAAAAAAAAACACTTCATTTAAATATTATTAGGTTGAGTGTCATTGAAATTTAGGAAATGGTAATTCATTTTTTTTTTGAAAATACTAAGTGAAGTTTATTAGGTCAAGCATCTATTAAAGCCTTAGTGCTAGGTCAATAAATATCTGACCCTTTGAACCAAATATGTTATGTATTTCTTTAAACCAAATATGTTATGTATTCCCTGAAACCACATATGTTATGTATTCCTTTGAACCAAACATATTATATTTCCACATATGTTATGTATTTCCTCTTAACCACATATGTTATGTAATACTTTGAACCACACATGTTATGTATTCCTCTGAACCACATATGTTATGTATTCCTTTGAACCACATATGTTATGTATTCCTTTGAACCACATATGTTATGTATTCATTTGAACAACATATGTTATGTATTCATTTGAACAACATATGTTATGTATTTCTTAAAACCACATATGTTATGTATTTCTTAAAACCACATATGTTATGTATTCATTTGAACAACATATGTTATGTATTTCTTAAAACCACATATGTTATGCATTCTTTTAAACCACATATGTTATGTATTCCTTTGAACCACATATGTTATGTATTCATTTGAATCAAGTATGTCATGTAATCCTTTGAACAACATATGTTATGTATTTCTTAAAACCACATATGTTATGTATTTCTTAAAACCACATATGTTATGTATTCATTTGAACAACATATGTTATGTATTTCTTAAAACCACATATGTTATGCATTCCTTTGAACCACATATGTTATGCATTCCTTTGAACCACTTATGTTATGTATTCTTTTGAACCACATATGTTATGTATTCCTTTGAACCACTTATGTTATGTATTCTTTTGAACCACATATGTTATGCATTCCTTTGAACCACATATGTTATGTATTTCTTTGAACCACATATGTTATGTATTCTTTTGAACAACATATGTTATGTATTTCTAAAACCACATATGTTATGTATTTCTTAAAACCACATATGTTATGTATTCCTTTGAACCACATATGTTATGCATTCCTTTGAACAACATATGTTATTTATTCCTCTGAACCACACATGTTATGTATTCCTTTAAACCACATATGTTATGTATTCCTTTGAACCACATATGTTATGTATTCCTTTGAACCACATATGTTATGCATTCCTTTGAACCACATATGTTATGTATGCCTTTGAGCCACATATGTTATGTATTCTTTTGAACAACATATGTTATGTATTTCTAAAACCACATATGTTATGTATTTTTTAAAACCACATATGTTTTGTATTCCTTTGAACAACATATGTTATGTATTTCTTAAAACCACATATGTTATGCATTCCTTTGAACAACATATGTTATTTATTCCTCTGAACCACACATGTTATGTATTCCTTTAAACCTCATATGTTATGTATTCCTCTGAACCACACATGTTATGCATTCCTTTGAACCACATATGTTATGTATACCTATGAACCATACATGTTATGTTATCCTTTGAACCACATATGTTATGTATTCCTCTGAACCACACATGTCATGTATTCCTTTGAACCACCTATGTTATGTATTCCTCTGAACCACACATGTTATGCATTCCTTTGAACCACATATGTTATGTATACCTATGAACCATACATGTTATGTTATCCTTTGAACCACATATGTTATGTATTCCTCTGAACCACACATGTCATGTATTCCTTTGAACCACCTATGTTATGTATTCCTCTGAACCACACATGTTATGCATTCCTTTGAACCACATATGTTATGTATACCTATGAACCATACATGTTATGTTATCCTTTGAACCACATATGTTATGTATTCCTCTGAACCACACATGTCATGTATTCCTTTGAACCACCTATGTTATGTATTCCTCTGAACCACACATGTTATGCATTCCTTTGAACCACATATGTTATGTATACCTATGAACCACACATGTCATGTATTCCTTTGAACCACCTATGTTATGTATTAAATGTTTATAGAAGAAAAGGCGAGAAAATAGTGTCATTATCATAATCCTATTTCTAATAAAAATTTTAAAGATAGTCATTATCAATATACCTTTAATTATAACATCATCATTAAAATGCTCATCTAATATCATCATCATTTTCGTCTTATTAGTATTATTATTAACTTTCATCAATATCATCATTAGCATTATCATTATAATTATCCACCATCTTAGATTGAGCATCAACAATTATCTTCTGGATGGGGCAGTAAATGTCATGCGCCCAAAACACACTTATTAATTCTTCACGACCAGAAGTTGTAATAATTTGTGTATTAACAAACAGATGGGACATCACCAACCGCTCAAAGTCCAGGAATCAAAAGATAATTTACATCATGTGGTCTAGACTGGATAATACCAGCTCCCTAAAGAGAAGTGTTATCATTAGCGTTTCATTCGTTAACTGAGGGTGAATTTTGGAGACGCCCAATCTGAAGATAGCAATGGTACTTTGGTAAATGCATTAGTAAGTAATAATATCAAGTATTCTCATTACCAGCATAATGATAACGTAACAACGGTCAGGAAGTGACAACATACTTCTCTGTACACAAAATTAATTAAAACAAGGTTACAAAGACAGTTTTTGTTAAAACACAAACTCACAATCGGCCCCCGAGTTGGTCCCACCGAAGCAGGTACAAAGGCAGGTTTCATTTTTTTTAGAAAGAATATCAGAATAAAATTCTAAGGCAAAGGACAGAGTAGAATGGAGAAAGAAGGTTGGCAGATCTTATGTGGACCAGCAGATCAAGGGATAGGAGAAAGTGAATGTGAAGTTAGATGTGAACCTGGCCTAACTGATGCCATTTAATGATTATCTAATTTTTTTGTAAAGGTCAATCTCTTATTCAAAGCCCCAGGAGGAGTAACAACATTTCTTAAAAAAAAAAAATTCCTTTTTTTAAGTGACTACTTTTTATTTATGGTGAGCAGTATACGCGATAGTATAAAAAAAATACTTATTAATTGTTTAAAATTATGTTCCACTTATAAAATATAAATAGATTTTTTTCTCTTTAGAAAAAAGTATTTTTTTTTTTGTAAATGTAAAAGTTAGTATGATAGAGCCTACTTAACTTGGCAATACATTTGTAAGAAAAAAAATCTTTCACTAAAAATCATAAACCGTTTGCATATATGTGTTGTAAATATGGTAAGTAGTAATCTCCCTTAGTAAAAAGCCTCCCATGTATGTTACTATTAATAGTGAATAGTTGTAAAAATGATATATATTTATAAAAAAAACTAATTGCATAGTTGATTTTAAAAAATTAAAGTTTTCGCTTTCAGAAAAGAAAAAAGTAGCCATTGCATCAGAACTTTAAATAGCCTAAAATATCACGCTTTTGGATTTTTTAACACCTTTTCTAGTTTACGAGATCTAAACGGGACTAACGAACGGACGGACGGACAGACACACCACACAAAACTAATAGCGTTTATTCCCCTTTCGGGGCCGCTAAAAAAAATCAATACAAAAAGGTCTAGTATTAAACAATCAGTTCTATAATAACCAGTATTTAAAAATCCAGCATTAAAACATACAATAATATAAAATCCAGCGATAAAAGATAAAACAAGGTTACAAAGACAGTTTGAGTGGAAACATAAACTCAAATCGGCCCCCGAAGTGGTCCACCCAGGCAGGTAAAAAGGCAGGTATCAGTATTTTCAGAACGAACATCAGAATTAAATTCTATCAAAGGCAGATGACAGAGAAGAATGAAGGTTGACAGATCCTCTGTGGTGCCCCAGCGGTCCAGTAGACCAAAGGATAGGTGAAAGAGAATGTAAAGTTAACTGCGGACCTGGCCCTAACTAATGTCTTAAAAAGAATATCTAATTGATCTAATTGATTTGTAAAGGGTGGTTCTCTTAAAAACCCCCCAAAAAAAACAAAAAAAAAAAACATTTACGTAAAAAAAAAAATATTCCTTTGGTTGCCTCGCGTGCATGGTCCCCTGCAGTTCTCGCGATAATATGAAAAACTACTTTTTAATTGTTTTAAATTATGTCCAACTTATATGCATACTAAAAAGATTTTTTTCTCTTAAGAAAAAGTAAACATTATTTTTTGTTAAATGTAATAATTAGTAGGACAGAACTTACATAACGTAGCAATACAGGTGTACAAAAAAAATTAAGCAACAAGTCTAAAACCATTTGCATAAATATGTTTAAAATATGGTAAATGGTATTCTCCCCTACCAAAGAGCCTTCAGTATTTGATACTATTAATAGTGAATAGTTGTAAAAGTGGTGTATTTATATGAAAAAAAAAACTGCATGCATCAGTGATTAAAAAAGTTAGGTTTATTTAACTTGATACCTGACAGCTTGGCTTGTCCAAACTGACCGCAGAATCGACCACTTAATGAGGTTGTGACTTATCGTCGCATGAGGTTTGCGAACATATCCAACGATAGAATGAACTACGCATACCAAGATTTGCATGACATGGAGGCCAATAATAATAATTATTTTTATATTTATAGCTTTTATATAGCTCGTATAAGTGTCACACCTTCACTGATGACTTTAGAGCAGTGGACAACAGGTGGGAAGAGGCTTCAGACATTGCCAGCGACAGAACTTTATAGAGACAGCTTACCATCCAAAGCGCAAATGGCTCGAGAAGATATATGTGTAAAAAGGTCTAAAGTTGTCATCGACATTGAATGAGTGTGCAAAGTTTAAACTTAGTTAATTCAAGAATAGGAAGTGAAATAAATAACACCATTAATAAAATCACTAAACTTAGAGACCATTCAAGACAGAAGAATAAAAAGTAAAGCAGCTATAATACATAAAACACTAAACCATGACTTACAAATAGAAAACAAACAAACTAATGAACTACTCAAAAAGACACAAAGATAGAGGCACATTTCTTATTCCGTACGATAGAACGAATTCGTACATTAGAGATTGCATTGGGTTGCCTGACTCAGCCAGGAAAACAAGCGACTCAGCAGATGAAATGCGTAGGACGTAATTATCTTCTATTTTGAACTAACGTCTGTAATATATAAGATAAGATAAGACGGACGGAATGAGTTAAAATAAGCTTTGTAACATTTATAATTATAATTTTAAAATGTTTAAAATAAACAAGGCATACTGGATACTTGAAACTGGATATTTAGATATCGTTTTTTGATACTGGATGTTTAAGATAATAAGCACATTTCAAATTATAACAAATGTAACAGGTGACACAAACAGATGACTATAAGATGATAATCAGAAAATATAAACGGCAATTTAATTGTAGGGTTGGCTAATCGTTGAGATCGGGATCCACATGATATTATTTTTAAATTTAGTTAGAATGGCGTTATTATAATTTGATGAACGATTGCTGTAATGTGGCTATATTACATAGTCTGCACATTTATAACATTTATTCATAATATAGTTAAGATTGTATAGCATTATTTTGGGTAATTTAATTGTTAAACAATCTTTCTTAAACATATATAATCAATTGTAGGTTTAATTTTTAGCGGCCCCCGTTGGGGAAAAGCCGCTATTAGGTTTGTGCAAAATGTCCGTCTGTCCGTCTGTCACAGTCACATCTCGAAAACTATATATAGCTCCTCCTTCGTAGTCGAAGATTAGCACATTTCTCATTTCCTATGGACTCGAAGATGACTGCTAAGTCCAATCCTCGCTTTAAAAAGCCGGCCGCATTCGTGGCATTTGTAGGTTTGGTCTCGAAAACTAGAAGAGAAATTAAAAATGTTATTTCATCATGAGATGCGGCTTGAAAAGTTTAGGTGTTACGGCTTTTGGTTTTCTAAAAGCAAATCGTTTAATTTATAAAATTAATTATGCAAGCGATTTTTTAATAAAAATACACCAATCCTAAAACAATTACGTAAATGTAAGGGAGGTCATGTTACACTATGTTAACAAAGAAAGACGACCTTTTGTGTATTTTCAGTATCACAAAGTCAAATATATTTATAAAATGTACAAGAAATGTTCACAACAAATATAGATATTAGTTAAAGGTGTTTTTTCTAGTCAACTAGCTGCTAAAATTAAAAGAAAACATTTATGTTTGTTTAAAATGGCAAAAATGCACTCTGTATGTAAATATCATTTTTTTTAAAAATAAACTTTTATGCAGCGACTTTCATGCAGTAGCGTGACAAGTATCTGCAAGACAAGGTGCCAACAGTTTCCTTAAAATTTTAAAAATAATCAGATTTTATTTATCTTTCTTTAGTGCCCCCATCAGAATTAAAGAGGCTTATTTTTTTGCGTTTTGTTTGTCGGTCGGTCTGTCCATCACGTTTAGATACATATGGAATTATATGGAATTAATTCTTGAAATGAAATGCTAAAAGAAATCACTCGGTACACCAATGTCTATGAGCACTTGATAACTGTCTCGTATTGATGAAGGCTTTTTTTTTAGTCTAAATAGGCCGTGTGACGTAGTGGATTTTTTTCCCTTTGACATTCTTCAAATGAAATGCTAAAACAACTCGGTATAGTAATGTTTATTAAACCTCGTAATATGACTCGTAATTTAAAAAGACATAATAGCTAGATTTAGATCTAGATCTAGATTTTTTACACTATAGCTGAGTTTTTTTTACACTAGATCTAGATTATTGTTTACACTAGAGCTAGATTATTTAAACTAGATTTAGACTTATATTCTAATAAAAAATAATTGTATTTTTTTAGATCTAGAATTTTTTGGTCTAGTTTAGAATGTTTGTTGCTTAACATGTTTCGGATGTTCCTTCAGAGTTAAAGTCCAAACTTCCCGCAGGACGACGGGGAATGGAAGCGGGCAGGGTTTGAACCTGGAACCATCGATAAATCCAAAAGGCAGTCCAGCGCGCAAACCGCACGACCAGACAGCCATGATTTAGACTAGATCAATATCTATAATTTTAATTTCTAGAATTAAAGTGTAGATTTTTATTTCCAAATATCTAGATCAATATTGCAATGTTATAAAGTATTACAACTAATCTACTATTTTTAAATGTAATATTGCATTCAGTCTAAAATAGATTTTCTAGGCTTTTTTTTTACATAAATCTTATTTTAATTACATCTACATTATTCCATTCTAGTTCCATTTAAATGAAAATGTCAATAGCTCTATTGGTAACTGTGCTGGGCCATCGAGCAGACGTTGCCGAAGTACAAGCTCGATGACTTGTTCTTAGAAATCAATTTCAAAAGATTATCTACAATTGCTCGTCTGACATATTTTACATATCTGGTAGTTGTCATGCCGTAATGTGTAAAATATCTCTTTATCAATAATAAGCTTATAGTTTGTTATTAAGTTAACAGCACTGCCTTGTGAATATGCGGATCCGACAAGGATCCGACTCCGACGGGGGCCGCCTCTGAGTTTGTGTAACAACACAAACTCTCTTTGTAATCTTGGTTTTATTATATTGTTATTATTACTATTTTTTTTTATTATATTCTAAAAACGTGTAGATTACAAACTGATATTTTATACCATTGGTGTACCGGATAGACATTTAGGTATTCGGTTCCGGCTCCTACGAATTTCATTTTTTACTATTCGACAATATCCGGCTCCGGCCGTATATTAAAAAGTACTATCTGGTGCACTCCTTTTTTATACTTAGCCTATTAAAAGTGATATATATTGCAAAGCCTTATCCAAAAACCTCAGGAGCGGGATGGTTGAGTTGTAAAGAGCTTGGCTTTCAAACAGAAGGGTCTAAGCTAGGGTTCGAATCTCAGTAAAAACCTATGTTAATTTATTCATGTCTTCCATAAGCTAAGACAGCTTTAATGGTTACCTGGAATTTAAGGAAATTAAAGGCTTGTTATTCTTATCTTATCTTATATAATACAGACGTTACTTCAAAAAGAAAAGCTCAGGCAACCCATTCCATGCTCTAATAGCACTAGGGAAGAAGGAGTATTTGTACAAATTTGTCCTAGCATATGGGACGAGGAATGTGCCTTTATCTTTGTGTTTTTCAGAGTATTTTATTAAATTTTGTTTTTGTATTTGAAGGTTATTCTTTCCACATGTCATACTGGCTAACCATGAGCAGAAGAAAGAGAAACGTTTTACCATCTGACATAAAACTAGCAATGTAATCTTCTTCCTCGTTCTCATTATTATGTTGAAGCGTTTAGATAAATAGACTAATATATGAGATGAACTGCAAATGGTTTCCAAATCAGGGGGCTCTACATATAGTTTTCTTTCTATCGGGGTGTTTTGGGGGCAGTGTCTTGTTCGGGCCTCTTGGTAAAGAAAACAGTTTTGAAAGACTTGGTCAGCATTCTATGGTGTCATTTCACATGGGCAGATTTCACTGGTTCTAATTTTGAGCCTCCGGTACATAGGTTATCCGGTCCTGAGTCGAAAGATTAAACGTTGATCTTGTCAGGATAGCTTATGAAGCGATGCGATGAATTGGATAATTTTCTCAACATCTTCAATATGTAGTCTCAATGCACAGAAACTCAAATGCTGAATATTTATAACCCCCAAACAAATTACGATCTAACTCAGCCTAAAACTTTTATCTTGGGGAGAGCGGTGGCTGAATGGTTAAGCACTTGGCTTCCGAACCTGAGGTCCTGGGTTCGAATCTCGGTGAAAATTGTGATTTTGAATTTCGGAATTTTTAGGGTGCCCCTGGGTCAACCCAACACTTTAATGGGTACTTGTATGGGTAGTTGAGGAAAGTAAAATCGGTTGGTCGTTGTGCTGGTCACATGACACCCTTTTTTCATTTTTTACTTTCATCTTAATACTCGCACCTAATAATCTATGACAATTTTTGCACACATAGGCCTTAAAATCCTTTTTTTATATGAGTTTCATATAACTTATGCAAATATGCCTAGCAATCTTATCACACAACTTTTGTTAAAGTAAACCTACCACACACCTGACAATCCAACCACACACTTGACAATCTAACCACACACCTGACAATCTAACCACACACCTGACAATCTAACCACACACCTGACAATCTAACCACACACCTGACAATCTAACCACACACCTGACAATCTAACCATACACCTGACAATCAAACCACACACCTGACAATCTTACTCCGTCATTTAACCCAAAACCAGCTGTCCACAAATTGAACCTAAAATGCAAGTAATGAAAGACCCATCTAACATTTTAATTTTACAAAATGTTAAAGCAGTTTGCATAAATTTGATGGCACACCATACTCGTCAAAAAATAACAAACTGCGTGGTATTATTCCAAACATAGTAATGATATGGTAATGCAGGGTTTAGGAGTCAGGTGATAAATGTATTTAATTTCAAACACAATTGCAGACATTGTTAGACTACAAGTTAGCACGGCAAACAAATGTGTCAAGTCTCTTTGTTTTCTGCGTTGGTCACCGTATGTTTTGTGTCCGTAGTATTTTCCCAGGGTAAGTATGTTACTTAAGTTTCGGTCCATAGTACTTTGCAAGGGAAGTAATATTATGTTGTTTATTCTTTTTTGCATTTGTTTGAGATACAAAACTTATTTCGTCTGGACGGCTACACGGTCGTGTGATATGCGCTCTGTTTTTTCTCGACGGTCCCGGGTACAAACCCTGCCTTGGCTATTCCCTGTCGTTCTTCAGGTGTTTTGGGCAAGCAAATACTTATATTTAGATTTAATGGAAAATCCGCAAAATGTAAAACATTTTATAAACATTATTACAAATCATTATCCCTCAAAGGACCAAATGAACGCCGGGCCCTTGGCGAGGTTCATATAAAGGACCTTAGGGTTTGTAATAGATGGCATTATACAACACCACAACGCTCAGGGGCGTTCTCGCCTCTAATGCTGTAGATTTTGGCCTGAGTATTAGTATAAATAGTATAAAATAACTAATACAGGTATTATCAGCCCTTTCATTACGTTTGAATTGAGCCTGTTTTTATATTTTTAGTTATTCATTAGGATTAATTTATAATCAGAAATATCTAACACGGAAAAACAGCTGACTAGATAACACCTTTACCTCTCACTTAGTCTGTTGGACCGTTGGGGTACCATGCAAGATTTATTGGCCGTCTTTCTCTATTCCTGTCTGTCTTTTGCCTTAATTAGAACTTCTTTCAATGGCAGGCCCGTCTATTCCTTTATGTTGTCTTCCTATCGCTTTCTCTGTCTGCATCTTCTTCTTTTTCCTGGTATTGTTCCTTGAAGGAAGAACTTTGAGAGCCCCGAAGACATTGTAAACTGGACATAAATTTTTAACTTGCGTTTTTTTTTACACGATTGGTCATCATAAGGTCCAATCGCTTCAGTAACCTTGTCTCCAATCTCTTGGTTTGTGATGCGGTCTTTAATATGATACCTAGGATCCTTCTGTTGCTTCTGAGAAACTACAGAAGTTGTTGGATAGTTTACTGAATTTAATGTGTCATTTTACGTATCCAGTGACAATCTTTTTCCTTTGCAACTAACGAGGCCAACATATATATTAAATTAAGTGGGGGCATAGGCTGACAGTGAAAGGGTTTAATGGAGCAATGATAGAATATGAAATAAATAATGGTTACACATAGTGAGCAATATTAAGTCAGTGCGCCTAACCTTAACACAGAGGTGTAGTGAGCAAACATGAGCCAGGGGCAAGGTACATCATTGGCACCCCCCACCTCCCAATTTTCCATGAACATCACATAGAAATATTGGTTGCGTGTGACGTCCTCCCTGGAAGGGTGGCGCTCGGGGCATAGTTCACCCTTGCCCCCACCCTCGCTACGCCTCTGGCGTAAATAAACAGCATCGTTAACATGCTAGCATATCTTGGTCACTTAGAGAACAGTCTTATCAGGGCACGCGTTTCCAACAACCCAATGCCATGCGTTTTTGGGTATTCCCGAATGAATTTATTAAAGAATCATCTAAATAAATAAATGTTGTCACCGTATTCTAAGTCTAGATTTATAGGTGATTTGAGTAGAGAGATGGGGGGGGGGGGGAGGGTTCTTTTTTTTTTACATTAATATCATTAATTAGAAAGAGCCATTTGTAGTTTCTCTTAAGAGTCATTAGCTTTATAAAGGAAAATATGTCATTTTAAATAATTTCTTAAAGAAATATTTTACTTGTTTGAAATTATATTTTTACGACAATTTTTTTTTAACTTATTGACATTCTGATTTCATGTAGAATGTTCCTCTGGATGGTTTGGGCCGAACTGTCAGTTTAGGTGTCACTGTAGCGTTGGCAGCACCTGTGACAAAGAGGGCAAGTGCTCACAGAAATGTGACAATGGTTGGTTTGGAACAGCATGCCAGTACCGTAAGCATTCTAATCTTTATTACATTATAAATATGTCGAAGTTTTATTTAATTAACAAGTAAAGCTTAAAGGGCTAATCATATAGAGTTTCCCATATATGCTAGTCATACAGGTTAGTCAAATCAAATGTATTTAGTAAAATCACTAAACTTAGAGACACTTCAGGTGAAAATAATAAAAAGGAAATTAGCTATAATACATAAAACACAAAACCATTACTTATCAATAGAAAAAGAAAAACCTAATGAAATACTCAGAAAGACACTTTTGAGGCACATTTCTTATGCTTTACTCTAGAATAGATTCTAACCAATGCTCCTTCTTCCCTAGTGCTATTAGAGAACGGAATGTGTTGTCTAAGTCTGCCAGAAAAAACAGTGACTAAGCAGAGTTTAAGTCATTGATTCACCAAATTTAGAAAGCCTTCAGGACAGAAGACTTAAAAGTAAAGTAGCAATTATACATAAAACACTGAACCATAATCTTCAAATACAAAATTTAATAAAATACTCAGAAAGACACAAAGATAAAGGCACATTTCTTGCCCCATATGCTAGGACAAATGTGTACAAATACTTCTTCTTCCCTAGTGCTATTAGAGCATGGATTGGGTTGCCTGAGCTAGCCAGGAAAACTAGTGACTTGGCAGAATTTAAGTCATTGGTTAATATGCATGACTAAATGCATGACGCGAAGGACGTAATCATCGTCTTTTTTGAAGTACGTCTTTAATATATATAATAAAATATATAAAATACATATAAAAAGAAGATACTTTATTAAGATATGGTCGTACAAGCTAGTCATACAGGTTAGTCATAAAGTTTAGTCATACAGGTTAGACATAGAGACATATCATATTGATATACAAGATAGAATTACACCGATATTTTAAATAAAGAAAATTATTACGTCCTACATATCAATATATACAGAGAGAGAGACAGACAGAGAGAGAGAGAGAGACAGAGAGAGAGACAGATAGAGAGAGACAGAGAGAGAGACAGAGAGAAAGAGACAGAGAGAGAGACAGAGAGAGAGGAACAGAGAGAGAGACAGAGACAGACAGAGAGAGAGGGAGAGACATAGAGAGAGGGAGAGACATAGAGAGAGAGACAAAGAGAGAGACTGAGAGAGAGACTGAGAGAGAGAGAGACAGAGAGACAGAGACAGAGAGAGATGGACATAATGTGTCATTTATTTTTTTTATCTTTAAACTTTCTCAGAGGACTTGGCCAACATCACAGGTGTTACCATCAAATCCTCACCAGCTCAGACGACAACATGGCTGACAGACAGAGATGATAAAACGTGTAATGAAGATAAAAACCTGGAAGCCTTAGAAATATCCTGGAACAGAGACTACCCTTTTACCTGGCTACGATATAGCGTTATTAATGGTTCAAGTAAGAATTATAATTATATGAACCTGCCTGTTTCCATTAAATGTACTTATATTTAATTTAAATTCTGGTTGTTAATTATATAGATCCTCCTTCGTTATCGAAGATGAGCACATTTTTCATTTCCTGTGGACTCTAAGGTGACTATACAATCCAATATTCGCTTTAAAAAACCGGCAGCAGACGGTGGCATGGGTGGGTTAGGTCAGTTGTAGATAGGCCTGCTTTTTCTCTCAGCTTTTTCTTGGTTCTGCGCTCTTTCACCCTGGCCACTCTTCTTGCTTCAAATCTTGAAACTCCGAGACATCATGGATGCATCCTATGTCCAGGCACTGGCATCAAATAGACTTCATCAATGTCATACAGTCTGACAGACAAGACATGAAAGTCACTACAGCATTATGCGGAGCGGACTGTTAGACTGATCATCACCCAATCTTATTTAAGCTGAAAATGTGCACCAAACCACCTAGACGGCCCCAAGACAGCAAGCATGCAAAGCGCAAAGATGTTGTTATGCTCACAAACCCAGATATCAAGCAAGACATCAACAAACTAGACAGTGAAATGAAAACTATGAGTATGAACAAGTATGTGGAAAACGGCTGGAATAAACTTAGGGACTCTGTGTGTTTATTATTTGGTGTTGATATATCAGTTACTGATAAATGGTAATAATTAGATAATTAGCGGTTACTTCCCCTTAGATGCGCTTTGTTTTTAAGAGGTATTCTTTTCATCTATTGTTGTTTTGTTGTTTTTTTAATTGTCTTCTAAGTCTGGCCTTGTCAATCGCCCTTTTTTTAGGACTCATATGTGTATCACGTGACTCTTTTTTTTTTTTAAAGACACGTCAGTATCAAGTTGCGTTCCTTTACAACCGTTAAGACGAAATGGCTTCCGGTTTGATCCGTACAACGTGGTGGATGGTAGAAACCGCTTTTTACGCTGTCCTTTTCTAAGCTCGCCAGAAAAAAAAAAAAGATATTATTTAGTAAACAGTCGTCGCCCGTTCGGGATAGATATAAAACTCATTTATTTGGGCATTGGCTAACGAGGACCAGAGCTACGACATTGCTGAACAGCTAAAGAGGACAGCACACTATTGTTCCCTGGCCCAGTCTGCAAATAAGCTTACAGCATCAAAAAGCTGGCAAGAAGAGACTTCTACAAATTTCAGGTACCCATTTCAGTTGGTTGTTCTCAAGGACCTACTAAAGATCCCGAAATTGAAATCCATGTCTTTACTGGTAATCGAATTCGAGGTCCCTTAAAAGTAAAAGCACACAATTCTAGTTTATTCATTATTATTATTGGACACTGGCTCGGACACTTCTACGGCATGGCGAGATAAAGAAGAACGTCATTACAGAGGTGCCCGATTAAGCGCTATAAAGATTAGCCCCTGCGCCATTTCGCCCTCACTGGCACAGAGGAATGTAGCGGACAGCAGATGACATCTAAAAGAGACAGTTGGAGAGCTCTCACAAAAGCTACGAGACAAAGATTTGAGACTCAAAGAAAAGTCATTATTGAAGATATGCGCAGAACATTTTTAAAAGACCACCAGAAGATAACGGCTTTGTCTGGGCGAGATGCCGGAGAATATGCGTAGTCATATAAAACACTACACTCATCATTAACCTTCCGAATCGAAGACATTGCCATTATTGTATTATATAATATTATAATCGGTTATGTGTACGTGTATGCGCAGAGCTTAATCGAGTTTGAATCAAAACTTTTTTAAAACAGGTACTGACATACAGGTGATACTGTACAAAGAACTGAATGTAACAGAAGGATGTGAACCCCTTATATCAAAAATAGATTCCACAACAGCGGACTACAGGTGTGACAAAAATGACACTGTGACACGTGTTTTGCTCAGAGGACCTGGGATCAAATCCCTATGTTCCTTATATATCAGTGGAGGTAAATGAATACATTACTATTTCGTATGTAAGAATTTAATACACACAGAATTAATATATATATATATATAAAGAAGAATTTAAGGACTAATTATGTATGTATAAATGTATGTCCCGTGTAAGAACCAAACACATCTGACCAATGTTGATAAAAGTTGATAAAAATACTAAAACGCATCTCTATTAAAGAATGGGTAAAGCTGGTATTCTCGTTTTCTCAGTATTTTAAATTTGACCTCAAAATGTCGGATAAAGTATAGGGGATTTAGGCGCTAGATTAGTGATACACAAACTAAGGCCCGCGGTTCACGGTTCATATCTGGCTAGGAAGGACTTACAGAAAAATTGTTTAATGCATCCACAATAATTTAGAGAAATTCCCTTTTGTTCCATAGTAAGCTAATCACTCTCTACGTTCATAAGAGAACACAGCGCTTCATGGACTTTACATTTCTAGTGGTGCCATGTTTCTCACTCAAAAGCTACGATTTGCTGTTGTTTTTGTTTTTTAGTTTATGGACCAAGGGTTTGGAACTCACTCCCCATCAATCTCATGCAGACAATGCTACACCACATTCAAGAAAAACATTAATCTGATTAAAACATTTTTAGATTAGTTTGTCTTTCTAGCTCAAATGTATAAGTTTGTAATGTTATCACAGCGCCTTGAGCCTACTTCATATTACTTTACAGCGCCTTATATATTTTATTATTAATGTTTATCATTATTATTATTATTATTAATTATGAACATTCAACGAGTAATATTCCCATGCTATAGTCATAAGTCCTTGTAAGATAGATGTTTTTTTTTAATTTAATTTTTATTTTCACAATGCCGTCACCGGCCCGATAAAGCAGCGTGAGTGTCAAAGTCTAAGCGATTCTGTCCGGTACAGTTCAGCATAGTATGGCCGACGCAGTGAGTCCAGACTGAATCAGTACGAGTCTAGTTTCGTGTTTCCAGTTAATGTTTTAGTCTTAAACAAAAATCATGTTTGCAGAGAGCCTCATAGATAGCCGTAGCAATATTTTTAATTCTACTTTTACTCTTGACATTATTTTTTTTTTTTTACAATGCTTTTATCAACTCACTTTGTCTGTCTGTATGTCTGTCAAAAAGTTTGTACAAGTTATTTTTCCGACACCCAATATCGGATAAGGCTGTAATTTTGCCCAATTAGTTCTTTTACCTGGCAACACAAGAATCAATATTTTAAAAAAATAAAAACAATTAGTTAATGGCCTATTGGTGATAAATTAGTTTGTTTGATATCTCAAACAAGGGAAAGAAATAGTATTTGACTGAAGTGGTAATTTAAGCTGAATTAGTCCTCTTTCAAAGGGAAACAAATAGTGCTTGACCGAAGTGGCGATTTATGCTGCATTAGCCCACTTTCCAAATGAAAGAAATAGTACTAGACTTAAGTGGTGGTTTAAGCTGAATTAGTCCCCTTTATAGATTGTCGTCTCAGGCTTATTACAAATACATGACTAATCCAAGCTAATTGATTCACTTAATATAGGTTGTTTTTTTATATTTTTTTTATTTTTAAAAATATGTTTTTGTATTTGGCTGGTTCTATCTCCAGGTCGAAACGTTGCCTTGAAACAGAAGACCCAGCAAAGTTCTACGCTATTTTACCTAAATTGGAATTTTGAATCCAAAAATGCTGTTGATGGAAGCCTTAAAAACAATCAATTCGACTGCACCCATACCAGTGACGCAAACCCTTCTTGGACTCTTGAGCTGGACACGCCTAAAGTGGTCAACAGGTTCACTTTGTACAACAGAGGTATAGTGGTCAGCTTAACCCTTTCTCTCCGTAATAATTTTTCCACGTTTCGACGGAATTTTTCATTGTGCTCAATACTTTTTCACTTCCCTGTTATTATCAAGCTCCAATACAATTGTGGTTTTTATCAGAAAATGTTTTATTTGGTATAGAGTTAAAGGGGAATGCCTGGTGTTTTCATAAAACTTTAAAGTAAACATTACTTTAATTTAATGAGGTCAAATCAACGATAGCGGTTAGGAGAGAAAGAGTTAAAACTTTGTCAAATAAAAGTTACTTGCAGTACAGAGCACGGCATTCTTCTTCTTCTTTTAGCCAGCTTTATTGCTGCTGAGCTGTGAGCTCTTTTGCAGACTGTGCCAAGGAAAAATAGTGTGCTGTTTTCTTCAATTGTTCAGCACTGCCGTACAGGGTATTGGTTATGTTGGGCTGGAGTGGTAGTAGGGTCTGCCTAAGCTGAATTAGGAAGGGGCATTCACGGTGGATAGGGTTTACAGTTTCATAAGGGTGGGCGCAGTGTCTACAAATGGGGAGTTGAGTGTGATTTATTTTGTTAACGAAATTGGGCTTAGCAAGACCACTCGTCACTGAACTCTGAACTGCAATCAGACAACGTATTTTTAGTATGGACCAATAGATGGTGGCCGCGTCACAGTTCTGTATGACGTGACAACGAGCTATTGGTCTCCTCGTGGTTCCCACATGCTAATACGTGGAGCTATTTCTTGAGGCCTTCTATATTGATTGGTCTCGGATTAATCTACTATAATACAAAAGCTATTGGTCTCCTCGTGAGTCCCACAAGCTAATACGTCGAGCTATTTCTTGAGGCCTACTGTACCAATTGGTCTCGGATAAATGTACCATATAACAATAAGTAGAGGGGGTAAAGAGCTTGTAACTTCTTATATTAAAATTCATCGCTTTTGAATGTAAAAAAAAAGAAAACCAAAGAAAAGCTTATTACTACCCAGAGACAAACACTAACCATTTAAACTATAAACTGGTTTCAAATAAAAAATTTCTCTGGTATGTAAAACTTAATTTAATAATTCTGTCGAGAGATTTAACAGAATTAGATATTGTCTCAACAGTGTCCAACTTATCATTATTTTCTTTTCGAATCCATAAAAAATATGCAAACTTTCAAAAGTTGTAATAATAACAAAAAAAAAATTAACTACTAATTTACATAAACATGAAATACACCAGCTGGCGGTTGTTTATACTGATGACAAAGGGTCACTAATATGCAAAGTATTGCATGACACTGTTAGGTGGTAATCAATATGTGAACATTGGTACAGAAGTTACCTGTTATCTCAAAGAAGACGATGATTACGTCTTATTCGGAAATGCCTGGTAATCCTTTTCGTTTATTTTGTATTCTACAGGAGACTGCTGCGATTATAGACTAAAGAAATTTAAGCTTGAAGCCTTTGACGAAGGAAAAAAAAGTATTTGGAGTTACCAAGATGCAAATGAAAACCCGGTATCAGTGTACACAGTTGCTAAGACACTGAACAAACCTGTATTAACAATACAAATCAAACCAACTTACTTGATACCAACTGAGACCTCTCTTACACTTACCCTTTGTGAAGTGGAAGTCTTTGGTGGTATGTACTATTTTTACAAAACTTTAAACTCACGTAGGCTGTAAAGCGCTTGGTTTTCGAACCGGTGGTCCAGGGTTCGAATGCTAGTGAAGACTGGGATTTTTTAGTTAGGGGGTCCTTTGGGGCATCTAAGTCCACTCAGCTCTAATGGGTATCTGATATTAGTTGGGGAAAAGTAAAGGCGGTTGGTCGTTGTGCTGGCCACATGACACCCTCGTTAACCGTAGGCCACAGAAACAGGTAACCTTTACATCATCTGGCCTACAGACCACAAGGTCTGACAAGGGGAACTTTACTTTACATCATCTGGCCTACAGACCACAAGGTCTGACAAGGGGATCTTTACTTTACATCATCTGCCCTACAGACCACAAGGTCTCACAAGGGGAACTTTACTTTACATCATCTGCCCTACAGACCACAAGGTCTCACAAGGGGAACTTTACTTTACATCATCTGCCCTACAGACCACAAGGTCTCACAAGGGGAACTTTACTTTACATCATCTGCCCTACAGACCACAAGGTCTCACAAGGGGAACTTTACTTGTCTTGGGCTGCATTTCTCAGTAATCTTAGGAGTCGAAGACAAACCTTATTATTATTGTGTACATCGAATACAACAAAAACTTTGCTATTCAAGTATTTTACACGATATAAAAGAATCTTTTAATAGCTTTATGAAAACATGTTTCCAAAATGAAAATACTTTGACGTCTTGATGGTAGTAACAGATACTATTTAGTTCTATGAAATATTGGTAGTTAAAAATCAATACATTTTAGTTCATTAAAATCTTAATATTTAATTTTTTTAAAAAAATAAGTTCGATGAAATCTCGATATTTAGAAATGATGAAATTTTAGCACCATGAACTCTTGATAATGTCCTGGCTAGGACCTTGTGTCTTGTGCAAATCCAACAATAATAATTCACTCCTACAGTCTAAACTAGCCAAGGGACATTACAATTAACAATGATGAGTGTAGTCAAGACTTCTGAATACTTTAACTGATTTATTTATTCACAAATGATATTTTTCTTAGTATAAACTATAATAAACGTTGTAATGATAAAGATTCAAACAAATCAGAAACTAATTCGGTTGTTTTTATTTGTTTAGAATGTGCCCCAGGAAGTTTTGGTCTGAACTGCAGCGCCAAGTGCCCTACAGAGTGCCCGACTAGGTGCCAGCAAGATACAGGAATATGTCTACAAAGTAAGTGATAAATGTAACAGTTATATCCACTTTATATATTTCACCTTTCAGTTCCGTTGGAAAACCAGTATGGGCAGTGATGGCTGAGCGGTAAAGCGCTTAGATTCCAAAACCGGGGGTCCCGAGATCGAATCCTGGTGAAGACTGGAATTTTTAATTTCGGGATCTTTGGGCGCCTCTGAGTCCACGCAGCTCTAATGGGTACCTGACACGAGGCGGGGAAAAGTAAAGTCAGTTGTTCCTTGTGCTGGCCACATGACATCCTCGTAAACCTTAGGCCAAGAAACAGATGACATTTACATCATCTGCTTTTCTTTACTGTTCTATCGGAAGCAATTGTAGACAGTTTATACAATATATTTGAGAAATATAGTGGTAGACCATTTCACATATGTAGGTAGTACAGTGTCAAATGACGCCTCACTTTTAATGGAAGTTAATAACCGTCTGTCTAGGGCCAGTAACGCTTTTCGACTCCTTTAGGCGAGAGTTTAGCTGAATAAATCGCTCCGCCTGCCTACAATAATCAATGTCTACCAAGCAGTGGTTCTCTCAACCCTTTTATATGGATCTGTGACATGGACACTATACAGAAAGCAACTGAGACTTCTTGAGCGCTTTCACCAAAGATGCTTGCGCTCCATCATGGACATATGGTGTCAAGGCCGCAGTACAAACAGCGATGTCCATGCGAACGCCGGTACGGACAGTATAGATGGACTTCTTATGGTCCGACACTTATGTTGGACAGGGCACGTATCCCGTACGGAAGACGAACAAATGCCAAAGGCAGTCTTTTTTCTGAGCTAAAAGGTGTTCGAAGAAATAGAGTCGCCCAACAAAAATGCTTCAAAGACCAGCTTAAGCGTCAACTTACCTTAGCTGACATAGAAGAGAGCACCTGGTTGCATGCGGCCTCAGAACGAGACAGCTGGAGGTCACTCAACAAGGCAGCGGGATACACATTTGAGACCTAAAGAGAATCCACTGCCCAGGACAGACGCAGAAACAATAAGAAAATCTAAATCGACCACCTGCAGACAATGGTTATGCTTGCCTTGGATGTGGCGAAATATGTAGGTCACAGCTGGGGCTGCGTTAGCCACTGGAAATAATGGCCATATAATATATATATAGAGAGAGAGAGATAGATAGATATAGATACATATATGGAAATACAATATGAAGAGATAGAGTTAAAGTAAAACCGACTCTAAAAAGTAAAGTTCCCCTTGTGGTATATAGGGCGGATGGTGGTGCTAATGCAGGGGTTCTCAACCTGTGGGTCGCGACCTCTTTGGGGGGTCGATTGACGATTTGCCAGGAGTCGCCTAAGACCATCGAAAAAAATGAATTGTTTTTTGTCCATTCTTCTATTGCTGTGTGTGTATGCGGAGGGGGGAGGGGTCGCGGCAGAATGGGGGGGGGGGGTTGTAAAAAAGGGGTCGCCGAGCCTAAAAGGTTGAGAATGCAAATGTAGCTTCCCATCAGAAGTGCGACTGTTTCAGAGTTGTATGAATACCATGATTGCAAAGGATTTAATAAATCTTGTGTGGTTTTTTTTGTTTGTTTTTTTGTTTTTTTTTACAGCTAAAAAAGTTGAACCTTTCAAGGTTGCTTTCTCTTTGGCATTAACACAGGATCAGAACTATGGTAATGACTCCAACATCAACTATGATAAGGTCTACACGAATGAAGGATTCGGCTATCGTAGAGAAGATTTCCAATTTGTTGCTCCATTGGTAATTACAAAGCACATATCATACAAGTAAAATTACCTAATTTCATACAAGTAAAATAACCTAATTTCATACAAGTAAAACTACCTAATTTCATACAAGTAAAACTACCTAATTTCATACAAGTAAAATAACCTAATTTCATACAAGTAAAATAACCTAATTTCATACAAGTAAAACTACCTAATTTCATACAAGTAAAACTACCTAATTTCATATAATTAAAATAACCTAATTTCATACAAGTAAAACTACCTAATTTCATACAAGTAAAATTACCTAATTTCATACAAGTAAAATAACCTAATTTCATACAAGTAAAATAACCTAATTTCATACAAGTAAAACTACCTAATTTCATACAAGTAAAATTATCTAATTTCATAGAAGTAAAATTATCTAATTTCATACAAGTAAAACTACCTAATTTCATACAAGTAAAATTACCTAATTTCATAGAAGTAAAATTACCTAATTTCATAGAAGTAAAATTACCTAATTTCATACAAGTAAAATTATCTAATTTCATACAAGTAAAATAACCTAATTTCCTACAAGTGTTAACTAGGGAATAACTTATTGCCGTCATCGTTCATTATCGTCGGCTACATTTATATTGTTGGCCTTTTGCTCAAAGGGCTTAGTTGTGAAGGGAAGTAGATGTATTCACCCCATCCCCCATACCCCATACCCAATCGGTTAAAATATAAAAATCGACTTGTAAACATACAGACATTTAATTGATTCTGTTAACAAACTGTGATTTCTACAAATAAATTGGACCGCCTCCCAACTCGAAAGTTTATGAGGGTGGGGGCGAGATTGATGCCGTTGCCACCTCCCCATCCCACCAAATCGGCCAACATACAAGAGTGCGGGGGGGGGGCGAAACAATCTAAATATTGGTTGAAATATAAATAATAAGTATATATTATTAACAGAACTAAGAAATTCGTATACAAATTGTGAGATTATTTTACAAAAATTCGATCGCCCTTACTGCCCCCCCACCCCTCTCAGGATCGCCAGTGTTGACATAGATACATAAACGTACGTCTGTCATCAGTTCAAAGAAACGCCAGGGAATTATTAAGAACAGAAATATAAATTTAATAAAGGCAATTAGAATGAACTGTACCTCTAAACTATGCCATCAATTGTTGAACTATTAATTATACACACACAAAAAAAACCACTGAAAACTATCAAACAAAACTCATGCCTCTGACAACAACAAAATCTCTCAAGGGCCGTAACTCTATTTTAACTAACAGAGCAAATAAATCACAATAAAAAACTTCAAATTCATCCCAACTTATCTTATATAATACAAACGTTTCTTAAAAAAAGAAGGTGATTACGTCCTACACGTCATGCATTTAGTCAAGATTCTACTAACTAGCAATCTGCAATACTATATACTAATACAATCATAACACATCGTCTGGAGAGTCTTTGCTGTAATGTGACCCATGAGACATGTGTCTTGGAAATGTTTACACATGGTCTCGCCCTAGAATCCAGTTGATGAATCCAAACGCAATTGTAACAGAAGGCCTAATCACTGACCTGCAATGTCTCAACTTATGCGGCAGTTTAGACAGATGGCTCGTTGCCACGTCACGAAGTTGAAACGAGCTAATGGTCTAAACTGCCCACAGGGTGTGACGTCGCAGGTCAGTGTTGAGGCCTTCTATAGCAAATAGTGTCGGTTAGGCGCTCCGTTTTAACTTGTGCAGATTAGAAGGGGGTAACACTAACACTCAACAGGCCTAAACAACACAGACGAAAGGTCAACGATATAAAGTTACTCTACGCTAATGAACGATGTAGAATAAGAAGTTGAATACTTTATGAAGGGAACCATCGAATGTTGTTAAGTGAAATATCTACTTCAGAAACTAAAGCCGACCTCTCTTTAACGCTGCCAAGAGTAAGATTGTTTCACCCTATTTCACAGTCTTGTGTTTTAATAGTCGCGTCATTGTTAAAAGCTTTTTCCCTTTGAAGTGACCTAGTTTACTTGAGAGATTGTGTTAAGATTTGTAAATAAATATCTAGTGCAGTACTGTTAGCGACGGTAAATAGTAGTGACGTAGTGGACAAATCTTGTGTGGGGCCCTCAACGGTCCAACAGACTAGAGAATATGTAAAGGGTTATGGTGAAGGGTGAATGTGATGGTGAAGGGTTATGGTAAAAGGTAAAGGTGAAAGGTTATGGTAAAGGGTGAATGTGAAGGTGAAAGGTTATGGTAAAGGGTTATGGTGAAAGGTTATGGTAAAGGGTTATGGTGAAGGGTTATGGTGAAAGGTTATGGTAAAGGGTTATGGTAAAGGGTTATGGTAAAGAGTGAAGGTGAAATGTTATCTTAAAGGGTTATGGTGAAGGGTTGTGAAAGTGAATGTGAAAGGTGAAGGGTGAAGATTAAAGTGAAGATTAAGGGTGAGGTTGAAGGTGAAAAAGTCAATCAACCCAGCTCTTGGTTTTTACATGGCTCAGATAGTGGGCGGCAAGCTGTTTCCATAAAGATCTGTCACTGCCAATATCTGAAGCCTCTTCCTACTTCCCAGCTGGTGCCTTCTGCTCTGACATGCCATGAAAGAGTAGCGCCAAGTTATACGAGGCGCCCATGTTTAAGCTATCCTTGTATAATTTTTTTTTTTAGAACATGTCCCACAAACCTCATGCGACGCTCTGTCACAACCTCACTAAGAGGTCGACTCCCAGTTCGGCACGGGATTCCCTTGTTTGAAACCCTCTATAACTGACTCCTAAAATCGATCTGAACCATTTTAATCTTTTCTCAATGTTGGAAGGTGACTTCCATGTCTCACGTGCATATGTTGCTGTTGGAATGATGACGGTGTTAAGAAGGTGTAGTTTTGTCTCAAGTCCAATGCTACTGACAAACACACTTCCCTTAAATTAAGCATTTCTTTTACAATTATGTAAACTTCAAACTATTAGATTGTATTTATAGGGGTAATAAGGTTGTCACATTCTCTGTCACATCTCTAGCCTGGTCTCTACATATTCACTGTTGGGGTCAAAGCGCAAGAACAGAGGCAGGCCAAACTGAATCTGTATAAGAACAGCGATTATGTGTTATCTATATCTTCGCAGACCAGTCAAGATGTCAGCAGTAAGTTTAAACTTATAGTCTGTCTGGGTGATTCTTGACACTATTTTTTTTTTCTAGGATCAAGTTGAAATTTTGCACAATTTTAAAACTGTCAATGACAACATAAGAACATGCTAGGACAAATTTGTCTAATACTCCTTCTTCCCTGGTGCTATTAGAGCATGGAATGAGTTACCAGAGCTAGCAAGGAAAACCAGTGACTTGGCAGAATTTAAGTCATTGGTTAATATCCATGACTAAATGCATGACGCGTAGGACGTAATCATCTTCTTTTTTGAAGTAACTCTGTATCAGATAAGATAAGAATAATTTTATACCATCATTCTATTATTCAATTACGGCCATTTTTTTGTATAGAAAAAAGGGAGATAAACCTTGCAATGATGTAAAAAATGGAACATATTAATTGCCCTTTCTCGTCTATTAGTATAACCTTTTTTTTTTTTTCACTGCCTGATTTGGTTTCAAATTTGTTTTAGATGAAATTAATATGTAATTTTTATCGTATAAATGAAAGTTATAAAGTCATTACTAACTACATGTTTTACATTTTTTTACAGGCAATTTTGTTATTCTGTCTCTGCTGCAAGGCGATAGGGTGTACGTCAGGACTGGAGCCGATAGCCAGCTCTATGGAAGACCCAACGCTATTTTCAATACGTTTTCTGGCTACCTCATCTAGCCTGGCGCACAAACCAAAGAGTGTCCATTACTATGTGTATAGTTGAGAAGTGCCATTGAAATTTTGTTTCTTTAATTTGTTTTTGTCTTAATAATTAAAAGCTATAAATAATAGGAAGGAGAGAGAGAGACAATTCAATTCAGACTCATTTCTTTTATTCTTAAAATGTCTCTACTGGTTTTATCACAATCATTTCCATCAGTCATGGGCGTAGCTAGGAATTCCCATCATTTGTGGGGCCAGGTAGATTGACCTCTTTGGCGGCCCCTGCAATTTGGGTAATATTTAATATTTAATGTAAAAACAACAACAACAACACTCCTTCCCCTCAAGTGGGGCCTGGACGGATTCCCTAATTCTCCCATTCCCTCCCCCTCACCCTAGTTACGCCACTGTCACCAGTTATCTTTTGTAAAGGTAAAAACTCCTTTGTTTTCTTTTTCAGTTATCTGATATAGTGATACTCATCAGTTGGCTGTAATCAGGGCCGGATTTAAGTGTGTGGGTACCCCGAGGGGCAGAATTTCTGTGATGGACCCTAGACTTTTTCGAAAGCTAATAAATATCCACTTTTTAATATAATACTAATAAGCCTATCTGAAAATCTGTCATCCATACTTTAAAGTAGAAACTAAGGTGTACGTGTGTATGTATGTATGTCCGGAATAGAAATCAAAACCATTTGACCAGTCTTGATAAAACTTCGCATAAATTTTCCTTGGGTACTAACTGGAACCGTAACGTAGGTAAAAAATAGTCCTAAAGAAAAACTTAATTAAGACCCTCACAAAAAAAAAAGGTTGCCAAACTCTATGACATTATTATTATTTCATGGATCTAAGCCATATACCCATGTCTACATGAGACAAGTACCGATAGGATCTAGATCTAACTTCCCCATTTTAAGAGCTACACTTTGCGAAGATCGTTATTTACTTTGAGTTGTGCGTCTGTCTTGTAGTCTGTCCATTTCATTATATAATTAAAATTCAACCTTCAAATTTGTGTTTTAAAAGCATTTTTACATAAATTCGTTCCTTATATCTGCGAATTTAGACGTCCTGGCGTACTTTATTTCTCATTCATAAATCTCCGGCGAGTAGAAGAATAAGAGTACTTGTACATTAAATTGAATTTTCCTTCGTTTAAAAAACAACAATTATTTAAATTTGCATACTTTAGAAAAAAAAATGCTTTTTTAGGATTTACGCAATGCAGTCTATCCTAATCTACAGTTTTAACCTTATCAGTGTTGGTAATAATAAGATTTAAAGTATTGTCGTTAACAACGAAATATAAACAAATACTTGCAGAAAAATTACCCACCTTACATAAAGCTTTTTTCTTTCAATAAGTCTGGATCAGTCATGTAATAGAATTTGGTCTAGATCTAGATTAACAATAAAAAGCATTAATAAAAATTAAAAAAAGGGAACAACCTGAATTCGAACTGATGGCTCCAGCCTTCACAAGCTTCTCAAGCCAACACGGTAACCACTCGGCTAGTGGATGGCTTATGAACATGGAAGATTGTATAGTTATCTATTGTTTCTATAGTCTCATCCTATTTTTTCAGGTTTGTGTACAGTAAGACTCGATAATTCCATGTATATCACCACTTCAGTCTAGTACAATTTCTTCCCCTTGTTTGAGATTTAAAAAATGTCTAACCAATATTAAATTAACTAATTGATTAATTTTTGTTAATGATTCTAGTGTTTTCATGTAAATAAAATAATTGTGCATAATTTCAGCTTCATCCGAGATTTGGTGTCGGAGAAATAACGTATACCAACATTTTACAAGACAGACAGACAGACAGTCAGAGCTTTGTAAAAATACGACAAAAAATGTTCATAAAAAACGTAATGTTGCTGATCCGTTGAAATAAGGGTTATTTTTTTTACTGTGGTTCCAGTTCCTTGTGGATATCTCTTGGTAGTAGCCCGGCCTGCCCTCCCTTAAATCCGGCCCTATCTGTAGAATTTACTTTCTAAAACTTGCTTTCGTATTTCAGCCTCAGCGTTCACAACTTTCACAAACTTAAAGGAATTTGAGGGACCGCTAATGACTACAGTTTTAGTTTTAGTTGGAAGCTGTCCTGATTGAGAGAGAGAGAGAGAGAGAGAGAGAGAGACAGAGAAAGAGAAACAGAGAGAGTTATTATTATTTATAGCTGAAGGTTATAGCTCTGATCTGGCATGATCTACCTGTAATAAGTCTACCTTAGTACGTTTAAGAAACACTCATGACAAATACAGCTTTAGTTTTAGTTGCAAGCTGGACCTACCCTTCCAGGTTTTTTCCAGAATCTACTCATTACTGCTGGGCGCACTGTAGAAAGCACAAAGAAAGTGTCCTCCTATGAATCTACTCATTACTGCTGGGTGCACTGTAGGAAGCACAAAGAAAGTGTCCTCCTATGAATCTACTCATTACTGTTGGGTGCATTGTAGGAAGCACAAAGAAAATGTCCTCCTATAAATCTACTCATTACTGCTGGGTGCACTGTAGGAAGCACAAAGAAAGTATCATCCGATGAATTTACTCCATACTGCTGGGCGCACTGTAGGAAGCACAAAGAAAGTATCATCCTATGAATCTACTTATTACTGCTGGGCGCACTGTAGGAAGCACAAAGAAAGTATCATCCTATGAATCTACTTATTACTGCTGGGTGCACTGTAGGAAGCACAAAGAAAGTATCATCCTATGAATCTACTCATTACTGCTGGGTGCACTGTAGAAAGCACAAAGAAAGTATCATCCTATGAATCTATTCATTACTGCTGGGCGCACTGTAGGAAGCACAAAGAAAGTATCATCCTATGAATCTACTCATTACTGCTGGGTGCACTGTAGGAAGCACAAAGAAAGTATCATCCTATGAAAAGCTTATTGGACAACGTACAAGAATGCCCCGGACCCCATCTTGATATTCTACTGCGGCGGTTCTCAACCTTTTAAGCTCGGCGACCCCCTTTTTACAACATACCACTCTGCCGCGCCCCCCCCCCCGATAGACACACACAGCAATAGATGAATAGACAATAACAATCCTTATTTTTGATGGTCTTAGGCGACCCCCTGGCAAATCGTCAATCGACCCCCCAAGGGGGTTGTGACCCTCATGTTGAGAACCCCTGTTCTACTGAGAACAGCTGAAGGCTTATAACATTAGAAATAACTTGCATCACTTCTTTTTGAACAAAACCAAAATATAACTTTTATTACAATATATAAATATTCAGCTTAAGTAAACAACATTGGACAGATAAGTTAGCTTAAGACTATTTTGTGTTAATTGTTTGTCCTTTTTTTTTTGGCTGATGAAGGCCTCGTGGCCCAAACATCCTTTGTTTAACTTGGTCCGGCAGGATTACATATATGGATGTTTTTTTGCATTTTTTATACACACCATAACAGAGGGACGAACGATGAGCGTCGTTGGGATGGTTCCAAACACAAATTTTTGACTTCTTTTTTATCCAATGTGCCCTAATTTAAAGGAACAGTTAATCCTTTAATAAATGTAAGAATTGGTCTTCTCGTTTTCTCTCTAATGACTTGGAGAAACGTGCAGAAAAAAAGAGAAAGAAAAAGAGAGATGTTGTATAAGATTGAGTGAGAGATAGCGAAAAGACATTACAAAGTGAGAACGTGAGCGAGATAGAGAGTAAGAGAAAAGAGAGAGAGAGAGAGAGAGTGAGAGGAGGAGTTATAATTATTTCTAGTTTAAGCTTAAGACTTCGACAGTATCTACCTTGTGTTGGTATGTTTAAGATAGAAATACTCATTGGATATTGCATTTAGAGTTGTCCAATATTAGCTTGCACTTTCATGTTGAGAATGTGGATAAAAAGTGGATGAAAATTGGGTGGAGGCTGGATAAAAGGGTTATTGGAAGGTGGATAAAAAGTGGATGGAAAAAAGATGGAAGGTGGATAAAAAGTGGATGGAAGAAAGATGGAAGGTGGATAAAAAGTGTATGGAAGAAAGATGGAAGGTGGATAAAAAGTGGATGGAAGAAAGATGGAAGGTGGATAAAAAGTGGATAGGTGGATACCGAATGGAATTCAATCAGAAGATGGTTATCTGAAAATTCATATATCGATATTCAAATGCAAAAAAAGATCACGCTAATTATATTTACATATATTAAACATAAATGAATAACAGCACCAGGGACCAAGTTTTTAAGAGAGAAAATAGTGAATTAAAATGCTACGAAAATAAGGTAAACATAGAGTTGAAGCTAGGTGCTGAAACAAATGATATATACATATATATATAATATATGTATGTACGAAAATACCCTCGCAGCATCCGTTCATTAACGATTTCGAGAGAGCTAAGCGGTGGTGTCGAATCCGGAGTCACAGGTTCGAGCCTCGGTCAGCGCATGCTCTTATTTTCGTACATACATATATTATATATATATATGTATATATCATTTGTTTCAGCACCTAGCTTCAACTCTATGTTTAATTATATTTAATGTCGATCCGATTAATTCTCATAGGATTCGATTTCATCCAATTGCAGATCAAAACCGATAGGATGATTTTTTTTAAATGTAAGCAGGAATAAATATAGAAAAAAAGTGAAATGCAAGGTAACCCTAAAAAAAAAAAAAAAACTTATCTAAGGGGAGGAACCCCACCCTTAAAACTAACTATCAATAATAAACAAGCTATTTCCCTTATTAGATATCAAACAGTAATATAATTTAACTAATTGTTGTTTTTTATATGATCCATATTTTGGTACAATAAAAGATTAGTCCCCCTAGTGCGCGGTGGCTGAGAGATAAAGCGTTTGGCTTCTGTACAGAGGTCCCGGGCTTGAATCCTGGGATTTTTTTTTTACTCCGGGATCTTGGGCGCTTCTGAGCCCACCAAGCTCTAATGCGTACCTGACACTTGTAAAGGCGGTTGGTCGTTGTACATGGCACCTTCGTAAAACCGCGACTATTAAAACAAACGAACTTTACATCCTCTGCCCTATAGATCTGGAAGGGTAACTTTACTTAAGTTTCCCTTGTTGGTATCAAACAAAATAATTAATTACCACAAACTAATTGACTAGTTTTTTTTTGTTTTTTTTTTTAATTAATTCATGTCTTGTCTATGTCATTGAATAATTTTAGCGAGGTTTCAGCTTGATCCGATAATGGGTGTGGGAGAAATAACGCTTACACACATTTTACTAGACGGACGGACAGAGTAAACATAAGCCTTGTAAAAAAAATATTTTTTGTGTATATGATTGTATTGTCTGCGTTCATTGTTACCTCTTTTTTCAAACGCGTTATCCTGTGATAGAACAAAAAAAAAAGATTTTTAAAGATTCCACCTCGATTACCTTCAGTAAATTAGCAAAGTGGATTATATCGCTCTGTCATATGTCCCAAAGATTTAAAAACGTTCCACTTCGATTTTTATGAAACAAGTTTTCACAAGTTGCATCTTTCGTCAGCCTAACGTTGGTGGGAAACTTTTAACAGCGCTCTGGTTCCGCTTCACTTCTTGGCCACGCCCATCAGTCACGAACACTTCGACATATTGAGGTTATTCATGCTGCGAGGTATTTATGTATTTTCTTACGTAACATCGTGACTTAAGTCAGGATGTAGAATGAATACCTTAGTCAAACGATAATGTCATTTGCTATCTATCTATCTATCTATCTATCTATCTGTATTTCTGCCTATCAATCTCTTTTCTCTCTCTCTCTCTCTCTCTCTCTCTCTCTCTCTAATATATTTATTTATTTATATTTTTATATGGAAGAAAAGGCCATCCAAATCGAACATTGGAGGAAAATGGTTACGCTGGATGTGGGAAAATATATAGGCCTCAGCTGGGGCTGCGTAAACACGAAAAAAAAAAAGAACTGCGTTCCTCATTAATCTTTGGACTCGAATATAAGCCTTATTAAAAGGACATCTACTTTTCATTTCCTATTTACTGACAATTAAATTTAGGGCTAGACAGAAAAAAAAATTTAGCAAAGTTTTTGTATGTTTGTGCGTGAGTGTGTGTGTGTGAGGGGGTACACAATATATCAAAAAGTTAAATTTATCAATAAATGTCAGATATAATTTAGACAAAATTTGTAAAAGAATAGTAACTTTTGTATCATTCTAGTATTATGCTATGCAGGCCTCCTCTCATCAAAGGTGTTGAGAACAAATCAATAATCTTAATAAGAACAGGTGAACAAGCTTTCGCATAGATTCTCTGTATTGCTAGAGTACACATTTGTTAGGGAAACAGGATTTCCGAGCATAACCCAATTTGTAGACCCCCCCCCACACACACACACACATTTAAAGAACCTGTAGTTACTCTCACTTAGTACTATAGGTGTGACTCTTCTTATGTGCATCTTTCTACTTGAAAACTTCCAGCATTTTATGTTTCTTTTATTAGCTTAACTTTGAATGAAGGTATTCCCGGATGTCTTAAGATTGTTTGGTATGGGAACTCACTCTGCCCAGCAGGCTTGTAGGCTTTAGTTTCCTGAACGAATTATCATTGACGACATCTTTTCTGTGAATGTAAGTTTTTTTTTTTTTAATTTATTTAGTTTTTATAATATGTATAAATAAATGAGGCATGGTGGCTGAGTGGTAGAACGCTTGGATTCGCTTGACTTACAACTCATGGGTTCTCGAGTTCAAAAAATTGGAATTGTACTACGTACTTAAATTCACGCAGAATATCTAGCACCCGAAAATTGTTTAAAAAGCAATAGTCGTTGTGTTCAACACATATATGCATTCTCCGTTTGGGACCCCTCAACTCAAGAAAACATTAAGAAACTGGAACAGACACAAAATAGAGCTGTGAGATTCATAACAAACGAATATTCACAATTGACTAGAGTAACACCCTTAGTAAAATCACCAAATTTAGAAAGCCTTCAGGACAAAAGACTCAAAACTAAAGTAGCAACTATACATAAAACACTGAACCTTAATCTTCAAATACAAAAACACAATTACATAAAATACTCAGAAAGACACAAAGATGAAGGCACATTCCTCATCCAATATGTTAGGACAAATTTGTACAAGTACTCCTTCTTTCCTAGTGCTATTAGAGCATGGAATAGGTTGCCTGAGCTAGCCAGGAAAACCAGTGACTTGGTAGAATTTAAGTCATTGGTTAATATGCATTACTGAATGCATTACGCGTTTTGAGTTTCGATCCCTGAGTTTGGAAACAAAACGTTTAACCACTCAGCCATCATATTAAAAATTAAAGTTGTACATATTAGTGAATAAAATTTGCAATTTAGCATCAACCATTGTTTTATGTTTTTATTCAGAGCACTCAGTATGAAGCTCGTCATTTTAACAATTTGTTTCAAATTTGGTCACACTTTGTTTGCATATGGAGCTGAAGCGAGAGATACCGATGTGAACGATATAGCTCATATCAACTTTACCTCAGACTTCCCATTTTATGGTGGAAAATACACGTTCGTTGCTGTAAGTATACCAGTGATGTTTAGAAATGATGTTTAGAAGTGATGTTTAGAAGTGATGTTTTGAAGTGATGTTTTGAAGCTGTGTTTAAAGTGATGTTTAGAAGTGATGTTTTGAAGTGATGTTTAGAAGTTACGCTATTCTGCCTCAACGTGGCACTCGGGTGGAAACGATCATTTGAGAAAGTGATTAGGCTAAAATAATTCAGCGGTTCTCAACCTTTTAAGCTCAGCGACCCTTTTTTACAATCCACAACTCTGCAGCGACCCCCCCCCCCCTCCGTACACACACACAGCAATAGAAGAACAGACAAAATTCAATCCATTTTGTCTATGGTCTTTGGCCACCCCAGACAAATCTTCCATCGACCCCCAAGGAGGTCGTGACCCACAGGTTGAGAACCCCTGGGCTAAATGAATAGCAAAACAAAACTCCTGTGGCAGTGTCCAAGGGAATGCAAGGGCTTTCCCATTGCACGGAGCGGAGTTGAAAGAGAGCTCCCTCGTCTCTGTCGATAATCCTTGCGCCCTTCATCAAGGGACCGTTACACTAATGGCGACTCCTGCACGGTAAGGAAAATGACGGAGGTTCCCGGTGTTCTCGGCCTTCGGCCATGCTTTCTAGCCCATGCGCATGGAGTGCCAGATATATTGGAAATAGCAATGCTTTACATAGGCATTGACTTGGATCTCTTCCAGACAGAACGGTTCGAAGAGCCTTCGGCTCAGCTCTTTTGACAATCAAACGGATCGAGATACAACTGTTCCTAGCAACTAATACATTACCCGAATCGGTAAATTTAATAATGGTGATTAATAATGCATGTTTGGTATTGCTAAAGGGAAATAAATATTACAGTATTCAGAGATATAAATTTAAAATAATACTTTTTTTTTAAAATTTCGATTGTATTATTATATAGATACAAAAGGATGGCTTCGTCGTGTTCAACAATCCGCTAATAAAATCAGCAGACGATCTCAAAGATGTTAATAATATGACCATTGCATCCATATGTCCATGGGTTTCACCTGTAACAAAGGTTACTATGTACTACAGGTAAAATTGTTTCATAATTTTATTTAAATAGAGTAAATTATCGCATTGTAATACTTTTCTGTTTTAAAAAAACTTTCCTTTGTATAACTCAAGTTTGAGCTCTACGGGGTGGCTGTGATAAAGCGCTCGACTTCCAAACCTAGAGATCTCAAGTTTGAATCCAGATGAAGCCTGACATTTTTAAATTTTGGGATTTTCAAGGCGCCCTTAAGTCAAGCCGACTCTATATGGTAGTTAATATTAGTTGGGGAAACTAAAGGCTGTTGGTCATTGTGCTGGTTACATGACACTCGTTAACCGAGAGTCACAGAAACAGGTGACTCTCGAGATTGCTATGTCTCTAGGTCCTAGGTAGCAGCTGTCATTTTTTAAAAATATATTTGTCTACCATGTCAGATCAAGTTGAAAATGTGTACGATTGTTTAATGTTCATATTAAAATAATGAATTAATAGAAAAAAAATTAATGGATTAAAACAATTAATAATTAATAAACAATGAATTAAAATTTCAAAAAAAAAATTATTTACAATAATAGGAAATAAAACTTGAAGTATTGAGATTTGTGAGTGTAAATGTAGAGTTTTTCTCCTTATTTATCATTTTTCTTGTTTCGTTGTATTTTTACCTACTTTTTGTTCCACCATTTCATCCCTTCTCCCAGTTAAATCGTCGCAAAATAATCTCTAATTCTCTTTCTCTTTTACTTTCTTTATGTCTCTTATCTCCCCTTTTGGTTTTGCTTCATACTAGAACGGACAGAAATCAACGTGTGAAATTACTTAGAAGTTATATGTAACTGTATGTCTGCAAGTAGCAAGGGCATTAACTTTTAAGAAACTGTCCTCGGCACAGTTAGTGTTGGTTATGCTGTAAATATTTGTTTACTCAGTTTATATGAATTCATTCGTCTTTCTGTCTGTCTGGGGGGGGGGATTCATGGATACGTTTTTACCCTACTTCCCATTATCGAAACACGTTGAAACTTTTCACAATTATACATAGTCAAGGACATTACATGGGCTATTAAAAAAATTATAATAATAAACTACCTATTGGTGGTGATTATGTTTGTATATAGGATTGTAAACTGCAGTTGATGCAACCTGGGTTATAAGATTCAAGGAATTCTATGTTTATTTATTATTTTTACTATTTTTTCATTGGACCATTGGTTGGGACAGAGTGACGGCGCTTGAGTTTTGTTATTGTTGTTATTGGAGGCATGATTTATAGAGCCTAGTCGTACGAGATGAGTAATATAGAAGTCAGTTTTATAATTATGTGTATATTCATTTAGTTAACGTTTGATGCGCTGTCTTCAGTTACAGATACCCTGATTACTTTTATTAAAGTTATATTTTTTTTTGTTAATTCATCTCTGGCGTCTCTTTGAGTTATTGAAAGAAGTATTAGTACATTATGTATCAAGTATAATCTCAGTAAGGAGTTCGCAAAAAAACAGGACATGAATCTTGCAGTGTCGAGAAACTTGACACTGATAAAGCTGTTCTTTTTTTTTTTTTATTTAAGATTATTTTAAGTATTGTACTTTTATTTTATTTTGATACATTTTACATGTTTTATGTCATTTCAGACTTACAGAAGCGGAAGACGAAGTCTGTACGTATTTAGCGGGACTCTCACGTGACCAACTCTTTCTAGATGTGGATACGTCTTTCAATCCACGTTACGCTCTGGTAGTTACATGGATTGCTTACGGATCAGGACTATCAGGCGACGGGAGTACCAAAGTAAGTAGGTTAACATCAATCATCTAGCAGACAATATGTCTGTAACGCTATTTCTATTTAAGTGCTAGATGTGATGATGTCTTGATGTTACGATAAGATTGGGTTGAGCAGACAATGCATTTCTGATGTTGTAATTTAGTATAGATTTATACTTTTAAACATTTACTGAAAACTAAAACAATGTCGTCATGCTGGAGATTCAAATATAAGTATAAATATTTTTAAAAAATGAGATTTCATAACACTAAATACAAAACTTTTTATTCTGGAACTTATAAGGCTTGTCTTCGAGGAATTATGAATCACTTTGATATACACACTGTAAAATACAAGTTTAAATGTCGTTCAAACTCCTACCTGACTATATTTTCATTTAAATACTTTTTAAATCTATCGTCCATTACGGTCTAGAATTAACTTTCCCCCGTGATGCAAATATTCAACCAATGAATGGTTTTACACATCTGCTCGCTGAACAGAGGTTATCGGGTTCGAATCCTGGTGAAGACTGGGATTTTTTATTTCGGGATCTTACGGGCGCGTCTGAGTCCACCCATCTCTAATGGGTACCAGACATTAATTGGGGAAAAGTAAAAAGGCGGTTGGTGTTGTGCTGGCCACATGACACGCTCGTTAACCGTGGGCCACAGAAACAGATGTCCTTACAGATTGCAAGGCCTGAAAGGGAACTTTTTTTTTTACATTTTAGTGCAAGATTTAACTGGATTTTAGAAACGGAACTATATTGTATTAAGGCACTTTGTAGGCCATTGGTTTCACCTTTGTGATACTAAGCTTTGAAAGTAGTTGACATTTAGATCATGAGACGGACGTTCTTGATTTACTTTTGTTTGCATTTTATGTTTGCCTGCTGCCGGGTATTCCCTTTGCTTTTTATATAGCTGGGAATAACCCATCCATTTCCAAGTCCACAAATGTAATGTCAGGTATTCATTAGAGCTGGGCGGACTCAAAATTCAAAACCACAGTCTTTATCAGGATTCGAACCCGGGACACCCGATTCAGAAGCCAAACGCTTTACCACCACTTATTAAAATTAAGAACATTGGCTCGTACTTTTAGTAATGAAAGACTTTGCAGCAGCCGATACGCTACATCTAGAGCTAACTGTACCATTGCATCTAAAGCAGGGGTGAGCAACAATTTTGTATCGAGGGCTGCATTAAAAAATTTGGGAATGGTGGGCCACGTATATATATATTTATATATATATATCTGTACACTGTGGCATTTTACGCCCCGAGAGACGATCTTTTCCCTTTGCAACTTCTTGTGTGACTAAAGAGGCTAATCCTTGATACACTGCTGCGATCGCAGGTTGGGCATATGTAAACACCAGGCGTCGTTGCATTTATCAAGAGACCCGATCAAGACTCTGGCATCAAAACCCTCCTATAGAACCAACACTATTCGGAGAGCTTCCTGAGCTGGAAAACATTGCGCGGTTCATCTCGTATTTAGGATTACTGATCTGAACCCTCCGACATGTAAAATGAGAACGAAAAAAAAGAACAGATGTACGTGTACCCAAATAGTGTGAGCAGCAGCAAAGTGTTTTTAAGTCTGGAAATACAGCTTCTGGCACCCATAAGATTCCCGTGGAAGTACTGACTGGAACTTCTCTTTGATTGGAGTTATGTCCTCTGGAGCTGAATCAGCTTCTGCGCGAAATGGTGAGCTGATGGTATTGAAAACTGGTTTTTGACGTCTTAAAATTTGCTTTTACAAATTGTATAATTAAGGAATCTAAATAAGTGTTGTACTTTTAATCATTTCACTAGAAATATTTTACCTTTCAGCAAAGGAAAAAAACAAAACCTGTTTTATTTTGCTTGTAGAAATGGGAAAGCCTCGTTTGAAAAGATTTAACATGCATTGGCATTTTATTGCAAAAGGCCCTTTGCAAAAGCATTTATGAAACACTCGAAATATGTCTTCCACTCTTCATTAGAAATATTGGTAATAAATTCACAATCAATGTCCTTCAAGTAACAGAACAATTTCTTCCTTGAGATTTTATATTGTTCTCAATTACCTTGCCCATGCTAATATAGCGGATACATTGGATTACTTTGTTCCTAAATCGGAAATACCTGTAGTTAACACCCCTAGCTCTAATAAGTTTGATTACTACGCTGCACTGGGCAATAGTATGTTGCAAATGTATGCAGCTTTGTGCAAACTTTTCTGGTTTGAGTTTATGGTTGGGATATCAAAAAAAAAAAAAAAAAAAAAACTATTTTACTCAGTCAAAGATTGAGCTTGAGTTGTAACATTCAACACAGTTCTTCATAGCATTGAATAAATACGGATCAGAGATTGAGTCTTGAACTGAGTGTATTGATGTATAGTCAATAAGCATAATCTTCATTTACTTGAAACATTTTATAATAGACAGTTTCAATAATGTCTATAGATATTATTTTAAATATATTTGCATTTTTATATATATATATATACTGTGGGCACACCTGATTTCTGTGGGTGTCGGCGGGCCGCATAAAACACTCCTGCGGACCATAATTTTCACTCCCCTGAACTAAAGTAATATTGACTAATTTTATTTGTTCTTTTTTAATTTGCTGGTCAGTATAGTTAAAAACTTTCTTTTGCCCCACAGAAAAACGTGTTTCAGTTGGTCATTGCTACAGACACTGTCCAGAGTTTAGCAGTGATGTGGTATGAACAGATGGAGTGGATTAGTATAAATGACGTCATAGTGAGCACAGAAGACGTTCAGAAACTCCCAGATGACGTACATATTAGCACAGTAGTAAGACTTCTTTAAAAGAAGCCTCAAAACTTTACTAGAAATACAATAGAGCACTTGGTTTGAATTAATATATTTTATTTGACGTTTCAAACGAATAAAAATAAACATCTAGGCGCTCTGCTGAAATCCCGACTCGAGCTGATTTGTGTTATTCGTCGCTGGGAATGGCCCCCAATGTCATGCGCCTGCTGATATTTGAATGGCCCGGTCGCTGAAGCAAGTCCTTGAACTATTAAGAGACACAGAAGAGGCTGAGAATTGTAGAGGTTCCTTCCTCTAGCCACGGAGTTAAGGATGGATTCTCTCGAAGGAATGCGTAAGGATCAGAAACAGGAATTCGGGAATCCATGAACATGAATTCGGATCCACGAGCTTGCTGAAACAAAGATTCGGATCCAGGAGCTTGCTGAAACAAAGATACGGATCCAGGAGCTTGCTGAAACAAAGATTCGGATCCAGCAACTGGCAGGAACAAGGATTCAGATCCAGCAACAGGAAACAGTCGGTGTCTATAGCCGCAATCAGGATAAAATAAAAACACCGAATGAAATATATTCATGTTATAAAAGTGCATTGTGTTCTCCTCGGGCATAGCTATCAATCAAAGCATCACTTAAGATCACTTGACACTTACGATGACAATACAATGGAGAGAGACAGTGACAAAGAAAGCTATGGACAGTGAAAGTACATGGGTCTCAGCCCATGAAGAAAAACGCACAAACCGGAAAACGGCCAGCTCCTCTACCACCGAAGCAAAAGCCAAGGGGACCCTAACTTGCGCTATCTGTGGACGGGAGTGTCTCTCCAAAATAGGGCTCCACAGCCACATGAGGAAGTGCGCTCTGAGATGAACCATAGTCGTCCTACGACTGAAGGAGGCCAATGATGGATAGTGGTCAACTACATTGACGTCATTGTTTACATACGTCCGTCGGCCATATACAATGGAATGAGACTCACAGGTAGAGAGTACCCCTCAAGGGGCGCAATTCTTGTCTGAACAAAATTGGACAAAGGGAAATAATGCTGAAATTATTTTCTAAGCGTAGATTCAATGCGTTAATAGATCATCAAAGCGATCACCCGAGATAAAAAGAAAAAAAATACAAGGTACAAATATACGCACGATTGTATCAATGGTCAATTAATGAATGCAGAAATAATGTCAACACATGGCGGACATAAGCTAATGCAATAAATAAATGTGTACACGTATAGTAATCATGTTTCTTACTTACGACTGCGAGAAATACACACAATGCACATATTAAATGGATGCGCGGTGGCTAAGCGGTGAAGTGCTCGTCTTCCGAACCCGGGGCCCGAATCCTGGTTAAGACTAAGATTTTTTTTTTTAATTTCGGGATCTTTGGGTGCCTCTAAGCACATTCAGCTGTAATGGGTACCTGATATTAGTTAGGGAAAAGTAAATGAAACTTTACTTTCATTTTAAATACTGTTATGGGTTTTGCGCGGTGTCGAATGTAATCAATGCAATGATCATGAGGTAACCTTCAACTAAATCAGGAACACCGGCGAAATGCCAAAAAATCAATATAAGTAGTCGATGCTAGTATCAAAACAATCATAAATACTATAATACTTAAGAAGGGATCCGTCCAATGTCGTTCAGTAAAGCAGTATATCTATTATCTGCTGTTCAACACAAAGCGTCTTGTTTGTAGCGTAACTTAGAGCGTTCTTGTTTTTTAAAGATCTGTCACGTCACTTGTCACTAAGTAAATCTTTCCCCTTATTCCCGAAACAAATAACTAAATTCTAATCATGTCATAACAAAACCAATGAAATTAGGTAGATCCAGATTACCATGATCCAGCAATGCACAAAGTTCTTACTATAAAGTTCAAGGAAGCACGATGAATGGAATCTGTGAATGAACACCCCAATAATGAAGGGAGTGACCTCTGCTGACTGAAAACGTTTTAAGACTTATATCCTGCTAGGGTGGAAACAGGGAAAGACAGATCACGTGATAGATCAAGATGGAGAACAGACATTACCAAGATTAGCGACGCCCACTTATTTGCTAATAAAGTCTTAAGAACACCTGGCCAGAGGTCAAGCGTGATCAATGGGAGGGGTTAGTCTGCCCGCCTCTCGAGATTATCTCGCGCGACCGTGAGAGTCAAAGCTGAAGGACAGGACACTTAAATAGAAACATATGGACGTTGCCCATGTGGTCAAATGGACTTAAATGTGGTGGGGTTTAGAAAAGTGACTTATAAGGATGAGGAAGAGGTGGGGAAATCTAGTCCAGACAAAAACGCTTTACACCGTTCAATAAAAAAATAATTTCTGACTAATTTATTGAAGTCGATGGTTTTTGTTGTTTTTTTTACTAAGGGTACGTATTGTCACATCTACCCAAAGGCCATTTCTCAGATAGGGCCTACCCTCTGTCCAATAGAGACACACAAGACATTGGATTAAACCACACTGACCATGCTATAGTGTCACATACATGCCATAGGAAAGCAATTAGGTGACTATCAAAATATAAACTTGGTACATAAAACACCCCCACAAAGTATTATTTAAGGGGAATAACTACACATTTACAGCCATATATCTAAATGCAGTAATAATGATTCATCTTTTTTAATATGAAATAAAATATTCTTAAATAACAACTATGTCTATTTAATTAACTAATGGTTAATTTTTTTTTTATTGATTCATTGTTGTCTTCTACAATAATTAATTTGTGAAAAGTTTTAACTGGATTAGAAGTGAGAGAAAAAATGTGTACAAAATGTGTATCGAACAGTAAGAGTGAGTTGATAAAAGCTTGGTAATAAGAATGTTATTTTATTTATAGATTGATTGATTTACTATTTATTCACATATTTTATCTTAATGAGATATAGACATGTCCTAGTCTAGATATATTTATTCACAATCTTTTATTGTGCTCACTTATCAAAAAGGCTGGATTCTTTAAAGGCGATGGGCAAACACATGAGCTTCTGCCAATATCAATGTCCAAGAATGTGTTTAGTATTATGAATGATACCAATGTCGACGTGCCAGGACAATATATCTTTAGGTACGTGAAACAGAATTATAAAAAGAATATCTTCTTGACTTTTTCATTAGGGTCACGATTTGAACTAGGAACCTTTGGCTAGACATAAACGCTTATTAGCGACACTGGTAGCAAGCTGAAATGAATTTCCTAAATCGGAGGTCCTTAAGTTGTAATTCTCGTCTGAGATTATCTTTCACCATACAGTCGTCATCTTTTACTTTCAATAACTCGTATGCAGTCTGAGTCAGAGGGTGCGCGGTGGCTGAGTGGTTAAGCGCTTGCCTTCCAGACCTAGGGACCTGGGTTTGAATTTCGGTGAAGACTGGGATTTTAACATCATCTGACCTCTAGACCGCATTTTTTTTTTACTCTGTGTCAGAGCCGGATTTAAGTATGCGGAGCCCTTCACTTCATTGACTTATTAATAATTAAACATTTTATTTCTTATTTACCCATTTTCGTTTCACGTTGACACTTACTGCTTACAATTAATAAGGTTTCAAAAAGAGAAATAACCTCTACATCATAGAGATAAATTGTGGTCCTCATTGTTGCCTATGCCATTATTTTTGGTATTAAAGTAATTATATTTTGATTGTTTGTTTTAGAATTGACGGTGCACCGATGAATATAACGTGGACAGAACCGCCTATTTCAGGGGATGGAAAGCTCACATTACAGACGTCTACTAACAAAATGGTGAACACAGAGAATATTATAAAGCCCACCAGGCTAGCAATGACTACCATACTAGAAATAACCGCAACAATACCAGCTACTACCACAATACCCATGACATCAACGATACCATCAACTACCACGATGCCAGCTACTAATACGATACCAGCGACTACCACCAAATCAACGACAACCTCAACACCAGTGACTAGTACATTACCTACCACAACAACAAAGTTAACAACGGCCACAACCCTACCAACGATTCCCACAACATCAAAGCCAGCCGCAATACCGGCGACCACCACATTAGTGACAACGACAAAATTACCGCCAATAATCACATTGTTAACAGCTACCACACCTCCATCAATAACCAGAGCAGCGAATACTAATACAACATTAACTACACAGATAATCCTTTCTACCACAAAACCAATGCCTGTAACTACAACAACTAAAGCTACAACAGCAACTACTAACAGAGCTGGAACAAACGTAACTACTGCGCCTGTGTCTCCTGCAATGTCCCAAGATTTTGATGCATCCTCAAACAATTACTCAGGTTGGAATATTGTCTTAGCAATGATAGCACATACTAACGACGTCATTCTTGTTGCGATTTTTATCATAAACAAGGCTCAAAGCCAGATTTTTTTATACATGACCACTGTAACATTTTAAATAAATATATTAATAATTATTTTAACGTAGGCACTGAAAGGGATTTTTGAGCATATAATTTTATTGTATGTTTAAATTTTAAAAAATCTATCTCGTATTATTTCATAATTTCTCGTTTGTATTTTATAGTCATATTTTTATATTTCAGGCTGTAAATCTCGAGATCAAGATATGTACAAAGAAGGTTTGTGTCACGGCTTCGCTGCTGGATTTGGCGCTGCACTGTTAACATCAGTTGTCGCCCTTGTTTTAATCATCTGCTGTAAGCGTCATATAAACTTAAAGAAGAGACCTGCGCAGTCCAACAACTTGTCCATGTACCACAGTCCAGATCAATCCTGTGACAACGAGGAACATGTCTACAGTCCAGCTACTTCCCCCGTTTTTACCCTAGTCAATAGCCCAGTCATTGGGGCAGTCAAAAACTCAGTCGTATGCCCGGAGTCGAAGATTTACATCAATATATCTGAGATTAAAAACGCGGAAATTATTTATCAAAACCATCAATAGACAGAATGGTCAATATTTGCATTCGTATCTTATAGATTATATATATTTATATTTATAGCTTTTTTATAGCGCTACTTTCATGCTTATAGCACGCTCAGAGCGCTTTGGTCCAATCTCATTTGTGGACCAGTGGGGGGGGGGGGGGGATCTAGGAGCTGGTTTTCCTTGTGCCTTTAGGTGCTCAGTAAACACAACTCTGCCCGAGTCGGGTGTCGAACCTCGAGCCCCCTTCTAGGTAGCCAAGCCTAGTTCCTACAAAAGATATGGTATTTATGTCCTAAGCAAGTCAGTTTGTTTATCTAGTATAGCATGATAAAAAAAGATTTAAAATCATCTTAGTGGTTTATCTGGCTGATCTAGGCTAGCCACTTTTTGAAGTAATGCCACCAGGGAAAGAGCATATGTACGAATTTATCCAGGCAAAAGAAATATGCCTTTATCTTTGTGTCTTTCTGAGTTGTTTTTTTCCATTGTGTTTTTGTTTTCGTAAGTGATGTTTCAGTGTTTCATATAATAGTATTGCATCACTTAACCTAAATGTACTAAACAAAAGGTTAAAGGTTTTAGACCCTGTCATCTACGGAACCATATAATATAAAGATTTGAACCCAAGAACCATCGTTTCTGAAGCCAAGCGCTTACCGTTTGGCCACCATGCTTCCTATACAAATTTGGTTTCTCCTAACGTTAGTACGTTTTAAAAATGTTATGAATGCACATCAAGAGCAATACGTTAACTGTACCACTGAGTGAAAATTATTTCCTACTTGTGAGAGAACAAATACAATTTGGGGGGGGGGGGGGGGATTTCAGCTTTTTTTTTTTATATTATTATTATTTGCCTCCCTTAGTCGTAGAACGACTATGGTTTATCTTAGAGCACACTTCTTCAAGTGGCTGTGGAGCTCTATTTTAGAGAGACACTCCCGTCCACAAATAGCGCAGGTTAAGGTGGCTTTAGCTTCGGTGGTAGAGGAGCTGGCCATTTTTCGGATTGCACGTTTTTCTTCCTGAGCTGAGACCCATGTACTTCAACTGTCCATAGCTTTCTTGGTCACTGTCTCTCTCCATCTGGTGCGGTCTAGAGCTATGTCTTCCCAATGGTCAGTATTGATGTTCACTGATTTGAGGTCCCGTTTTATTACATCTATGTAACGGAGGTGTGGGTGACCTGTTTTTCTGGAGCCAGACGCGAATTGCCTGTAAAGAATGACTTTCGGGATGCGCTTGTCCTCCATCCGGCGAACATGTCCAAGCCAGCGCAAACGGCGTTGTCTGAGGGCTGTAAAAATGCTGGGAATACCTGATCGCGCAAGGATCTCAGTATTGCACACTTTTTCTTTCCATGAGACATTCAAGATCCTACGGAGACATCTCAAATGGAATGAGTTTAGTTTTCTCTCTTGCTTTGCGTAGGTGGTCCATGATTCACTGCCATACAGCAGTGTATTCATAACGCATGCCTTGTAGACTTCCATTTTGGTCACCGTAGTTAGCTTATGGTTTTCCCAAACTCTTGGATCTGAGTCTAGTAAAGGTCGTTTTTTTTAGAGACAGGTCATTTTGAATTGTGGATCCCAGATAGCAGAATTCGTTTACGGAGTCCAGCTTGTTTTTTTTTTTGTATACAAAGCTTGTCTCAAAACCTTCTTCATATCTGTTTTGTACAAATTTTGTTATTTCTTCTTGGATGAAGTTGAATTTTTGAACCATTCATTGAACCAATAAAAAAAAAATTAACCAATTAATTAATTAAGAATAATTAAATATTTTTTTAGACCAAAAAACGAAAAATAAATCTACAGTATTGAGATATATGGCTTATATATATATAAGGAGTTTTTCCCCGTAGATAAGCTTGTTCTTTTGTTAAGTATTTCTTATATTTTGCTTGTTGTCGTAGCTTTAATAGATGAATGAATGAAGTATGATTATATTTGGACTAGAATTCGCAAGTTTGAAAGTATGAGAATAATTCATTGTGCTTAAAGGTCCAAAACAGGTTATGATAATTACTAAGACTTAGTGCTGTGCCATTTTTGTTGAAAGAAATTGAGATTTTTTATTTCAAATGGTTGAATTCTGATGTTTACAATTATTTATGGGTTAGGGTTAGGGTGAGGCGGGTCTTGACTTAACGGGATAATGATGAGTGATCACTAGAAACTTTTTAAAAATTTTTTCTTCTGCGTAATTCATTTTGTTAATAAAGCTATTGAAAAAAAGAGTCCAAATTTATTGTGTATCTAATACGTTTTTGTTTTATGAAACTTAAACAACAAAAAATATTAAATATATATTTTTTAAGCTTCAATGTTTATCTAGGTTCTGCATAGTCCCTGACGTGCTCTGAAAATCAGGTTTCTTTTCTCCCGGGTACGCTGTTCTGCCTCACCGTGGCACCCGGGTGGAAACGGTTACTTGAGGGGGTAACTAGGCTAAATGAATGGCGAAACAAAACTCCCGTGGGGATGCCCACGGGTAGACGAGAGTCCACCTCTTGCACGGGCGGAGTTGCAAAAGAGTCCCCATAAACCTGTCACACATCCATGCGCTGTTCCTCAAAGGGACCGTTACATAAATGGCGGGTCCCGCACAGTTAGCTTGGTACAACGAAGGAAAATAGCGGAGGCTCCCGGTGTCCTCGGCCTTCGGCCATGTGCAGCCAAGCATGCGTCGGGGGCCAAAGGCATTGGAAACAGCAATGCTTTTCATAGGCATTGACTCGGGTCTCTCTCAAACAGAAAGATGTTCACAAAGGTTTTTTTTTACTGTTTGGCGTCCAAACAGGTTTTTTTTCAAACTTTGAGCTCGAAGAGCCTTCGGCTCAGCTCATAAGACGATCAAACGGTTTCTTTTCTTGGCTCATTAGGGGATACTTACAGATTTATTACTGCAGATCTGTAGTAAACACTTTTTATGCTTATAGCATGCTCAGAGCGCTATTCCATTAGGACTAAAACAGAAAGATTTAAAAACTCCTTTATCCCACTATCGGTCAGAGTGTTACAAGATCATCTGTCGTCATCGAGAAGTACTTAGAAGTCAAATTCATAAAGCGCTGGTTGTGAATGTGTATGTGTTTCGTGTGTAAATGTTGTTCGAATTTTTCATCCATATTGTTTTTGTAAAGTAGTTACGCTGAAGTTGTCAACTGTAGTCAAACTGAATTTCCATTTGATTGGATCAATAAAATTATCTTATCTTATCTTATCTTATCTATGGTCCAATCTCATTTATGGACCAGTGGGGGGAGGGGTGTTTATCTGGGAAAAGGTTTTCCGTGCTGCCTTTAGGCGTTCAGTAAACACAACTGTGCTCGAGTCGGGTATCGAACCTCAAGCCCTCTTCAAAGGTAGCCTTTCAACCAAGCTTTCTACGAAATGGAGAGAGAGAAAGAGAAAGATGGAAAGAGAGATAATGTTTGAGAAAGAGATAGACATGTAAAAAAAAAAAGAAATTGTCAAATAGTAACTTTATTTCAGTATAAGTGTTATAGCAATAGATTACAATGGACATAACACAATCTGTCGATGACAAAATAGAATCTTAAAGCTCCCCAAACGCTAAATGAAAAAAAAAATGACAATAGTAGTAAAAATAACAAGGATGCCATGTGGCAACGACAAACCTCACATACCCATTAGTGTTGGGTGGACTCAGAGGAGTCCTTAAAATTCAGAAATTTTGAATGGGATTCAAACTCAAGACATATCGTTAGGGAATCCTAGCACTTTACCCCCTAGCTGTTGCGACACCTACAAACGTGAGTTTGTCAAAAAGAGTTGAACTCCATCTCAATGGTACACAACCTTCTGTCGAATCTATTTACATGAATGCTCCGCTTATTAAGAAAAATTCGGGCCTCAAAAAAAGGCTAAATTAACTTCTCCTTTTTCTTTAGTGCCATTAGAGAATGAAATGGGATGCCTGAATCAGCCAGAAAAAGCAGGACTTAGCAGAGTTCAAGTTATTGTGTAGGACTTAATTATCTTCTTTTTAAAGTCTGTAATATTATAGCAATATATAAGATAACAAAATAAGATTAACTATTATATCAAGGGGAATAATCCAGAACGACATCCCAAAAATGCAAAAACTAACAGTTGTAGGTACTGACCTCAGGCATTCAATATCAAGAAACGTACAATCAAATATTTCTTTAATTATTTTTTCAGTATGCTTTATTACTTATATTTTTCTTTAAATGATATAACAAACAAGAAAGACTTAAAATAATAACTTAAAAAAAAAAGACAATGTCTCCTTTGTACATGTTGTAGAGTGATTAATTTCATCTAGCCCAATAATAATAATTTTAAAAAATCTTTATTATCCATATGGGACTTTGTCTTACCATTTGTGCTTAACATGACATAAAACATTAGATGAATGTAACATATTTCTCTCACATACCACACAACCCATATCAAAGATTTTGGATACAGAAGTGTATAAAACTACTAAACTTTATAATTTTTTTGATGACAACCCTTTAGATCTAGACTTAAAGAACGTGCCCAAAAATATTCCCGAACAATCGTTCATTCAATAATTAAATAAATATGAAGATAAAGATTTCTTGTTCTATAGCCAAAACAAAAACAATGTATAGTCTTTTAAAAAAAATAATTAAAATATTCTGTTATTATAATATATTTCTAGCCAAATTGAAATTATTTTCTTTTTATAATCTGAACTTTTTTAACGGTCAAACTAGACTTTTCTCAGTGAGGCCAACGAGTTAGTAATTCGTTACAGACGTTTATCTTCTCTTATATAATACAGACGATTATGCCCTACGTGTCATGCATCAAGTAATGCATATAAACCAATAATTTAAACTCTGCCAAGTCAATAGTTTTCCTGGCTGGCTCAGGCAACCTATACCAGGCTCTAATACCACTAGTGAAGAAGGAGCACTTGTACAAATTTGTCCTAGCATATGGAACGAGCAATGTGCTTTTTTTTGTGTCTTTCTGAAAAATTTATTAGTTTCTGAGAATCAAGCCCGCCCACGCTTTTCTCAGGTTCCACGAATGTATTACTTGCATGGGCGTAGCCATGATTTTTTTTCGGGAGGGGGGGGGTTTCGGAAGACGCTTATTGTGCCCTAGAATAGGTTCTTCCTGAAGTTAAGGACAAAATTGTAGACCCCCCCGCCATTGCCAGCAAGGGGGTCTGGGGGAGTGCTAGGAGCTTCCCCAGCGCGGGGCGGAACCCCACCGCCAAACACTATTTCTGATATTGAAAGCCAACAAAATGCATATTCTGAGGTATCTGCAGTGCATTTTCCTGCTATTAAAAAGTTTTATTTCAAAAAACTAATGTGCTATTCTTACTCACATAGACCCTCCCGCGCCGTTCGGCGCATTTGCCGTCAAGCTGTTTCCACAAAAATCTGTTACTGGTAATGTCTGAAGCCTCTTCCCACCTGCTATGAGGACCTCCATGAATGTGTGGCGCCAAGTTGTACTAGGATGTCATCGCAACTCTTCTTATGCGTAATTCATTTTGTCGGAGAACATGTCCCGCAAACCTCATGCGACGTTCTGTCACAAATTACTAAGTGGTCGACTCCTAGTTCGGCATAGGATTTCCATGATTTACACCCGATCTCTATAACTGACTCCTCAAATCTGTCTTAGCCATCTTTGTTAAGCCACATTTAGTGTTTTTCAATTTCGGTAGATGACTATTCTCTGCACTTTAATAATTGAGCCCCGCCACTGGTAGAAATGTGTAACTTCTCTTGAATACGCTCTTGGAATTAAGTGACTGTAGTTTGCTTTAGATTTTATATCGAAAAGTGAAGTTTTATCGTCAAAGTCATCTGTTGGAAGTTTTAAGGTAAAGAATCTCTGGAGTTTTTTTTTGGTTGTTTTTTTAAATTCAAAACCCCATTTAGCTACGGTCATAGAATTTAGTAACTGTAGTTTGCTTAAAAATAATATTGAAGATAGAGGTTTTCCACCTCAAAACGCTCTGTAGGGGGATTTTAAACTCAAAACTGTAGGAGAGGGATTTAAACTCAAAACTCGCAATTGTCTTGGCTACGCTCAAATAATTTAAGTGTGTAATTTGCTTTTTTTTTTATATTGAAGAGGTATTTTTTAGCTTCAAAACCCGCTGAAGGGGGGGGGGGGTTAAACTCAAAATTGAGTCAAAATCCATTTAGCAACGCTCATAACATTTTGAGTGCATAATTTGCTTTTTTTTATACCGGGTATTGAGGATATATTTTTTAGCTTCAAATCCTACTGAAGAGGGGGTGTGGGTTAACTCAAAACCCTTGTGGCTACGCTCATAGAATTTTGAGTGTGTAATTTTCTTTTTTTTTATATTGAAGAGAGGGTTTATCGTAAATTTTTGAGGGGGGTTAAAAATCAAAATCTTCCTTAACTGTGCTCGTGAAATTTGGGGGATTGTCGTTTGCATTTTTTTTTGTTTTATGTTATAGAAGAGGGGAATTTAACTGCGGAACCCCTGGTAGGGGGGTTTAAACTCGAACCCCCCTGGTAGGGGGTTTTAAACTCAAAAACCCCTTGTAGGGGGTAACTCAAAACCTCCTTTGCTGTGCTAGGGCAAGTGATGGTTTAGTATTAAAATCTCACCTAAAATAAACAAAATGAAAGCAAAAAATCATTTCATTTCGGGGGGGGGGGGGGGTTGAATCCCCAAAACCCCCCTGGCTACGCCCATGATTACTTGAATAGAGGTATTGTCAAAATAAATCTTTTTAAAACAAAAAATCCTTAATATAACCTGAGAGTGCTCTTAATAGCAAATTAATTTCATATTTATTTTTTTTTAAAAAGGAAATTCTTATATTCCGACTTTCTTTCGCCTTCCACCATGTTATTTGGAATAATTAACTATGACTTTTGATCTAGACTTAATGGACACCACTAGGAATGTTACGGAACATTAATTTTTTAAAGCTCTTGAATGAATAAGACCTACATGTGGAAATACCCCAACACGTGTATAGTCTATCCAAGAATAGATATTTTCTAGTTCTCTAGCCAAATTTAAATTATTGTTCTCATACTCTGAAAAATGACAAGGGTCAAAACTAGAGTTTTCCAACTGGAGCCAACGAGCTAGTAATTCTTTTTCCGGACCACATACATCAACTGTCAAAAGTCTAGGAACATCGTTTGAGACGTCTTCGAGATCCGTGTCCAGCTTTTATTTTTTCAGCCCACCCAGAAGTTTTTCCAGGAAGGTGCGAGTTTAATAGAAGTATTGTAATAAAAGACCAAACATCTTCCTCCCCCCCTAGCTGACAGTGAAAAATCAATAAATCACTTTGTGTTCAATACTAGTATTACTTCGCCGAGGTCGTATGTTTCCCCAAAAAAAAAAAAATTACTTATTGGGCGGCAAGTTGTCTCCTTAGAAAGTTTGCTGTCTTTGTCTGCAGTCTTTTTCAAGATCCGGCCCGCGAGGTACTTCCATCCGGTCCGCCGAAAAGTTGACACAAAGTATAGAAAGTCACCTCTTCCCCCCCCCCTCCCTAAAATGTTGAAAATGTATATTTACCTCCTTTAGGGCTCCCCCACTTTTTTTTCTAATGAATTGTTACCAAGAGACTTTTAACATTTGTGCGTTTATGAAATAGGACTCAGAAAATAGTATCTACCAGGAAAAGTGAACGAATCATTCCTTTTTAGGTGGAAAATGATAACATGTTTGTTTTGTAAAGAAAGTTTGGCTGTTTTAAAAAAACAACAAAACAACAACAATAAAATTAACAGAATTTACGCCATATTCTGAAGCGTAAAACGAAATTTCAAATATTCCAATAATTAATGTAAATACTAGATCCTCGCGTTTCAAATAAAATAATTTCAGGTCATTTTCATATATTTAAACAAAAAATAATTTTTTCGATCATCTGGCCTGCGATACTAGTGTTCGAAATTAAAATGGGCCGCAGAACAAATTAGGTTGGGCATCACTGCTCTAAGGTCCTCCATAAAAATGCGTCGCCAAGTTATGCGTGGACGTCTCTGCTTACCTTTCCTTTTATTTGCCAAGACGTCAATGCAATCATTAAGACGCGCGATTCATTTTGTCGTGTGACCGACATCGCTCCGACCAAAGAATTTTTTTTTTAGATGATCTATATTCTCTTCGGAACTTACAAAGGCCATAACAAGATCTACTTAAAATAATTACTTAAAAGTAATTATATTGTCATTCAAAATAGTTTAACCGATATTCCTTTCATTTTATATATTTATTTTCAATATATATATATATATATATATATATATATATATATATATATATATATATATATATATATATTGTTCATAGATAGGTTAGGCCTAAGCCTTTTTATTATATTTCTACATTTTAACTTCCTTGTCAGAGTTGGTGATTTTCTCTACAGCTCATTATTGTAAAATCTAGATCTTCATTGCACAAGTAGGGCCTTGGTATGTTTGGCATACATTACGTTTAGGCTCGGGTGACACTTTGTGATCTACCTGTTTTAAGTTATACAGTGTTCTTTTAAAGTTCTGATCTATAGAAATAAATAATGTATACAGAGGGTGCATTCCGATAGTGTGCTGCTGTGGAGTTTATTTGAAAATGGACTTGGATTAAGTTCCTCACCTGTGTGCAGAAGATGGGGTTATTATTCAAGTTAATATTGTGTTTCACGGTCTTGACATGTGCAAGTAGTGTATGTAAGATATAGTGAACATTTTATTAGCTTTCTAGATAAAATGACAATGTCTTCAATTCGAAGACGAAGAATGAGTTCAGGGTATCACATGACGACGAAAACCAGATATAAATGCGTAAATTATTTTTAAAAAAGTAACTAACTCTATCTCTCTCTTTTTTTTAGGATACCTCAGCTTTTTAGCTTTTATTTAGCGCTATATTGTTTCACTTGGCATTCAATAATTTTCTTAAAAATGTGATCTAATAATACTATACCATATAGTTTGTTATGGTAGACAATTTGTAGGTAGGTATTCCAAATTAGGTTTCTATATTCTAATAAAATAATTACATTGATGTCTCTTGGTTTTTTATTTATGGCTTTAGGTACTTTACTAAAGAAAATAGCAGTATTTACATTTGCACAGGTTTGACTGTTTGCGTCAATAATATCATCTAAAGTTTTTTTTTTTGCTGCCTCAACCAGCTCACATTCACTAAATAAGTGTTTCTCTGGGTTTTGGTTTTCTTTTTTACAAATTACACAGGTATATTTGGACCATGTTGTAGTTGAGAGTCTTCCTTTTATTGGGGTCATCCCGAAGAATAATCTGTAGGCCACTTCTCGTGCTTTGGGTGTTACGTATTTGTTGTGTATATGCGTGAATGTGTCTGTCCAGTTGGTTGGTTTAACCCCTAACTCCCTGACCCACTTTATTATAACTTCTAGGTTTTCTTTCAACTGGTCTCTGAGTATAGTGTATATTGTTTTTGAGTCGTGGTGTGTTATGTTTTCATTGCTGGGTAGGTGTCTTGTGAGTGATCTGTGGAATGGATGTGTATGGTTACCAAAATGATGGGGTGTGTTGTTTGAATGGGGAGAAGTTTGTTTAGTCTAAGTCCAAAATAATATACTACTAAGGGGAAGTTATTGGGAGACCTTACTACTTTCCCTACACATTTTATTCTAAGCGTTTTGATTTTTGTGTGAATGTCTTGTAAGCCTATCCCTCCTTCTTTTTTGTCTTGTATGAGTGTTGTATGTTTTATGTTCCTTATTGTGTTTTTGAAAATAAAATTTCTGATAGTGGTATTGATGTTATTTATGAAATTAGGAGGAGGTTCTACTATATTTGCTAAGTAGATTATCTTCGGGATGACCAAGATGTTTATTAATATAGCTCTCCCAAATATGGTTGTCGCCATGTACTGAAACATTCTAATCACGTTCTCTTGTGTGGGCCAGAATCTCTGCCCACTGTTCATGGCAATAGTGTGCTGGGTTGCTAGTCCACACGATGCCACATACTTTTATTTCTTTCTGTATTTTAAGGTTAAAGGGGATGTGGGGGGGGGGGAATTCCCACCTACCCAGTCCCATAATTGAGGATTTATTAATGTTTATTTTGGACCCGCTCGCCCTCCCAAATAATGTAAATTTCTCTAATTTTAGCTATGTCTTTTTCTGAGGTGGGGAAAAGTGTGGTATCGTAAGCATAAGCTTTAATTTTTACTACGGGGGTTGGACCGGGGGAATTTTATTCCTAAAATTTCTTTGTCTAACCTAATATTCTCTAACAGGGGTTCTAGGCAAAGGGTGTATAAAAAGGGGGATAGGGGACAACCTTGCCTAACAGATGTTCTAATAGAAATCTTGCTGCTTAGTGTTGTATTTATTATAAGTTGACTTGTCGCATCGGTGTAGATTAGCTTTATGTATGTTATCAAAGTCTTCTCTATGTCTGTCTTGTCTAGTATTTGGAATAAGTAGTTATGGTCAATTCTGTCGGAAGCTATTTCTTGATCAATGGACATGAGGGCTGCTTTCAAGTCTTTGTCTATACAGTAATATATGATGTCTCGTAAAAAGTGGTTCAGTTCGTCTATATTTTTTCCGGGTTGCTACAGTACTGGTCTTGTCCTAGTAGGTGGGGTAAATGGGGCCTAAGTCTTTAAAAAATCATTTTGGTCAGCAGTTTGTAGTCAGCATTTAAAAGGGAAATGTCTAAAGTCACTAGGTGCTGTGTTGTTTTCAGTTTTTTTTTGGTAATAGTGTGATGTATGCAAGATTAAGGTCTGTTGGCGTCTGTCCTGTTTCTAACATATCATTGTATAGTCTTAGTAGTAGGGGTCCTATTTGGGAGAAAAAGGTTTTATAGAATTCATGTCAAACCATCTGGGCCAGGAAATTTGTTATTTTGTGTTGTGTCTAAAGCAGCCCTCAGCACCTCTAATGTAAAGGGTCTATTTGTCTTAATGATGGAGGTATTGTTATTACAGTGTTTTAGAAGTTTGTTCTACATTCTTGTTGCCTGTATATTGGATCCCGTTTGTTAAGCTGTCTCACCTCAACACAATATTTTTTATTGTGAATTTAAATAAGTAAGATCTTGTTTTATTTTTGGTCAAATTAAGCCCGCATATCTTTCTGGACCATAGCGAAATTGCCTAATTATTATTATCTAGTCTTTCCTTTGCTTCTCCCTGTTTTAATCTAGCTTCGAGGATTTTTGGTTAAAAACAAAATACTTTAGAAAAAAATTATAGTATGAAAAGAACGGAAAATTAAAATTCATATATTTCAATTATGACAGAATTATTTCCCTTTATCAAATAAATTAATTCATTACCATTAACTATTTGTTTAATTTGTTAATGTTTTATTGTTTCATATTCTGTTAAAGGCAATGGATAATGATCCAAAGTTTCATTTGACCCAAGAATGGGATAGTGGGAGAAACAACATGTACAAATGTGTACCAAACAGACAGTGGCGTAGTTAGACATTTGCCATCATTTGAAGGCCCGGTGGTGGGGGGTGAGGGGGGTTGACCTCTTTGGAGCCCCCTACATATCGCGTAATATTTAATATTTAATGTAAAAAAACATTCAATTCTTCCCCTTCATTCCCGTATCCTAGCTACGCCTCTGCAAACAGGCAGACGGGAGTGAATTGACTTAAGCTTGTAGGACGTAATCATCTTCTTTTTTGAAGTCACGTCTGTATTATATAAGATAAGATAAGCTTTATAAAAGATTCATTTTTTATTCTCCTTGTACTTTCTAGTGGCTCAATGTCCTGTCGGCTGGTTTGGTTCCAAGTGTCAGTACATGTGTCACTGTGAAAGCGATGCCCATTGTGATAGTTATGGTCAGTGCCCAACAAAATGTATCGCTGGCTGGTTTGGCCAAGGGTGTCAATACGGTAGGAAATACTAATATATATATATTTTTAAAAATACGATCTCAGTGTGTATACTACTGCATGATATTAAATGGTAACAAGTCCTATTAAGTTGGATAATATCTCCAATTTTTTATTTATCCCTCATCATATATATATAATAAATTACAGTTTGGCGCGTGGAAGCTGGGACTTATCAGGGATTTACTTTAGTGTTGTAGCCGTTTATTACAAAATGTCCGAACGAAAACAGCTTAAATATAGAATAACTTAAGAGACCCACTTCAGCATTGCTTTAGACAAAATGTTTTGTTTTTTTTAATTTTGGGGAAATTGGACTGTGACCTACTTTTAGAATAAATGGTTTCTTTTTTTTTAAACAGTCTATTTTATGTTTAATCTGTTGTTGTTTTTTTTAGTGTGGATAAGCTATGTTTTTAAACACTTTAATATCGATAGTAACTGTGTACTGTACTGTGGCATTTTACGTCTCGAGAGACGATCTTTTCCCTAAGCAACTTCTTGTGTGACTAAAGAGGCCAATCCTTGATATACAGCTGCGGTGGCAGGTTGGACATATGTAATCACCAGGCGCCGTTGCATTTTCACCCTTCTTTCTGCTTCTGTTGTGTATGGCATCTGCAATCTTTGACAGTAACAGCCAACAACTTAAAGGCACATTCATTATTCCATATTCTAGGACAAATGTGTACGAATGTTCCTTCTTCCTTAGTACTATTAGAGCATGGAAAGGTTGCCTGAGTCAGCCAGGTAAGCCAGTGACTTGGCAGAATTTAGGTCATTGGTTAACATGCATGACGCCTCGGACGTAATCATCTTCGTTTTTGAAGTAATATCTGCATTAGATAAGATGATAAGACGATAAGATGATACGAGGATACGATGATAAGACGATAAGATGATAAGATGATAAGATAACATAACAATACAAAACTCCCTCATTTTTTGGGGGCTCGTTTATCCGTGACCCATCGTTACAGAAGGCCTCAACACTGACCTGCAACGCAGCAACCTGTGGGCCGAGGAGACCAATAGCTCATTGCCACGACACAGACCTTTGTTGAGGCCTACTATAATGATGGTTCTCGTTTTTTTTTATGGACTTGCTCTTCAGTGTTAAAAAAAATAAAAGTAAAATATTTATTTTCTATTTTCGCTGTATTTTCGGGACTATGCTGGATTTTTTTTTCGGAAATGGTGTAGCGAAATTCTTCTTTCAGACCTTGTGATCTATAGGGCAGAGGATGTAAAGGTCATCTGTTTCTGTAGAACACGATTAACGAGGGTGTCATGTGGCCAGTACTTGAACCAACTTACTTCACCTTTACCTAACTAATATCAGGTAACCATTAGAGCTGGGTGGACTCAGATGCGATTAAAGATCCTGAAATTAAAAATCCCAGTCTTCGCCAGAATTCGAACCCGGTACCCTCCGATTCGGAATTCATGCGCTTTACCGCTCAGCCACCGCTCCTCCAAACATTATTTATGGATTTGCGAAACAGATGACATTTACATCATCTGCCTTATAAATCACAAACTCTGAAAGGGGAACTTTTATAGAATTAATGTTTAACTTATTAATTAAACGAAAGCTTCTCTACTTGAGGGAAACTCATTCATTCCGTAGTGACTTGTGCGGAACTCTTACACAAATCTTTGAATACAAATTTGATTTTTTTCTCGTTTTAAAATTAGTCTACACTCTTAACATTTATTTTGATATTATGTTGTGCTTTCAGAGGACTTGACGACTATTGATGGCGCGCTAATCTCGACCTCTGCTGTATCTAGTTCCACTTCATGGTTGACAGATCAAGACGTGACGACATGCAACGAAGATCCGAGTCTGAACTCTATTACAGTGCAGTGGGATAGACCTTATCCTTTCACGTGGTTAAGACTACAAGCAAAGACTTCAAGTACTCGAGTTTTGTTTATTTTATATTATCATGCTTTCATAATTCATATTAGTTTATAATTGATTATTCACATTAACATTTGTTGTATTCTTTCACATAAAATATGCTTTAGGTAAGAAAAGAAAACGACATACAGACAAGATGCTTTCATAAAAGTAAAGTTCCCATTTCAGACCTTGTGGTCTATATGGCAGATGGTGTAAAGGTCATCTGTTTCTGTGGCCTACGGTTAACAAGGGTGTCATGTGGCCAGCAAAACGACCAACCGCTTTTACTTTTCCCCAACTATTTTTTTTTTTACCTATTAAAGCTGGGTGGACTCAGAGGAGCCTAAAGATTCTGAAATTAAATCCCAGTATATACCAGGATTCGAACCCAGAATCCCCGCGTCGGAAGCCAAGCGCTTTACCGCTAAACCACCGCAAATATGCAAATGATTATTGAAATTTGACTTTCTAAACTTAATCGTTCTGATCTCCAAAGGAGCCAAGAACGGAAGAGTAGCCCTCCTCAGGGCAATTCCCTCATTTTTCTGTTTATTGACATTTTGTTATCTATGCTTCTAGATACAACAATCTCCATTCTCGCTTTGGTTTCCCAGCCTCTCTCTTCCCTTGTGAGTTCCAATCCAGAACTAGCTTTGTTATATTTTCCTTTCTTTTTCGCATTATACCGTTTAAAAAACTTGTGAGAAATTGGCCTAATGTAAAAAAAAGATATATTAATATATAGAAGCAAAAGATTTTCCTTTATTTAAACATGTGGTTAGGCACTTCTATTGCAGAGAAATCAAACGGAGGTGACACTCAAAGAATAACAACAACACAGGCGAAAGGCCGAACAATCAATACAAGTTAGTCGACGCTGATACTGAACAAGAAGTTTAATAGCAATGAAGGGAACAATCGAATGTCAGCTAACTCTCTACGTTCATAACAAGCTTCCTATCTCTAAGGCGTCCAGGAAGTAGTCTGTTTACATCGACTGATGCTTTGCTCTGCCTAAAACCGAGTCTTGTTTTTACTAGTCACGTGATTGTCACTAAGTCAAAATTTCCCCCTATTTCCGAAACAAATAATTAATTCATAGTCGTGCCATAACAATATTTCCACCTCGGACCTTGTCAACTTTGCATTCTTGACTTGTCGACATTGCCCTTCTTGACATGTCAACTTTGCACTCTTGACATGCCAACTTTGCCCTTCTCAAAATGTTGAATCTTCTCATCAGGGGCGTAGCTAGGAATTTTCAAGCCCGTGTAGGGCCCATACATTTTGCGTAATATTTAATATTTTATGTAAAAAAAACACTCATTTTGGCCCCGGAGAGATTTTATAGTTCTCTCCCCTCCTCCCCCACCCTAGCTATGCCACTGCTTCCCATATTTACATGTTAACTACCTCATACCTCGACTTTGCCCTTTCTTCACATTGGCCATAATAAAAAGAAAAGAACAATCACTCATAAACAAAATTGATAAGGTCATTGCATATTTATTAATTCCACTCTAAAAGATTCAACCCAATATTAAATCTACACTTAATTTTTAAAATAAATCTAATCCATGTATTTGACTTCTAAATTCATTATATTTCAGCGGCTATTGGCCAATTTGAATTTCTATTTACAACAAACGGAAACAAATCATATAACTGTATAAATCAACTGCTAGCTATTGTCGATACAACTACAGTAGACTACAGATGTGACATAAATGATACAGTTACTAGACTGATCATCACTGGATCTAGTTTATACTCAGTGTGTTCCCTATATATTAGTGGAGGTATTTGTTTTTAGAATCTTTTTTGTATCTTATATGAATATAATCTAATATATAAAGCAGAAAGTAAGGCGTATGTATGTATGTATGTATGTATGTATGTATGTATGTATGTATTTCCCCGCATAAAAATCAAAACCGTTCCACCAATCTTGATAAAACTATGAAGAAATGTTCCTTAAAATGTAACTTAGATCGTTGTGTATGTATTGTAGCACTAAAACAAACTTAAGACCCTCAAAAAAAAAAAAAGTTGCCCGACTCTATAAAAGTATTGTATCTTATTAATCTAGGCCATGTTTACATGCTGTGTCTAAATGATGAGACAAGACGGAGAGGTCACGCATGCGCAGCAGAGATGAAAATCTCTAGACCTAAATTAGCTCTTATTCAAGAAAACATTATTTTGTTATTTTACACATGAACATACAAATACGTGTCTTTTCATTTCATTATTTGATGCACATTAACCTTCAAATTTAAGTTTACAAAACATTTTCTTACATAAAATCGTTCGCTCTAAATGTAACTAGCTTTAAACTTCTTGACATACTTTTCCGTAACTTGCGGCACCATTACATCGCGTAGTGATACAAATGAAATGAACCTAGGAGGTCATATTAACGCCCATTATAAAGGCATGTTATAAAACTAATAAACTACTTACATAAAACAATTTATTTTCAATGAGTTTTTTAAAGCATTTAAGCCTACAGTTACGGATTCGGTTTAACTTTAAGTCTTTATTTTCAATTTATTTTTTTCTTTAAGAGTTACTTATGCGCATTTAGACTACTTAGCAACTTAGCTACGAAATGATGAATGAAACACGGCTAATGTATATAGGTCAACACATTACACCTAGGTCGGCACAAGCTCACATCACAGTGTTAATAGTCTTTTACTACAGTAGTCTCAAAGTTTTTATTTATTGACTAGACTACTGTGGCATTCAGATTGTTTAGTTTCTAAATCTAGAGCTACATAAAATTAAACTAACAATGTTAGATAAAAAATTACTTTCACGCGTTATTAGATCTAAATATACTGACATTCAATCTTAAGATGATAGATCAAGAATGTTTAGTGAAAGTAGATTATTTTACTTAATTTAACAAATGAAACTAAGCTAAATCTAGGTCAAAAGCTATATTAGACTCTAGATTTAGATCTCAATATATATATATACAAGCCAATCTTTTTGTAACAAAAATGGAATTAGGTCGATTAGCTATTTAATAGCACTAATCATACAATTTTTACATTCACGCATTCGCTTTACTTATATTCACATTTGTTTCCGTGCTGCCTTTAGGTGCTCAGTAAACACAGCTCAACTCGTCGGGTGTCGAGCCTCGAGCCCCCTTCATAGGTAGCTGAGCCAAGCCAAATTCAAGTATACTTAGCCTCTTGATCACGCTTCCCACAAACTATTCTAATGTACTATATCAGTGACACACATATTGAGACCCGCGGGCCGTGGTTCATTATATAATGTACATTTTAAATTGAATAGCGCGCATGTATTGAAAAATTGTACTTGTTAGTCTTTAGTAAGCCTTATTTGTTATAGACTACGTTTTCTGCTTCTTCTAGCCAGCTTTATTGCTGCTGAGCTGTCAGCTCTTTTGCAGACTGTGCCAAGGAAAAATAGTGTGCTGTTCTTTTCAGTTGTTCAACACTGCCGTACAGGCTGTTGGTTATCTTGGGCTGTAGTGGAAGTAGGGTCTGCTTAAGGTGGATTAGGGAGGGGCATTCAGAGAGGACATGGTTTACGGTTTTATAACAGTTGGGGGAGTGGTGTGGAATTTATTTTGTTCAGATAGTAATTTAAAAGAAGTGTGTGTCATGTTATTAGTTGGAAGATGTAGATTGCTCTTTTGCGCGGGAGGAAGTTAAAACTGTCCAGTTTACTTAAATGCAGGGCCGTCCTAGCGATTGCGGGGCCCTGTGCGAAAATGATTGCGCAGGGCTTAGTTTGTGTGTGAATAAGGATAATAAGCGAAAATTCAGATTTTGTATAAGAAAAATTTCGACTTTGAATTTTATTCATTCTTTATTCATTCTTTACTAAGTTAAAAATTGCGATCTGTACTTTACGAACCTTGTAACCAATGACATTAAAATGCCAGTGACTATAAAAGTAAATAAAGTATTGGAACTTCCGATTTAGGTAAAATTTGCCCGATTATTACATTTTATTACATGAAAGCTGACAATACTTTTTTTTTCTTTTATCGCGCGTAGGATTGGCGTTTTCTGCAATGAAAGACACCCACAAATGACAATTTTGCCTATTTTTCTGGAGGTTTTTAAGAGTTTTCAGGAGATTTTTTATAAATTCAGGAGATTTCCATGAGTTTTTCGTATTTTTTTTCGCAATTTAATAATTACACCTTGAATTAGCGCGGGGCCTATGAAAGCGCGGGGCCCACTGCGACCGCATAGGTTGCAGTGGCTTAAGAATGGCCCTGCTTAAATGTATATTTATTTTTTTTCAATCACCATTAATCACATTTGATTGTTAACCATTTGTAATTAATTTTTAACAAAAAATTCAAATTTTTTACATAGTACCACCCTAAGTCGTAACCATAAAACAAATTATTATATTAAAAGTTATATATCTTACTTTCCCGTATACTGTCGAATTATTACAACGAAAGGGAATCTACACAAGTTATTCATTTTATTTTTAAAAGTACTATAATTAGTTTGGGTGTTTGGAACCTAGAACCTGGAAACGGATCTCGAAAACGGCTCCAACGATTTTCCTAGAAATTTGACAATTTGTGTACATCTTTTGGAAATAAAAACTAGTTAATAGCCAAACAGCCAAAACTCAGGTTTCACCGTATCACAACCATCAATTTAGTGGATGTCAGATGTCAAGATCTATGAAGATGCAATGATAGATGTCACGTTGAAGATTATCTTGATCTACATCACACTAACAATGATCGTGATTGCCGAGGATCTTGAAATCTTCTTTTAATAAGATGATCGTATAGAAGTAGCTAGATCTAGTTGATAATACGATCATTCAAAATGTTGCCAGTTGATCATCTAGAAGTTGTCATTCGCTAAGTCAATCTAAGTATGTTACTATATTCAATGAAGAAACTTCTCTTCGTCTAAAACAATTACTTTAATTCAGAACTTGAAAAAGCTATTCACAAATAATTACAATGGTTAAATGTACTTGAATAGAATGATAGATCTACACAATAATATAATTAAGTTCTAATACAAGACTCTAGTACATGTTGTCATTAACCCGTTCCATACAAGACTGACTAAAAAAAAACTAGAACCTTTTTTTCGGGTGCAGCGATGTCACTTGTCTAACGCAGCTCGTTGCAATGCCAACCAATAAATGCAGCTCAATTTACAATAATTAACATATCTCCGCGTGAGAAATTTCCCGAGGTCGTTGACGAGCTAAATATAGATACTGTGTACGTGACACACCGCTATACTTTTAAAGGGAAACTCCGATGGTTTAGACAAACTTTGATACAATATATGTTTTGATTTACAGATAATGAATATATGATCCTTTTTTTTAAATTTGCAACAATAACTTAGTAATTGATGTTTTTCAAACGTAATTTTCCTGCGCATCCAAAACAGTCAGACTTTCACCGGGTTTCTATGAGACGTCACAATTACGTTCAATTTAATCTATTGACTTCTGTATAACGGGAGACCATACAGCAAAGTTTACATTCTCGTCTATGCAGTTAGATCTAGGATCTTGTATGCAAAGAAAAAAATCGGTATTAAAAGTAGATTTACATGCTTGACTATTTGACTATTTTCTCGCCTGACCACCCAACACACAACAAACACTATCGCTTGGTTGTCTTGTCATGACCGACTACATTTTGTCTCAACTATCCTTACACTGACCAGCATGTTCGAATCAGTCAGACACACGATCTATTTACTTCTTGGGACAGGGAAAGGCTGAGATGAAAATGTTACTTTTTTTCTCGAGTTTGTTATACAATGCTTTTAGATCTATTTATACAAGTATATATATATATATATATATATAACTGTATTATAGATCTGGACTAGGCCGTTACTAAGCCTAACAGCTACTGTAAGAATGAAGCAATACGATTGGTTAAATGTAGTTTCTCTTTCAGTATTGTTGAGGGTGACGTATGAATTAGCTTAAAACAAAATCTCAAAGAATCCCGTTGTTTTTTTTTTTTTGAGATGTCAAGAATTTACTAATTTATTAAATATAAATGTTTCTAAACATTTAAATACAAAATAGTAAAATGTTTACTATTGCAACGTTTTCACGCAGAATTTAAATATGTCAATAACTCAAATTTGAAAAACCATCGGAGTTTCCCTTTAAAGAAGTAAAATACAAACAAAATCTTTTTTTTTAATGAAGCTTATTTAAAGGGTAAGAACTCCGCCTTTAAGACTTGTTTCTATCTGGGTCCTGGTTGGTCCCAGTTTCCATGAAGTTTTGACTTAAAAAGAGGTACTGTAGAAAATAAGATTCTTTTTTTACTTGTTTATTTCAGGCCGCAATGTTGCTTTGAAGCAAACAGCCCAGCAGTCAGGGACATATGTTTTTGCGAATATTTCTTATTCGGCCTCCTTGGCTGTGGATGGCGACGCCAATCCTTATTTTCACAACAACACCTGCTCTCACACAACGGACATCTTACAAGAAAGTGTGCCTCCTGTTAGCTGGACACTGACACTGGACACTCCACGAGTGATTAACAGGATAAAAATATACAACAGAGGTATACGCTTAATGCTTTCCTGTTTTTACAGAGCGTACATCAACTCACTCTGTCTGTCTGTCTTGTAAAATGTTTGCACACATTATTTCTCTCAAACCAAATATCGGATCACGCTGAAATTCGGTAATTAATTATTTTGTTTGGTATGTCAAACAAGGGAAAAAAAATTACTTGACTAAGTTGAGGTATAAACTGAATTAGTCCCCTTTAGTGGTCGTCATTTTAAAGTAGGCCTGAAACAAACGATTTTATACACTCTTCTATTTTCATATTCATCCCACTAGCATGTCGGCTTGAGAAGGTATGAGCCTTGAGTTTAAATTGAGGTGTTTCCCCATATTTTTTTTAAAATAAATGCTTTTAAAAATTTATTATGTTCAATTTAACCCAGATATCCCTGTCTTTCTCCGCCCCCCCCCCCCTCCCATTTTACCAACTGGTATAGATAAGTTTTAGGATCATAGCGTATTATTGAGAAAGCTAAAAGCATGAAATAGCTCTAAATAAATACAATTGGTAAAAAATATCTCTAATCGCAACTTCTTTATTGTTGTTGGTCAAGATGTATTACAAATTTAATTTCATGACTGATCCAAACTAACTGACCCATATACATTTCGTATAAGCTTTTTCCTTTTTTTTAAAGTATTTTTTAAAATTCTTTTTCGCTATCATTTCTATAAAATCTTCAGTCTAACGTTAATTCTTGGTTATTTGGTTATTGTTACAATTGTAAATATTGTTACAAACATTTGTTCTTCTCCCCTTCCCCTCTTCACAGTAACAACATTTTGTTAACATATGCTCCATAAGATCCAGAAAGGAGATATTCACTGGCAGGACTACCTTTTAAATAACCATGTTCTGTTATATAGATCTAGTTATATGGCTCTTTAGCTATCTAGCGCTTTATATTTCGAATTATTCATTAATCCATTCACCATTTATCCTTCCATATATATATTTATATATAGGTTGGGTCCGTTTGTGTCTTTATGCCCGCGTATCAAAAATGGTGATATACGATGAAGTACATGTATGTTCCTTTTTGTTTAAGCTGACTGCTGCAGTTACAGACTGTCTAATTTTAGCCTTGAAACAATGGACATTAACAACCACACAGTATGGTCATACGTGGGTCCAGTCAACGCTTCACTTGTCTATGAGTTGAACACCATGCAGCAGGAACCTGTCAAGACGATACGAATAATAGCCACAAAAATTGAAGTGAATCCTATACTACCAATGGTAACCTTATGTGAAGTCTTTTTGTTTGGAGGTAATTTCGTTTCACTTAAAAAAATTTGAAAACTTTTTACTTTAACTTTCGATTAAAACACAATATGTCCTGAACTACAAGTTTTTATATGGCTGAGTGGTTGGGCCCTTGACGTTCAAACCTGCGGAACAGGGTTCGAATATTGTTGAAGGTGGTGCTTGTCTCCCAGACCAAGAAAATTTATGTGCACCAATACTTTGACCTTGTTTTGATGACATATACGATCAACATAAGGAAGCGACATATACTCACTGTGCCTGAATCGTGAAACCCAAGTTTTACATACATATATAACTTTATCAATGCAGCTATAAGTGTGTCTTTTCTTACTCAGATTGTGAACCAGGAACATGGGGGCTTGGATGTACAAGCCCTTGTCCCACAGAATGTAGAGATTTTTGCCAGCAAGAGTCAGGAAAATGCTTTAAATGTCTGGGCTATGTAGATCCGCCTCGTTGTACCACAGGTGGGTAACTAAAACACACAAACATTTCATCTTTTTTTAAGTGAAAATATCAAAATGCGATGTAGTAATATTTTAATTAAGGATAAAAAACTTATTTTGGAATTGGTAACTTAAGGGTTAAATCATAGACTTATATATACTACTCTAGACTAGACATGGAGATTTTTTAACACTACAAAAAATGTCGTGAAAATTTTTTTTTTAAAGTTGGATCAAGGTGTTGTTTTGTAAAGTAGTTAAATGAAGTAGAGTATTTTTTTCAACCTTAACCTATGTAACATATAATTTAATTTTTAGATCTACATCTAGTAATTGAACATCAAAAAGAAAAGTACTTTTGTCTCATAATTATTATTTTGCTATTTTTAGATACATAATCTAGAAAGATCTAGGTAATCAATCTATTTAAATGTACATAAGATGATTTAAATCAACATGGATTATTTCCATCTAGGATTTTTAAAACATTATCTCAATGGAAACAAAGAAGAAATTTCTTTGTTTCATATATTTGCGTGAATATCCGAGAAATGATTTGCATTATTTCTAAACTTTGAAAACTAAAGATCACTACTTTTCTAAGACAGAAAAGATTGATTGGGGCGACTCCCCCTAGAGCCTGAAAAAAAGAGTTTACGTACATAAAAATCTATATATGTATAGGTCTGTGAAACGATTAGTCGCGGATAAGAATTTATTTCCGGTTTCCAGACTAGGTATAATATACAAGTCTATGGGTTAAATATTTCTTTCCTGCTGGTTACTTCCTCTTTCATGAGTCCAATGGAACTTAGCTTCAGCGGCCTTCTTATGCACTGTGGGTAAGAGTTTCAAAAGACCCTCTTAGCTACGTTTCAGTGGCCGTAGAATTGTCAGCACTGATGTTCACTATGTTATCTTTATCTGTGCAGGTGTATTCAAATGTATAATTCTCCCAAACATTTTGAATGAATTTAAAACAGTCGGACCTTTATTACAATATCTCTGATCAAGTCACAAATTTCGAGTTGGTGAAACCCGGACAAAGTCTTTAGCAGTGTAGACACGGTTATCGAGAACGGCCCAAAAGATTTTCCTAGAATTTTCACAGTTCATATTTATCGCTGAGAAAAGAAATATTAGCTTGTTGGAATCATTGAGAAAACTCTGGTTTGACCGTTATAATTTTTCAAACAAGAAATTTCTTGAAATTTAGCTAAAAGATTAGAAAAGTGTTGTCTTGAACAGCCTATATGTTTTTTGCATTTCCAAAATGAAGGCTCTATTCATAAAAACAAATTAATACATTTATGTTCTGGAATATTTTGCACAGTCTAGATCTAAAGGCCTAACTTTAGAATATTATACAGTCTAGTAGATTTCAACATTCGCTTAACTAGGATGTGTTCTAGAGGGCTTGGGGTTGAGGATTATTTGAGTAAAACATAGTTCTTTTTTCTTTCAAAATCTAATATACATTATTTATTAAGAGAAAAAAGAAGTTATTTTCTTTTTTAGGAAGATGTCATTTATAAATAATTTGCTTGTTTTGTTTGATTTAATTTTCAATATTAATATGAAAAAAAATTGTTCTGTTTTAGCATGTTTACCAAACACTTGGGGTATAAACTGTCAGAGTAATTGTAGCAGTTCTTGCCAAAACACTTCATGTGACAAATTAACTGGTGTTTGTGACAAAGGCTGCAATGGGTACAGTAATCCACCAGCATGCACAGTAGGTAGGTCTAAATTAAATGATTTCATATGATGGATTACAGTACACAGCGCTCCCGTTCAGTAGCCATTTTTTTATTATCGGATAATAGATGTAACACAATAGTAAATAGTCAGAAAGCTTAAACCATATATGAAATAATGTATATAATAAATATTAATAATAATTAAATAATTACAACAGTATGTTACGTCATTTACATTAATAAATATAATGCTTATAGCTACTATATAGATTAATTGGGAACGTATATTTCTTTATGTTCTATCATTCCATTTATGTGTCATTCTACAGAATGTGCTTCTGGGAAATGGGGACACAACTGTAGTTATGAGTGCAATAGTTCTTGTATTCGCCAAACATGTGAACGAGTTACTGGACTTTGCCAATCCACAAGCGAGAACACTGCAACAACTGCATCATTAGCAACAACTGTAGGTAAATGGTAATCACAAGGAGTTTAATTAAAAATATATTCGGATTCACCTTTCCCTTTGTCAAGTGTCTGTTAAACTCTTGGGGCACCACACAAGATTTGTCAACCTTCATTCTCCATTTTTCTCTGTCTTTTGCCTTGGATACCACCTCTTTCAGTTGAAGGCCCGTCCATTCTTTTATGTTGTCTTCCTATCGCTTTCTCTGTCTGCCTATTCTTATTTTTCCTGGTACTGTTCCCTAAAGGAAGATCTTTGCAAGCCCCGAAGACCTTGTTATATAACCATAGGGATTTAGTTTCCGTAGCAGAATATATTATAGATTTAAAAACTGTCACCACCTCAAAGTTGGTGCCATAGTGTAGAAACCCTATTTCAATATTGTGAATGTTATTCACAACTCATGTTGCCCTAAGGTGAACACTTTTGACCTTAAGTGAACCAGGGCTAAGAGCAGTCAGTCAATATAGGGAGTTTGTAGCAAGCACTTGATAGAGTCACTTAATATAGTCAGTTGAGTTAGTTGTTTAAAGAAGTTGGTTATAGATTGGTTACTAAGTTGTCATTATATTCGCCATATTTCTATAGAGGATTAATACTGGTCATTCCTGAATTGAATTGTGTATCATATTCAATATGTGGTGTTATTACTTAAATTAAACTTATTTGTGTCTGCTACATCCAGTGTCATTTCCTTATTCTGTGAATTATAATATGAACCCAATGTCACCACCACGCCTACATAGATAAACCGACAATAATATCACAGCATCAAACCATAACCACAGTGACATTTATGATGTCAAAAATAAAGCGGTGACAAAAACTAAATTTATATATAATACAATGATCATGCGGCCGCAGTTGAGCCCTCACTATCATAGGCTCCGCGCGAATTCTAGGTGTAAATTATTAAAATAACCACTTAAATTTATTATTAAAGGGTTTCTGGAATTCTCCCGAAATTGTCAAATATATAAAAAAACAAAAACATGAACATCTCCTGAAATTTTTAAAATCTTCTGAAAACTGATGCAAATCTTCTTAAAAGCAGACAAAAATTGGACTTTAGGGGTGTCATTCAATATGGAAAACCAATCCTACAACCATATAAAAAAAACGGCATTGTCAGCTTTCATTTAATGAAAATGTAACAATAAGGTGAATTTTAACCAAAACAAGAAGCTCAAATACTTAATTTACTTTAATAGTAACTGGCATACAAATATAGATCTAACTCTATCTCGACCTCTTAGAAAAACATCCAAAGCGATATTTTGCTAGTCGATAGTAAATCTAAAGGCAAATCTGAATGTTTGTCGGCTTTTTGTTGGAAAACTACCATCTACTGTAGATGGCTCGTAAACTTAATTTGACAATGATTTTGTACTTAGTAAAGAATGAATAAAATGCAAAGATGAATTTATTTTCTAACACAAAATCTTATTTTTCACTTATTATCCTTATCGCAACCCAGAATAGACCTCGCGTTATCCGTTCCGCATAGAGCTCCGCAAACTGTAGGACCGGCCCTGACAATGATTAAGATAACTTTAGAGAAGTCTAGAGAACGGCAGAGGGGGTAGGGAAAACGCCAGGCCGGTCACTTTAATTTTTAAGGGATTCAAAATATTCAAAATATATAATGCATGATTGATAATTTATCTACTAAAAAAAAACAATATCTCAAAAAATTAAAACATTTTTAGCCTTTTATGACAAGATTTAAAACATTTGGCTCGAAAAGTGATTTGTTTTATTAGAAATGAAAAGTTTTGCTTAGAGACACTGACGTGATTCTGAAAAACAAGATTAGGATTTGAAGTGTAACAATTAACAATTATATTTGTTAGCCTCAAAGAAAAAAAATGCTACAAAGGCAGTCAAAAGTACAAATAATAACAATATACACATAATAAAAATGAAAATAAATGAAAAGTTATGATAATGAAATTGGTAAATTAATAATTTATATATATATATATATATATATATATATATATATATATATATATATATACATATATAGTGTTACGTTCTTCTCTACCAGGCCTTCTGTAAACACTGCTAAACACAACACAGCACATCTAACACAAGAACTTGACAACAAGAGTTTCCAATAACAATGTGTTCGTTTAATGACAAATATATCAACAGCCAATACAACACTATTGGCTACACCACATTCAAAGGACCTCATTCACCAATCGTAAACAAACAACATTTAGTCACGTGATCTTATTGATAAAACAATGAAAAAAAACTGTCACGTGACAACCATCATGAATTAAACATGAGATCGTAAATTATATAGAAGAGATATGGCACCACGTGGCTAAATGTTGTTTGCTTACGGTTGGGGAATGAGGTCCATTGCTTTAACACAATAGAACTGCCTAACTAACACTACAAGTTTCTCTCTGTCTACTTCTAGACTCGTACAGCTACATTCTCAAGGACTCACATTGTAGCACACTGTCCTTACTGCCCTTCTGTCCTGGACTCAACTGTCCTTTCTCGCACACTGTCTCTCGTCCGTGAAGACTTTCGATCACATGGCCCTAACACGGGTCATAATTGCGTGTACTAGCAGTACTGTCCTTTGTCTATCGACAGTCGTTGACCTGTGCAGGTTTATTCAAATGTACGTGTGTCAGTGTCAAACTAAAGCAGTTTCTTGTGAGGATGTCAACTGTTTTTGTAGGCTTTAAAGAGGTCACAATACTGAGATCCTTGCGCGATCAGGTATTCCCAGCATCTTTAAGTCCCTCAGACAACGCCGTTTGCGCTGGCTTGGACATGTTCGCCGGATGGAGGACAAGCGCATCCCGAAAGTCATACTCTATGGTCAACTCGCGACTGGCACAAGAAAAACTGGTCGCCCCCATCTCCGTTACATAGATGTAATAAAACGTGACCTCAAATCAGTGAACATCAATACTAACAATGGGAAGACATAGCTCTAGACCGCAACAGATGGAGAGAGTGACCAAGAAAGCTATGGACAGTGAAAGTACACGGGTCTCAGCTAAGGAAGAAAAACGTACAATCCGAAAAACGGCCAGCTCCTCTACCACCGAAGCGAAAGCCACCTTAACCTGCGCTATCTGTGGACGGGAGTGTCTCTCCAAAATAATGCTCCACAGCCACATGAGAAGGTGTGCTCTGAGATGAACCAGAGTCGTTCTACGACTGAAGGAGGCCAATGATGAAAGAGGTCACATATAAAACAATGTGACTCAAATATAGCTCACACATTTTAAAATGACCGTATGATGTTATTTAGACAAGTTAATTCAAGTAAAATTCTCTGATGAATTAAGTATTGAAACATTTTATTCTTAAATATTTGATCATTTATAAATTCGACATATTCTTACTCATACTTTAGTTCCAGATCCCTGCAATTGTCCGAGCCTAGGACCTGGCATCGGTATAGGTATCGCCATTGGTGTGGTCAGTATTGTCTTAGTCGACGTAGCAATCTACTTCATATTTATCAAGAGAAGACAACCTCCAGCCACTGCGAATGATCCCGTAGATAAGACGCAAGGGACGCAACTACAACAATATGACTCCTTGAAAGAAAATACTCAATATAAACCACACTATGAAACGGTCGATCCTATAGGTAATTTTATATGTAATTGTATTAGATACAAATGTTAATATTATTATCTCAAAGGCTTTGGCACTTTTCTGATGTCTTCCTGTATACTTTAACTATAAGATATATCATTTTTTATTAGTCTGAAGGGATCATTTAAACCATTTATAGTTCCATAGTGGTATCATTTTCAAAGAACATCGAAAGGTAATACCTAGAAAGAAACACTTTTAAGCTTTTGTATTTTGTTTCCAAATCTACAGTGTAAATTTAAACTTCTATAGTTTCAATTTTTAAAAAAGTATAGATTGCTTTAATAAAAATATGATTATTTCAAGAATGAAATAAAATAAATTCTCCAGTCTCTTATTAAGATTAAAAAAAACAAAAATAAAACAAAGAAAAAACATCCTTATTTATTAGACACAAGAGTAAAAGTAGACTTGACTTCCCTTTTCAGACCCTGCGGTCTATAGGGCAGTTGATGTAAAGGTCATCTGTTTCTTTGGCCAACGGTTAACGAGCAAGGTGTCATGTGGCCAGCACAACGACTAAGCGCCTTAACTTTACGCCAACTAAAGTAAAGTATATCAGAGTATTGTGGACTCAGGGACATCCAGAAACTCAAAATCATAGTAGTCACTGAGATTCAATCTCAGGACTTCAGGTCCGGAAGCCAAGCGCTTAACCACTAAGCCAACGCGCTTCCCCCCCCCCCTCAAGACACACAAGTGGCTCTACTAAATATTGTTAATCTACTTATAATGATATATATCATCATTAAATATCAACTTGATACTGTATAATCTTAAATACATGCATTGCACAAACGCTGTTGAAACAATGCTGCAAATTTCGTTTCAGACATAGACAAGACTTCAGTGACTCAAGGCTCTACATCAATGAACTCTTCACCTTATGAGAACGAAATAGCCCCATATGAAAGCTACAGTCCTAAACATAAGAAGTAAACCTAAAGGGCACTAAAAATCAGCATGCTACCTCCAAACATCAAAAACACTACAATTAGTTGAGATGTATGTCAGTTGTGTTTCATGGACATATTCTCTGTTTTATACAATTCCTATCTGCTTGCAAACTCTAAATGGCTTCAAACCGGAAACTGCTTCCTTAGAAATTTGACAGTGGGGTTAAAGTAACTTCCTAACTGGCCAAACATTTTTAAAAATCTGGCTTGACATTTACATTTTTCTCAAAATATGATCATTTCAAAATCAAATTTGGCTTATGTCTTTTTATTTTGAACACGCTTTACCGGGAATAAACGCATTTTCATGCATGAATATTTTGAGCATCGTATTCTGTAGATATAATAGCTGGACATTTAATAAGAGACTTTTTTTGTCTAGTATTCATTTCAATTACTATATTGAAGCATTGTAAGAGTCTGTAGAATGAAAAGTGATAGAATAACAGAATAGTTTTATTGGAAACGTTGCAATCATGGCAGTAAATTGTGTTGTAAAGACATTATCAGAAACCTTAAGAAAAAAAAAAGTAAAGTTTCCCCTTTCAGACCTTTAAATCTATGAGCAGATGATGTTAAGGCTGTCTATTTGTCTGTTTATTTTGTCTTAAGTTAGTGTGCAGGGTGTCACGTGGCCAGCACAACTACCGCCTTTCCTTTGCTTAAGTCTTATACCCATAAGAATTGGGTTGACTCAGCGGAGCCCTAAAAATCCCGAAATTCAAAGTCCCAGTCCTTACCGTGATTCGAATCCAAGACCCCAGGTTCGGAAGCTATACTCTTGAACACTCAGCCACCACGCGCCTTATAATAAACCTTATTGTAATAACATTCATAAACATCACCATCATTATCTTTTATATCATCTTCCCTTAAATTATCGTCGTTGGACTGCTGTGACAGTTTTGCGTAGACCAAATTCCTCTTTTCCAAGGCAGCAGATGTTTTTAGCAGGATATCAGGATACTTGGCCGTCCATTGTAGTACATTGATAGGCTCGCTTTTCTGTGAATCGACCGTTTTTTGGTGCTCCCTGCACTGTACCTTCAAGAATGACTTTTAGCGTGTGTGTGTATGTTTCTTTTAGCGACTCGCTAATTATTGTTCAAGTCACACAAAAAATACTAAATATTTCCTGTCATTATAGTATCATGCAAACACATAGATTATGTAACAATGTGAATGGCAGTATTATTGTGTGCACAGTTGTACAATAGATTATATATTTGTATTAAAATTTATGAAAAATATTTTTGCATTCTTCTTTCATGTTTCCTTATTAATTGATAAGTTTTGTTAATAGCATTTGTTGAATCTTTATCATCTATCTCATTCTATCTATCTATCTTTCTCTCTCTCTCTCTCTCTATCACTCTATCTCTCTCTCTCTCTATATATATATATATGTATATATATATATACATATCTGCCCCTGCCTGTCTATCTATGTATCTATCTATGTATCTATCTATCTATCTATCTATCTATCTATCAATCTATCTATGTATCTATCTATCTATCTATCTATCTATCTATCAATCTATCTATCTATCTATCTATCTATCTATCTATCTATCAATCTATCTATCTATCTATCTATCTATTTTTATGTCTGTCTATCTGTCTATCTATCTGTCTGTCTTTTCATCTATCTATCTATCTATCTATCAATCTATCTATCAATCTATTTATCTATCTATCTATCTATCTATCTATCTATCTATCAATCTATCTATCTATCAATCTATCTATCAATCTATCTATCTATCTATCTATCTATCTTTATGTCTGTCTATCTGTCTATCTATCTGTCTTTTCATCTATCTATCTATCTATCTATCTATCTATCTATCTATCTATCAATCAATCTATCTATCAATCTATCTATCTATCTATCTATCTATCTTTATGTCTGTCTATCTGTCTATCTATCTGTCTGTCTTTTCATCTATCTATCTATCAATCTATCTATCAATCTATCTATCAATCTATCTATCAATCTATCTATCAATCTATCTATCAATCTATCTATCTATCTATCTATCTATCTATCTATCTATCAATCTATCTATCTGTCAATCTATCTATCTATCTATCTATCTTTATGTCTGTCTGTCTGTCTATCTATCTGCCTGTCTTTTTATCTATCTATCTATCAATCTATCTATCTATCTATCTATCTTTATGTCTGTCTGTCTGTCTATCTATCTGCCTGTCTTTTTATCTATCTATCTACCTATCTATCTATCTTTCTATCTATCTACCTATCTGTTTTTCTTTTAGTATGTATAAAAAAATATTAATTTACAAGATGTTTATTTACATAAAAGTTAAAAAAAATAGAAGGGAGGGTTGCATCAAATAAATTAAAATGGGGATATTTAATCAGAGAGTGTGTCACGTTTGCCTTTAAAGGTATCGGAGAGGGTGACTCGTCAAAATAGCGCGGACTTATATATGCTGTGTAAAAAAGTACCGATTTATTAGCAATTGACTGTCCTTGGCATCGTTTTTGTTGACGTCTCTATCTTTTCAATATTAATAGATCTGAGAGTATGCCCTAGTTGCAGTGAACGAGAGTACTTTAAATTTGATATTATTCCCCTTTGATTAAAATGCATAACTTGCTAAAAATAGGATTTTGAAATGTGGTGACCCGACAAAATAGGATAGGAGACTTAGAAAGTGTGTTATATTATAATCAGAAATCTGCGGCATATTTCTTTGATCAAAAGAGCGTCTTTTGCCACAACATTGGCAAACCTAGGTGTGTCAGGATTAGTTAAGATGGCGATCACATTTCTTATCTCTCCAAACGTGTGTTAATCTCAGGCAGTGACTGACCAATTCAATCACGGATTTAGCTATTTCCTGTAAGTCTTTGTCTAACACCATCAAATAGATGGGAGTGTCCATTTGGATTGTAGGCCTGAATCAACTTCCTGTCTCTCCTATCTTATGATGTTTGACAAAAAATTTGACTGAAAAATTATGATAACATTAAAACACAAAAAAATATTGGCTCTATTCATATTTTACGATATCTAAAGTTGTTTTTATTCAAAATGACCAAAATATTTTTTTTCGGCGCTATTTTGTTCGCGGAATTTTGAAGTGTTACCATCAGAGAGTCCTAGCGACCTCGTTACTGGCTGTGCCCCTTGGTGGAAGGCTCTAGAAGGTCGCCATTGACTCAGTATTTGTGTTGGAGTGTTAATCTCAAGTCATTTGGGTCGGATGTGGGCACAGTAGTGCTGGTGGCAGGCTACCATGGGCACGAAAAGTACTGCGGACACAGCTGATCTACCATAGGCAGTATCATCAATAGGAAGCAGTAAGTTGCCAATGTAGAGGTGGTCGTAGTGGTAATACTATCAAGTAGTAGTAGTGGCTAGTATACGCAAAGAGGCAAAGAGGCATCAAGTAGGTGGAAACCCGAGGGAGGCTGCGAATAAAGTACGAATCATCCTATTGATCGTTGGAAAGGCTTTTATCCAACAAGCAGGTATGGATCGGGGGCTCTTCACCCTAAGTCCTGTCAACTATGGACCGCGATTAGGGATCATACTGTGCACACAACGCACTGTATCTCGCCTTTGTCCATGTCCCGCTCGCTATAAATGGCTAACCATTAAAATTTTGTCTCAAAGTCCAGTACTGTAACCGTCACTGTTTCGTATAAGGGTCGCCACTCCAGCTTACTGAACATTAATGTCTATCCCTGCTTGAAACGGCCTGAAGGACTTTTTTTAGACAAAATAAACAGGCTATCTGTTCCTTCCCCACCCCAAGTGAGATAAACAAAAACGCTCGCCCAAGGTAACACGAAAGAGGCCTTATTCGCCTCCCGTATTTCACAACTAGATTAGTTTTCTATGGAGGCACCTTTTTGAATCGTCCGTGAAGTGTGCCTAGAAAGAAGAGGCAGGAAGATGTACCTGGCAAAGACCAGTGTGGGTCGAAGATAATCGCGTTACAAGAAAATACTCGTTTTCAATACGGCGCCATGTGCTATGAAACTAAAAGGTTAGTTGTTATTTTCTTAACCGTCCACATGGAGAACATTTTTATCACAGTGATGGGGAAACATTTTATCACAGTGATGGGGAAACATTTTATCACAGTGATGGGGAAACATTTTATCACAGTGATGAGGAAACATTTTATCACAGTGATGGGGAAACATTTTTATCACAGTGATGGGGAAACATTTTATCACAGTGATGGGGAAACATTTTATCACAGTGATGAGGAAGCATTTTATCACAGTGATAGGGAAACATTTTATCACAGTAATGGGGAAACATTTTATCACAGTGATGGGGAAACATTTTATCACAGCGATGGGGAAACATTTTATCACAGTGATGAGGAAACATTTTATCACTGTGCTTGGAAAACATTTATCACAGAGATGGGGAAACATTTTATCACAGTGATGGGAAACATTTTATCACTGTGATAGGGAAACATTTTATCACAGTGATGGGTAAACATTTTATCGCAGTGATAGGGGAACATTTTATCACAGTGATGGGGGAACATTTTATCACAGTGATGGGGGAAATACATTGCGTTTTATAAGAGGCACAATTTTGCCCAATCAGAGGAATTCGACGGACATATGGTAGATGTGCTAGTGTGATGATATATGTTTGAGTACCAGATACACAATTAATTTTGTAAATTTATGCAGCACAGTTGTAAATATATTTTAATAGCCAAAGACAGTTTCTAAATTCTGAAACAAAATTCGTGATGAAAAAGTATAAAAGTATAAACCTAAACCTGAAGAATCCTTTATTAAATGTTCCCCTTTCAGATCTTTTGGTCTATAGGGCAGATGTTGTAAAGGTCAACTGTTTCTGTGGCCTACGGTTAACAAGGGTGTCATGTGGCCAGCACAATGACCAACCGCCTTTAATTTTCCCTAGCTAATGTCAGGAACCCATATGAGCTGGGTGGACTCAGAGGCGTCCAAAGATCCCGAGATTAAAAATCCGATGTCTTCACCAGGATTTGAACCCCGGTTCGGAAGCCAAGCGCTTTACCGCTCAGCCACCGCGCCACCCCAAAAAAAAAATGAATTCTGAGACTAGGAATCCCTAGTACAATCCAATCCAATTTAAACTCTTTTACTCTTGTCGTTACTCTATTTCAAGACTGAATATCCGTCCTTTAAATACTAACTCTTTTCTCCTTTTGTAGTAACCATTGTACTATTTTTAGAGCGTATGAAAATGCCATTATCGTTTGGAATAAATTTATCATTACTAGTCAGCAACATACAACCATGACATTGCGCTGCAAATAATCTAAAAATAAACTAAATGCAACAGCTGCTGTACGTTTCGTGACAACTAGGTATAAAAAGGTCATGGCAATGATCATCCTGTTGCTTTAGAGTTACGCCACACTAATTAATTTTATTTCTCAAAAAAAAATGTAACAAATGAGCTTTTGCATTTTCCTGAATTATTAAAATTAAAACAGAATAGATTCATTTAACGTATAAGTACTTCAAAACAGAATGAAACAAAATGAGCAAAACAGAATGAAACAAAATGAGCAAAACAGAATGAAACAAAATGAGCAAAACAGAATGAAACAAAATGAGTAAAACAGAATGAAACAAAATGAGCAAAACAGAATGAAACAAAATGAGCAAAACAGAATGAAACAAAATGAGCAAAACAGAATGAAACAAAATGAGCAAAACAGAATGAAACAAAATGAGCAAAACAGAATGAAACAAAATGAGCAAAACAGAATGAAACAAAATGAGCAAAACAGAATGAAACAAAATGAGCAAAACAGAATGAAACAAAATGAGCAAAACAGAATGAAACAAAATGAGCAAAACAGAATGAAACAAAATGAGCAAAACAAAATGAAACAAAATGAGCAAAACAGAATGAAACAAAATGAGCAAAACAGAATGAAACAAAATGAGCAAAACAGAATGAAACAAAATGAGCAAAACAGATTGAAACAAAATGAGCAAAACAGAATGAAACAAAATGAGCAAAACAGATTGAAACAAAATGAGCAAACAGAATGAAACAAAATGAGCCTAAAAAAAACAAGTCTCCGTCTTCTACCCTTACGAGATTTAGGATCAACGCTTTTAATAAACAGTCCAAAGTACTTCAGACATACACTGAATTACGAAAACGGTTGCTATTTTAAGCTTATTTCATTTAACATGCAACTTTTTAAAGTGTTATTTGAAAGGAATGATCTATTCAAACCAAACGTGTGCACTAGAGAAGTCGTGTGTTCCTTTTTTCAAAACTGCGTTTTTCTTTCTTTATTTAAAAACATGAGCTTAGAGTCGGAAATGGTTTAAAAAAAGAATATAGTGGAGTTGAAAGGCCTATAGAGGTAGACTAGATGGGGTTCTTATCGAACTATATAGTGTGTTTTGTTGTATGGATGCGCTTAAACTTTTTAGGTAAGATTGTTAAACAATAAATAAGTTAGTTTTTTTTTTTAATATCTTTTCGTGTATTTTTTTTTAAAGATTTTACAAATATAAAACAACGCTTTCATAGCAAAAATTTAACAAACAAAAAATCAGGTTACAATAGGTTAAGACTGATTTAGCTATCTATGCTATAAAAAGAATGTAAGGCGTATGTAAGTATGTTTGTATGTATGCATGTGCCGAATAGAAATCAAAACCATTTGACCAATCTTGATAAAACTTGGCATAATTGTTCCTAGAGTACTAACTTAGTCTGTAGTGTAAATATCGTATCCCTAAAACAAACTTAAGACCCTAAAAAAAATTGACCAACTATATGAAAGCATGGCCTCCAAATATCGACACTGTCATCATGGCTTCACACAACATAAAACAACGCTATGGCACCCCTGTAATAATGCATTGGGTACCGAGTCACACAGGTGTGACTGGCAACACTGTTGCAGACTTCTTGGCCCACCAGGGAGGGTAAATTCCACCCATCCAACAGGCTGTAAGTTTTCATCATGCTCTGGCTATAATTCAAAAAAACAGAAATGGAAATGTGGTTTGAGTGCTGGGACAATTCCCAAAAAACCCGTTGAGTCTGGGAGCGAATGAGGCGTCCTGACCGCACTTCCCTGTGGTGGAGGCTGTCCAGGCCTGAGCAAGCTATTATAGCACAGTGCAGGACAGGCCATTTTCCTGTTGGCTCATATTTTTCACGGCTATGGCCAAATTTCGATTCATTGTGTCCCCGCTGTGGGAAGGTAGAAGAAACCGTGCCCCATATTCTGTTTAACTGCCCCAGACTTTCTGATCTCCGTCTCGACAGGTCTGGAAAACGAAACATTTTCGACGTGTATGGCGACATTTATGCAAGACAGCAGGGTTTCAGTCCAGGGCTTTTGCAAAAGAAGGTTTGAGCCTCTCAAGCCCTCACTCAAATGAAGTTTGACGATGATGATGATGATGAAAGCATTATTACTTCATCGATCTAGACCATGTTTACATGAGAAAAGATTGAAAGGATCTAGATCGAGATCTAATTTAAAGAACTACACTTTGCGCAGATATTTTTTTATTTTGACACATGAAAATACAAAATATAGTCCATTGATCTTATTTTTTAATAAAATTAACCTTCAAATTTGTGTTTCAAAAGCATTTTTACATAAGATCTTTCCTTATATTCCTGACGTACATACTTTCATTAGACAATACCGTAATGTGACACATCTTTTTATTCCTAGGTCTAAAACTCTAATTCAACTCTAAGATGATATAACTTCTCTTCGCAAAGATAGTTCTATTATTTAACACATGAACATACTAATTATAGTCCATTTATTTCATATTTTAATCAAATTAACATTCAAATTCGTTTTTCTAAAGCATTTTTCATACATTCGTTTGTTAAAGCTGGAATCGCGTACTAAAAATGGTAACGCATGCGCAGAGCAAAGCCTTCACGCAGCGCATAATGAACAAGATTGGAACCGTTACGTATGTATGGTAGCCCTAAAATAAACTTAAGACCCTCAAAAAAATGTTGCTCAACTATAAAAACTATAGTATTTTATGGATGTAGGCCATGTTTACCATTTCTACATAATGAGACAAGACGGAGAGGTCACGCATGCGCAGATATGAAAATCTATTAGATCCAAATTAGCCCTAATTCAAGAAAACATTTTTTTTTTTACTTTTACACATGATCATACAAATACGTGTCTATTCAGTTCATTATTTAATGAAAATTAACCTTCAAATTTGAGTTTACAAATCATTTTTACATAAAATCGTTCGCTCTAAATGTAAAAAGCTTTAAACTTCTTGACCTACTTTCCCGTAACTTGCGGCACCATTACATGCGCTGCGTAGTTGTACAAATGAAATGAACGTCATTGGTCATAATACCGCGCAGTATAAAGGCATATTATTAAACTAATAAACTACATACATAATACAATTTACTTTCCACTATGTTTTTTAAAGCTTTTAAGCCTACAACTAACGATTCCGTTTAATTTTAAGTCTTATTCTCAATTTACTTTTTTCTTTCAGATTTACTTATGCGCATTTAGACCTGTTAACAACATAGCTACACATATACATTAGCCGTGTCGACAAACATTTCATTCATTAAAGCACGGTATCTAGGTCAACACTACAGCCTACTTTACCTAGGGCAACACAAAGTGTATGGTCTTTTACTGTAATAGGCTCAAAGTTTTTATTTATTGACTAGACTACTGTGGCATTCATATTGTTTACATTCTAGATCTATTTTTAAATAAAATTAAACTAACAATGTTATATAAACAATTACATTCGTTCGTTCGATTTAATTATTAAATATATTTTAATTTGCATTTTGTCACCTACAGGTTACAGTATTCACCAAGGCAACGCGTATTGTGATCATGAACTTTCGGCTCTAAATAAAATTAAAAACAGATGTTGGCTTTTGACTAATAAATTGAATAAAATCTATTTTGCGTTATTTATAGATTTAAATCATTGAGAGTTCAATATTTTACTCTCTTAAATATATATTTGACTATACTTTTAATGAAGAATACACATTTTAAAAATAAAGCCAAAACCTACTTTCATTTTATAAAACGTAAACAAAACAGCGAGATCTATACTAGATCTTCACTAATTATAGATCTACACTATTATACAGAAAACATTTCAACTTCTATTGGTAGGTACTATTTGTCTACATATAGCTTACCTAATTGAAACAAAAACTTATCTAGATCTAGAATATAGATCTGTACACAATTATTCTCCGCTTGGGTAAACCATCTATCTCTGTCATCTATGTAGCCTTTAGATGATACTTACACTAGAAATATCTAGATCTAGAAAGTCTAGATCTACTTATTAACTTAAACTTTATAAATAATAATTAAAAAAAAAAAAAACACTCTTCAATAACAGTCGACACCAGGACAAATGCCCCGACCCCACAGATAAACTGGTACAAAAATAAAGTCTATTTATTTCATACTTTAATCAAATATATGTAGGCCTACAAGCAAATGTTTTTACTTAAAAAAAAACGGATTTAGGTCGATTAGTTATTTTGAAAGCTTCATTCATAAAATTTGTACATTCACGCATTCCGCATTCGCTTTACTTATAACATTATTATTTCGTTTAATTGTTTACAAAACACTCTCAGTGGCTACATCGACAGTGATACTCGGGCCGCGGTTACATGTTTGTTGTTTGTAAATGTTTTCCACGTTTCGGATGTTCCTTCAGAGTTGAAGATAATTTACTTCCTAATCCATACCTCCGGGATGGCGGGGGATGGGAGCGGGCAGGGTATGAACCCGGGGCCATCGACAGGTACAGCGCGCATTCCGCACGACCAGGCAGCCACCCAAATTACACATAATTGTAATCAAGTATACATTTGTAAAATACCAGTCACTGACTTACTTACTGATCAAGAGATCTCCTCAACTGTCGTACCTATCCGCATCAAATTTCGTACACAGGTTCCTTTTACCTCCTAGGTGCTCATTAAGAGCGGTTTCTGACTGATTCAAAACCTGACAACCGCTGTTCGCAAAAAGAAAAACGCAAAGCTCTCTTAAGCCTTTGTATTTTAATTTCGTTTTTTCCCCAAAAAGGGCTCAGTCTATTTAAAAAGCATAAATGGAAATATCTCACAAATTTCGTATTTGTATAGCAATCTATATATATAATTCTCCTCTTCCCTTAAGAGTTTGGACGAGAAGAAGAAGTAAAGGAAAGATCACTCTCTTTTCTCTGCAATTTTTTTTTTTTTTTGAGTTTTCAAAAGATTTTAATAATTTCCGGATATTTCCATGCCTTTTTCGTATATTTTGTTATAAGTTATAAAATGGTTTAATTTAATAATTTACACCTAGAAAAAACGCGGGTCCTTTGAAAGTGCGGTCACATAGACCTAAGGCCGGTCATGCAAAATAACGGCGTATGCTACGTAGGTTGACTAGTTTTATTTATTTCCCTAAGACTACTTCTTTTTACCACTCCTCACTTCTTTTTAAACGCAGGCTATTTAAAAAGAAAAGTAAAGCCAACCTAATAACATATATAAGATAGCTCTAAAAAAAAATATTTTTTTTCGAAAGAGAGAAAAAAGAGAGAGAGAGGAGAGAGAAAGAGCGAGCAAAGAATGGTACTTTGTACCAACAACTAAATCCTAATAGCATTGAAAAGATAAATCTCGATCTATCGTTAATTTGCTACATTCAAAAGGGGCATATAAAAAGTGATTTTAATGGACCTCATTCACCAAACTTAAACAAACAACATTTAGCCACGTGATAATATTGATAAAACAATGGGGAAAAAAAACGTGACAGCGTGTGTATTACGTAATTTGTTGTTTGTTTACGATTGGTGAATGAAGTCCATTAATAAAAACAAAATGATTATTCTTTTTTTTTTATTTATAGAGAACAAAATGTAAATAGAGAAACGGGAATGTGTAGGAAGAACTAACTTTTTGTTGTTGGCGAGGAGGCGGGAGGGAGAGAATAACTAAAAGGGCTACTAAAGTTAACGTGTCCAAAATATGAGAGTGTGTATGTGTCAGGGCGCATTATGAAGTGGGCGTTTCCAAATCAAGTCAAAAGTCTATGTGGGAGAAATTACGATGCGCAGGTAAAAAAAAATAACAAAATTGGGGTTTCTGAGAGTGAGGGAGAGAGACAGAGTGGGCCGTGAAATTTCATTGTAACCGATACTTTAATTCACGGTCAAAAAAATAAGTTAGGTTGATCGTTAAAATGTGGGCCCTTTTATTTAGATAAAAAGAGTAGTAGTTCCGGCCATAATAAAAAATAAAAGCTTAGGAACAAATCACCGTCGTATCCGATGGGTACTCTAGTATTTCATAAGAGAGTAAAAGTTCAGTTTTATTAGACAACTTTTTATATTTTTATTAGCGTCTCAATGTCCTGACGGCTGGTTTGGTTCCAAGTGTCAGTTTATGTGCCACTGTAACAAAAATTCAAAGTGTGACATTGAAGGTCAGTGTCCAACGAAATGTAACGCTGGCTGGTTCGGCCAGAAATGTCAATACGGTAAGAAAGAAAGTACAAAAATGTTCATTATATTTTTTACAAAGCTTATATCAACTCCCTCTGTCTGTCTGTCTGGTCAAAAGATTGTACATGTTATTTCTCCTACACCCAATCTCGGATCAACAGAAATTTTGCACAATGATCTCTTTTACCTGACGACTCAAAAATCAATAAGAAAAAAATTACCAATTTACTGTTGGTTATAAATTACTTTGTTTGGTATCTCAAACAAGGGAATGAAATAGTACTTGACTGAAATGATAGTATAAGCTGATCTAGTCCTCTTCATATTAGGCTGCCATCTCAGGCTCAGTGAACACAAACATGAAATAGAAACAATAAACTCTACAATCTTCCATGTTCATAGACTCTTCGCTAGCTGAGTGGTTACCGCGTTGGCGTGAGAAAGCTTCTTCCTGAGTTCGAATTCAGGTCGTTCTACTTTATTTCGCTATTATTTTTCTAAATGCTTTTTATAATTGTTAGTCTAGATCTTTTTCAAAATTTAACTACATAATTGATCCAAAACTAATTGATACAAGTACGCTTAATATAAAGCTATGTTGGGTTTTTTATGTAATTTTTCTTCTTCTTGTTTTATATCACATTAAATCTTACTTTATAATATTTCTTGATATGAAGTATTTTTGTCATATAGCACGCTGTGTAATTAATAACTACATTAAATAACCTATTACTTATAGCTTTTGTTTTTATTCTCATTGCACTTCTAGTTAATTACTATATTCTCATTATGATAACATTTCTCAGAGGACCTGGCAACTGTCAATGACGTGCAAATCTCGTCGTCTGCTGGCACTAGTTCTACGTCATGGTTGACAGATCGAGACGTGACGACATGCAATGAAGATCCGAGTCTGAACTCTATTACAGTACAATGGGATAGACCTTATCCTTTCACGTGGTTAAGGATACAAGCTAAAAATGCATGTAAATATGTTCAGATTTGCCAATAATTATGTGTGCCCCATAAATCTAAATCTTTGTTTTCCATTCCTCTATTTAGGTATCACTTTCATTGAGAAAAATCAGATGGCATTACACGACTCTCGAAAATTGCTCTAATGATTTTTCTGGAAATTTGTTATTTGATGATTATCGTAAGAAAAGAATTAATAGCTTATCGGCCACACTTTGGAAAACTCTAGTTTGAATGTTATAATTTTTCTAAGTAAAAAAAAAAAAGTTTTATGTGGCTAGAGCACTAGAAAATCTTTATCTTGAACACATTACGCCTTCGGGTATTTCCGCATGTAGGCCCTATTCATTCTAGAGTTTAATAAATTACTATTCAGGAACGTTTTGCGTACCACATTTTTGTTTCTATAAATAATGTTCCAGACGTTTAATTTATTTAACTTTTGAATGATAGAAAGCTTACATGCAGAAATACCCGAAAACTTCTAAGTCCGAGATAGTTTTTAGTATTTTAGCCATATTTAAATTATATTAATTTATGCTTTCATAAAGGGATACGGGATACGTGTCCTGACCAGCGCAAGCGTCGGACTATAAGAATTCCATCATTACTGTCCATACCGACATTCGCAAAAAAATCGCTGTTTATAGTACTGTCTTGCTACCGTATGTCCATGGTGGAGTGATAACGTCTTTGGTGAAAGCGTTCAAGGAGTCTTAGCTGCTTCTGTTCAGTACCCATGTTTCAGTTGACTTAGACCCATAGAGGGGTTGGAAATTGAGAGGTTGAGATTGACACGAGTCGCGTGACTACTTATCAAGTGGACTCGAGTTTTTATCCCGACTCGAGCAGAGTTATGTTTGCTGAGCGTTTAAAGGCAGGACGAAAACCTGCTTTCAGCTACCAAGATGGTGCGCAAATGTTTAACTAGGTCTATTGATTCATTAAAACCTGTTCATGTTTGCAAAGAAATGTTTGAGTGTGCTGCTGCAAGCCACAGAAATAAGCGGTGTCAATTTTTTTTCCTTCCTTGCGGTAGGCCGACTGTAAGCCCTTTGACGTCATGAAAAATTTTCATTTATAAAACATTTTAGCCAAAATTAAATTTTCTATAATTAAACATTTTCAAACCGACATAACGGTCGTCTTCGAGTTTTGCCCTTGTGGCCAATGTGTCGAGAATTTTCTCTCCTGGACCTTGAGATTTGATCTAAAATTGTTACAGCCATTTTCGAAAAAAAAATTAGTTTTGTGACATGTTTCTTTTATAAAGTTGAATAATTAAGAAAATTTCAACAATCTAATTTTCAGCTAATTCTTGACTATGCCCGCATTGTTTACTAGAAACTACATTATACAAAAGAAGATGACAGTAAAATTCTGTAAGTCAGCCCCTGTCGGGTTTAGGCCCTACCCATGCAAGGACAAGGGTTCGGGAGTCAACCTTGAGAAAAAATTTAAGCGCTTGGCTTCTGAACCGAGGTCCAGGGTTCAAATCCAAGTGAAGACAAGGATTTTGGGATAATCGGGCGCCTCTGAGTCCACCCAGTTCTAATGGATACCTGGCATTAGTTATGGAAAAGTAAAGACAGTTGGTCGTTGTTCTGGCCATATGACGCCCTCGTTTACAATTGGCCACAGAAATCTTACATCATCTGCCCTATAGACCACAAGGTCTGAAAGGGGAATTTTTTTACTTCAACAATATCAACTGCCCACGCTTTTATCTCATTCACATCACATATGACATAATCCATATTTGCTTTGCATCTAAAACAGGCCGTATCATGGCATTTAACATTATCGCATAATTGTGAACATACCTATAGTCTAGATTTACTGAATTTTTCTCTTTTGTATTTTTCCACAGCTAATTTGCAACTAAATTTTGTATTTACAACAACTTTAAACAAATCGTACAGCTGTATACACCAACTTGTAGCTAATGTTGACACAGCCACAGCTGACTACAGATTTGGAATCAACGAAACTGTAATACAAATGACAGTCACAGGGCCTAGTATCCATATCTTATGCTCCTTATATATCAGTGGAGGTATGCATGTCTAAAATGCTCTATACCAAAAGATCAACATATAAAAATATTTTTACTTGTTTAGATCACTGATGCCCAACCACACTCTTCCTCGGGCCATTTTCATATTCAACACTTGTATCGTGGGCCACATCAACAAAAAGATACAGAAGCAAAATGTAATTCACCTGTAACTATTTTAAAGTAGAAACCTAGGGATTTATTACCATAGTTTAACAATAGTACCCGTAGTTTAACAATAGTACCCGTAGTTTAACAATAGTACCCGTAGTTTAACAATAGTATCAGTAGTTTAACGATAGTATCCGTAGTTTAACAATAGTACCCGTAGTTTACCAATAGTACCCGTAGTTTAAAAATAGTACCCGTAGTTTAACAATAAAATACACTCGTAGTTTAACAATAAAATACACCCGTAGTTTAACAATAGTACCCGTAGTTTAACAATAAAATACACTCGTAGTTTAACAATAAAATACACCCGTAGTTTAACAATAGTACCCGTAGTTTAACAATAGTACCCGTAGTTTAACAATAAAATACACCCATGGTTTAACAATCTTTTTATTCGAGGCTCAAATCAAGAATGCCGATTACATGTTGTTGTGCTTTTAAAACAGCCCCACACTTTCTTTACGAAACAAACTTGTTGACTTTTTATAATAATGCGCAAACAAGTAAAGATCCGTTCACTTTTACTTGTAGATTCTAGAGTCCCATCTCATAAATGTTTTTTTTTTCTCATCACCTTTTTCAAGGAAAAAATGCACTTCAATTTCAAATCGAAACATCTATTGACAATCTATTTTATCGGAAGTTAAACTGTCCTGGATGTGGGAGTGATTGTTCTTTGTTTTGATAGTAATTTTGATGCAGTACCAACACTTTAAAAAAAAAAAAGACAACATTATGTTAATGGTTTCTCTCTTTTAGTTTATTTCCCGGGACCCGAAAAAAATGTAAATAATACAATTTCTTAAGTGCATGTGTTCATCTTTTATGAAATTTAAAGTGTTTAAATGTGTTTAGTTTGTGATTTTTTAAAATATTTATAGATTAAATATTTAATTAAAAGGTTAAATCTTTCAATATTTTTTAATGAATTTTAAAATTATTTTCTTTTCCCGTACTCAAATTCTTGAAAAAATATTTTGTTTGAATAATTTATTTGATTTACTAAACGTTTGTAGCCCATTCATTTTCCATTTAAAAAAAATCAAATATGTTAGATCATTTAATAAAATAAAAAAGTTATAGTTGTTTTAGTAACTCAACCTCCCCCCCCCCCCCGCACCTTGAAAATTTGTCTTCGTTCCGGAAAATTCCATTTTTTCGATCATAAAAAAAATCGATCTATGGAGAATATCAGAGCAGTGGACACCAGGTGGGAAGAGGCTTAAGACATTGCCAGTGACAGATATTTATGGAGACCGCTTGCCGCCAATGTGCTGAACGGCACTGGGGGATCTAAGTCAGCGGTTCTCAACCTTTTAAGCTCGGCGACCCCTTTTTACAATTCCTCACTTTGCCGCGACCCCCCACCCTCACACACACAGCAATAGAAGAATAGACAAAAACAATCCATATTTTCAATGGTCTTAGGCGACCCCTGGCAAATCGTCAATCGACCCCCCAAATGGGGGTCGCGACAAACAGGTTGAGAGCCCCTGATCTAAGTCTAAGTAGCTAAGTGACAGATAGAAAGAGAAAGAGAGAAAAAGATTGAAAAGAAAGAGAGATCTATTCCTGTATGTCTTTTCTAAACAAAATTTAATTATTTTTTATGGCTTTTAAGGTCGCAACGTTGCTTTAAAACAAACGACGGAGCAGACAGGAACCTATTCGGAGGGCAATGTTTTGTATCGAGCCTCCCTGGCCGTGGACGGTAATACCAATTCTTTTTTTTACAACAACACCTGCTCTCATACAACGGACAAGCTAGCACAAAGTGTGTACCCAGCTAGCTGGACATTGACACTCGACACCGTGAGACTGATCAACAGGATTACAATATACAACAGAGGTAGAGTTCTTTATGTTATTATAGAGTCACCTTTCTTCGATAAACCTTCAGTTCAAATTATTTATTGTAAAAACAAGCAAAATATTTTTTTTTTTTAAATCCTTTAAAAAACCTGAAAGGAGAACTAAGCAGGAAATTTATATTTCAATCGCAGACACAGAACAGAACTGTGATTAACTTGCTTATGAAGATTTCTTCTAGATCAGGGGTGGGCAACCTTTTTGTATCGAGGGCCGCATTTAAAAAAAAATGTTGGAGGGCCGCATATGTATCATTTCATGGAAATGAGATGAATGCCTCTGGCATTAGCTGTGGTCAGAACGATGTCGCCCACACGTCGATTCCCCCCTCTCCACGCAGCTGATGTATCCTAAGGAACGGCAGTTTGGGGTCAGCGGCGTCGCAGGTTCTGCCAGGGTGTAGCACTGGGTGCTTCAAACTGCCTTATGGTAGCCAGCTCCTGATTTTTCCTCAGGGTTGACTCCCGAAGCCTTTCCCATGATAGCGGCAAGGCAACAGAGGTTTGAATTCCGAGTTTTCCTTCTCCTAGGTGGGTAGCCAGCCATGGTCCGAAGCTTAAGGCGCCAGTTACTCGATTTGCCCCTTCTACTGTTAGTGAGAACAGTTCCGACGGACTCAATATCTGAGCCACACGTGAACGGTGAAGGCCAGGAGTTGGACTGGCTGTCAGAGGCTATTTGAGACGCATGCCATTACAAAGCATTTTCTAGGTAGTAGAGTGCTTACATCCATTACGAATTCAGACAATGACAACCTTGCAGAACCATGCATCCCTACATCGGAATATTTTATTTCAAAATCTTCAAGTACTTTTCGGAATTTCGTGTGGTTAAGACCCCTAGTTTTGATAAGTTTGATCACTACAGCTTCGTAACCAATAATGTGTTAATATTTTATGCAGCTTTGAACAACCTTTTCAGTTTAGAGTTTGTGGTTGGATATTCTTTATTATATATATATATATATATATATATATATATATATATATATATATATATATATATATATATAGTTTCCTACAGTGAAAGATCGAGCTCTAACAATAGCTACACTTGCCATCTTGTTCCAAGCATACCCAAATGTGTGGCATTTTATGTTTCGTGAGGCAATCTTTTCCCTTTGCAATTTTTGTTCAAAGGCTGTAAGTAGCTTAAAGAAATTTTGTCTCTCTAGCCTCTCCACAGCAAGTCCTATGAAAGCATACCCAACACTTAACACAATCCTTCATAGCATAAATATTGACCTGTTATTGTGCCAATTAGCTTAATCTTCGTTTACTTTTCACTTTTTATAGTTTCAATAATTTATCTAGATATTATTAATAATATAATCGCAGTTTTTATGTGTATACTGTGTTCACACATGATTTCTGTAAGTGTCCGCGGGCCGCTTAAAACACTCCGGCGGGCCGCATGTGGCCCGCGGGCCGTATTTTGCCCACCCCTGTTCTAGATGCATCTCAAATAATTTGTTTTTTTCATTTTTCAGCAGACAGTTTCAGTTATAGACTGTCAAGATTTAAACTTGAAACACTAGACACTAACAACCACACTGTGTGGACATACGATGATCCAGCTAGAGTATTGCTTGTTTATGCGTTAAACATAATGCAGCAGAAACCTGTCAAGACAATTCGAATCTCAGCCACATTGAATGATTCTTATTCGCATTTCCCTATACTCACCTTATGTGAAGTATTAGTATTTGGAGGTATGCATTTTTCGTTTAAAAATTGCAAGGTTAAAATGGGGCCAAAAAAATTATGTAAGAGAAACTTATTTTTGATTTTTACAAAGCTTATATCAACTGTCTCTGTCTGTCTGTCTATTAGTCTGTCTGTCTATTAAAATTGTGCACACGTTATTTCTCCCACATCCATTGTCAGATCAAGTTGAAACTTTGCATTGGCGTAGACAAAATATAAATCAATAAAAAAGTAACCAATCAGTCAATTAATTACTGGTAATTAACTATTTTGTTTGATACCAACAAAGAAAACTAATCCTCTAGCATTCAAAGATATGGCTACATTTGCATACATGTTTAAAGCTATTAAGAAAAAGTGCCTCACTTATTAAGTACAATTTTCCATATATTTAATTATGAATAGATACATTACAAATTGAATTACATGACGAATCTAGACCAATACACTTCGTATATACTTTGTTTTATATATATATATAGTTTAATGCTTTTTAAAAAATATTTAGACTGTGAACTAGGCACCAGGGGACTCTCGTGTGTCAATCCATGCCCCGTAGAATGTAGGAACTCTTGCCAGCAGGACAAAGGAACGTGTTATGAAGATGGATACCTAGATATACCTGGTTGTAAAACAGGCGAGTTCAAAATAATGTTTAAATCAGAAGCAAAAAACTTTTTCTTTTGAAATTCTTGTATCAAAGATTGTTTTACTGGATTTTTTAATTGCATGGCCATTTTTCAAGTGCAGAATTAATTATAATAAGTACTGTAATATTGTCTTACTCAAATATACTCATATTATATTAAGCAAAAGTCACATATTACCATTTGTGATACATGTGTGTTATATGTGGATTTAACTTGTACACGTACTCTTAAATGCAAGCGTTTTGTGTTTAGTTAATAAACATGTAGTCTTATGTTCTGTGTGTTAACTGAATTCGTGTGGTTGTTAGTGAAAAGTTTTCATGTATACAACATTGATATATGTATTAAATTATATTTTTCAATAGCTCTTTAAATAATATCAAAATTATTTTTTAAAAGCAACATTTGAATTAGTATTCTATTCAATGTGTTAGTTAATAAATGGAAAATATATTTGATAATGATCCATTGACACATTAATCATTGTGAACTTACATTTAAATTTTTGTACCAATGCGCGAATCTTTGAATGAAGATTGAGTTATTAATGAAGAAGTCCAAGGCTTTTTTTAAAGAGTTACTTCCCCTGAAGTTTTTCATTGAAAAGTGATGTAATTTTTAAAAAAATCTGCTTACATATATAGTTTTAAAAATTAGATGGTTCACTTTCGGAAAAGAAAAAATATAGCCGTTGCATCATGTTGCCCGATTTTTATTTTCTGTTCTAGTTTCTGAGGTCTAAACGGGACGGACGGACAGACAGACGGACAGGCATTACAAAACTAATAGCGTTATTTCCTTTTCGGGGCGCTAAAAATTTATATCGTCTTTTGTCCAGCTATATTGCCGGTGCGTATTAAAATGTAAAACGCCTAAATTTTTGATGTACATGGTTTTAAGCGCAACTCCGTTGGACGTCCTCTCTTTTTGATTTATTATGACGACATTTCAAGTTGGGACTTTATTGGTAAAAGTGTGGAAGTGTATCTCTGTCTTCTATAGTCTTGATGTAGCAAAGCTCAAGACAACAAACTCGGAATTGGGTAAGTGCAAAATACTTTTCTGTATGTATGGTGCTGTATGTATGGTGCTGTATGTAAGGTGCTGTATGTATGGTGCTGTATGTATGGTGCTGTATGTATTGTGCTGTATGTATTGTGCTTTATGTATGGTGTTGTATGTATTGTGCTTTATGTATGGTGCTGTATGTAAGGTTCTGTATGTATGGTGCTGTATGTATGGTGTTGTATGTATGGTGCTGTATGTATGGTGCTGTATGTATGGGGCTGTATGTATTGTGCTTTATGTATGGTGTTGTATGTATTGTGCTTTATGTATGGTGCTGTATGTAAGGTGCTTTATGTATAGTGCTGTATGTATGGTGTTGTATGTATGGTGCTGTATGTATGGTGCTGTATGTATTGTGCTGTATGTATGGGGCTGTATTTATGATGTTGTGTGTATGGTGCTGTATGTATGGTGCTGTATGTATTGTGCTGTATGTATGGGGCTGTATTTATGATGTTGTGTGTATGGTTCTGTATGTAAGGTGCTGTATGTTTGGTTCTGTATGTATGGTGCTGGATGTACGATGCTCTTCGTATGGTTCTGTATGTAAGGTGCTGTATGTATGTTGCTGTATATATGTTGCTGTATGTATGGTGCTGTATGTATGGTGCTGTATGTTTATTGCTGTATGTATGTTACTGTATTTATGGTGCTGTATTTATGGTGCTGTATGTATAGTGCTGTATGTATGATGCTGTATGTATGTTGATGAATTTATGGTGTTCTCTGTATGGTGCTGTATGTATGGTGCTTCCTGTATGTTTGGTGCTTTCTTGTATGCATAGGTGCTTCCTGTATTGTGGTGCTGTATGTATGTATGGTGATGTATGTATGTATAGTGCTTCTTGCATTGTGGTGCTGTATGTATGTACGGTGATGTATGTATGTATAGTGATTCCTGTATGAATGAATCTTCTTCTATGCATGGTGCTTCCTGTAAGTATGGGGCTTCTTGTATGTATAGTACTTCATGTTTGTATGGTGCAGTGTGTATGTATGGTGCTGTATGTATGTATAGTGCTGTATTATGTATGGTACTGTATGCATGTACGCTGCTTCTTATATGTAAAGTTCTTTCTGAATGCATGGTGCTTCTTGTATGTATAGTTACGATCTTCTCTATCAGGTATTCTGCAAACACTGCTAAACACAACACAGCACATCTAACACAAGAACTTGACAACAAGAGCTTCAGTAAACAAGGTGGCGGTTTATTTACAATTACATCAACAACAGCCAATAAACACAATAGGCTACAGTAACTTCAAATGCTTTGCTACACAACAGAACTGCCTAACTAATCACGACATGTCTTTCTAGCTCGTACAGCTACATTTTCGAGGACTCACTTTGTAGAACACAGTCCATACTGCTTGCTGTCCTGGACTCGACTGTCCTTTCTAACACACTGTCTCTCGTCTGTAAAGGCTTTTTGGTCACAGGACCATAACATTGGTTATATTACGTGCATTAGTAGTAATGTCCCTTGTTCAACAGCCCTTGACCTGTGTGATTGGCCTGAATCATGTGTGTCATTAACCCTTTCAGTTCGCCACTAGGGTTATAACAGTATTGTGCTTCCTGTATGCATGGTACTTCCTGTATGTATTGTGCTTCCTATATGTATGTATAATGCTTCTTGTATGTAAAGTGCGCCTGTACGCATGGTACTTCTTGTATGTATGGTACTTCCTGTATGTATTGTGCTTCCTGTATGTATGCAAGTCATCTTTCCTATAGGCCTCAAGGTCTGAAAGGGGAACTTTACCTTTATGGAGAGCTATGGCTGTGCATGGTTATTCAAGTAAAAATTGAAACTTTACTTAACAATGTAGCTTGTACTATTTGGCTCATAACTTATTGATTTTAGTTATAAACACAACTTAAAATTTTCAGTTGTTAGTTGGCTTCCTACTTTAATTGTAATTGTATTCATGCAAGAGAACACTTTATTGCACGAATATGTCAGTCTGAAGATAGCTTTCCAATGCCAACTTCTTCACCTGACTGATGGTTGCCTGGTCGTGCGGTTTGCGCACTGGAATGTCGTTGGGATTTATCGATGTTCCCGGGTTCAAAGCCTTCCCAATCCTATCCCCCGTCGTCCTTCGGCAGGTTTGGACTAGGAAATAAATCTTTAACAATGAAGGAATATCCGAAACATGTAAACCATTTTACAAAAATCACTGTAGATGACTCGATGCTAAAATTAGACTTTCCTCAACTAGCGGGATTTCTTTTCAAGCTGTCAACTTTTGATGCGTTACGTTCATACATTTCTAGAACTCCAATTGTATCATCTTGATCTTCTAGTATGTAAATTTCCCACACCACAAAGCTTTACTTTTGAAATCGATCAAATTGCATGTCTAGAGATTCAGTATCAACTTAGAAAGGCACAATGTGGATTTCGTTACTATTTGTGATGAGAAGATTTACTCTGAATTCTAGAATAGTCTCTATGGTTTAGAATTGCTTAATTCTGTCAGCTAGTTTCATTTAATTTTGTTTATAACTGTGCTGAAGTGTTTCGCGTCAATAGATATTAAGCTATAGCTTGTCTTTCTAACCAGAAAAAAACAACAGTTTTTAAAAGTGACAAAAAAAATATAACAAATAAAAACTAATTATTATTAAGAATTATATACATAAACCTAACATTCATGCAAAATAACATCCGCGTAACTCAAATTAGGTAGTTAACCTTGGTCCATTGTTAGTCTGTCTTGGGACTCTTTCACCCTAGCCCAGGGGTTCTCAACCTGTGGATCGCGACCCCCTTAGGGGTCGATTGACGATTTGCCAGGGGTCGCCTAAGACCATCGAAAATATGGATTATTTTTGTCCATTCTTCTATTGCTGTATGTGTGTGTGGTGATGGGGGGACGCGACAGAGTGAGGGATTGTAAAAAGGGGTCGCCGAGCTTAAAAGTTTGAGAACCGCTGCAGGGCCTAGCCGGTGACCTTATTCAATAAGGCCTTTCACCCAGTAATGCAATGTTACATGGTTTAGTCTGCCAGTTGAAGCGGTTCTATAGGACATGGCGCCCGAACTCATATGTGAGAGTTTTAGAAGATTTGGAAGAGGCCATCCTCCCAAAAGTGCAGCATGCCGTACCGTCAAAGGCACTACCCCTTTCCCATGCCCCCTATGCCCCATAAAACACACACCGATCATTATATGTAAAAGTAATGAAAAGTTCCCCTTTCAGGTCTATAGGGAAGATGATGTAAAGGTCATCTGTTTTTGTGGCCATTCGGTTAACGAGGGTGTCATGTGGCCAGTACATCGACCATCCCCATATGTATCGTATCTAATAAATTACCGAGTTCTCTTCTCCTCCAATGATTACGCCCTGATCTAGTCATGCTTGTTAATTATAGACTTAATCTCTGCAACAGTGTTTCCCAAACTGTGTTCCGCGGAACCCTTGTGTTCCGTGAGGCATGAATAGGTGTTCCGTGAACAACTCGAATTATTAAGTTGTAGACCACAAAGGGAATTAATTTTATGTAAGTAAAGTGTTCCTATAAAAAATCAGAATAAGTAAAGTGTACACTGAAGGAAAGAGTTTGAGAAACACTGGTCTACTGCATATTCCTGGCGATGACCAGACACTTCACCATACGAGACTGTGACGAACACACTTGCCGGGGATTATATTATCCAACTTGACAATTCAATGAAATGAAGAAAGAAACATCTCTCTGTATTTTCTTAAAACTTCTTTTATAATACTTCTTCAACTTTCACATAAAATGACTTCTCAATTCAATAACAACTTAACTTGATACTTCATAAATAAAACTTAAAGATACATGAAACTTCAACTTATACAATTTTAACTAATGGACCCGCTAATATCACAAAAAGTATAACCATTACTAATCGAGGACTAAGCGAGGACCATCGCTCTACAAGAACTACTACTATGCGAGGACCCCGTCTAACTGACTTTCCCCTAATTTATACTTTCTTTGATCGTACGTTCCAGAATCATGGAACCTTCTCAGATAATTATTTTAGTAACTTTGACCTTCTAGAAGCTGACGTGTGCTATTTTTTCCCTTAACCTCTTTCTTTGGATACCTAAAATCAACTTGTTTACGCTGGACACTTGCACTGGTTTGAACTCGCTTCTAGAAACTGGTCGAAATAGGTCACAGAATCGACTCGTGACAGAGACATTACATCATTGCAACATTTTATCATTATAGCGATTCATCATTAGGGTTACGGTTAGGGTTAAGGTTAGGTTTAACTTGCTCAGTATGTTAATTACTTAATTACACCTACATGTACTTATGTTTGCAAAAGGCACTTTATGCAATGATGAAAAGTTTTAGTGATGAAATGTTGCAATGATGAAAAGTTTTAGTGATGAAATGTTGCAATGATGAAAAGTTTTGATGATCAAATTTTGCAATGATGAAATGTCTCGTATGATGAGATGTCAGGGAACCATTCCTGACATATTGAGGCAACCTGTGCCTTGTTCTAATGGCATTAGGGATAAAAGAATGTATCCTGACCTATGAAAAATAAAATATATTTATATCTACCTATCTATCTAATCTATCTATCTATCTATCTATCTATCTATCTATCTATCTATCTATCTCTCTATATATTTCTATCTATCTATCTATCTATCTATCTATCCATCTATCTGTTTATGTATGTACGTATGTATGTATGTATGTATGTATGTATGTATGTATGTATGTATATGTATGTATGTGTGTATGTATGTATGTATGTATGTATGTATGTATGTATGTATGTATGTATATGTATGTATGTATGTATG